>CM047428.1:37949749-38392610 GCA_026168455.1 Theocolax elegans
TTTTCGCGGATGATACACAACTTTATTATTCTTTTCCCCCTGCCGAATTCGGCCTGGCTGTGGAGAGGGTGACGCTTGATGCGGGGGCGGTTGCGGATTGGGCGACGATGAATGGATTGACGCTTAATGTCTCCAAGACGAAGGTCATGCTGCTGGGCAGCCATTTATACATCTCTAGATTCGATCTTGGGGGCATTGAGAAGGTCTGCGTGAATGGCGAGCCACTACAGTATGAGAGTGCGGTTAAATCATTGGGGGTGTGGATCACGCCGACATTAGATTGGGCCAAGCACGTGCAGATGATTTCACAGAGTGTGCATGGCGTGCTGCACACCCTCAGGTTTTATAGGCATGCGTTGTCCAGGGGTTCGCGCAAGCTACTGGTGGAGAGCATGATCTGGCCTTATTTGGACTATGCATGTGCGGTCTATAGCGACGTCGATCGTACGCGTGAATTGAAACTTCAACGGCTGATTAATGCATGCGTGCGTTTCGTTTGGGGAAACATTCCCAGACGAGCACACGTTACGCCGTACCGACTTGAGATGGGCTGGCTGTCGGCTGAGCACAGAAGGCTTTATCTCGTTGGCTCATTGGCATTTAAAGTTATCTCTTCCCTGTCCCCGTCCTATCTTTGTGAACACTTCGTCATGTCCGATTCCCGCCCTGAGGTTCGCACCTCTTCCCGCCTTCAGCGTCGGCCTCTTACTTACCACCCGCCACGGACTGAGGCGCTGAACCAGTCCTTTACTGTTACTGCTTCCAGACTCCTCAACCACTTCCCTGACCTAACCTTCGATCCTGACCATTTACATTCCTTTAGGTGTCGCCTGCGAGATTATCTCTCTGGGCTTGACCGACGAGCATGGGATAGGCGCGTGGAAGAGGAGGGTATATCCTCGTTAGAGAGACCGACGTGGTAGGTCGCATGTGCATGGCCCTGGTGATACTGCTCACAGCTACGGCTGGAGTATTCGTAGCTACTAGTAACCGCAATTATTCACTTATTTATTTATTCATGTGTATTTTGCATATTTTGTATATTTTGTATATTCTGTAAATTATTATTATTCTGTACTATACTATAGTTTGTACTGGATTTGCGTCTTAATGCGGGTTTGTGCTCTCACTTTGGCATCACCAGCGTCGTTACTGTTTACTATTAACTACTAAACTCGTTTGTACTTACTCTGCGTATCTATGTTTATATTTATACTAATTATTTGTTTGCATTTGATTTTAATTATAATTTTAATTTTATAGTTGATTTTATGTTATTTTAACTTTATTGTTATATCTGCGCTTATAGCTATTGTTATCTTTATGTTAAGATCTACTGTCTGTTTCACTGATTATACGAATTAATTATGTGCAATTAACTGCGCTAATAAAACAAATGTTAAATGAGACCTGTGTTCCAGCGTCCACATGGTCGAGCTCTATAAGTTAGCTATTATACGACTTATGTTATTCAATGTATCTATTTTCATGTAATATGTGCTACTTTGGGGGCTGGCCCCCGTAGCCTAATAAATCAGTATCAATCAATCAATCAATCTCTCTCTCTCTCTCTCTCTCTCTCTCTCTACTCTCAAAACGTTTTGTATAATAGAAATTTCTTTTCTATCTTACTATTTTATACATTTTTACTTATTAATTGTGTTAAGTACTATTGTTTAATTGTAATCGTAAAAATAAATAAAAAAAATAAGAAATAAAACAATTGTGAGCTGTATTTGAACAATTGTAAGTAACAACCAATATAAAAATTTTAAAACTAACATTTCAGTATATTTTATTTGTATATTTTCATTTTTTTTGTCATATATCCCAATCCTGTATTAGGAATAATTCGCTGTAGATCTGCAAATTATTTCTATCGTTTGTTTTAAGCACCATCAATAATAGAAAACACTGTAGATCTGTATTTTCTATTCGCCGCTGCTTATACGTGTCAAACACGCTTTAGCTATGCGCATTTGACACTTCATTCTTTTTCTCTCTCTCTCCCGCTTCTTTAAGTTGTAGCTTTTTCCTCGTGTTCGTAAGCATCACGTGTAAAGCAGAACAGACGCCCCTCCTGGCGTCCCCTCTCTCTCCAGACGCGTGCCTACTGCTTGCGTTGGGGAAAACCCATACGCTGAGTACAAGCCCTTCCTGGCATCGACTCTCTCTATCTCTCTCTTTCTCTCGCTCCGCAGCGCTCGGCTCTGTAGAAGTGATCCGCCGCTCGTAGCTCAGAAGCGGCCATATTGGGCCCGCTTCCCCCGCCAGCTCGGCGCACGCGCACCCTAGTGTCCACGCATCGAGTTGAACAGTAGCCCTTCGCGGCATACTCTCTCTCTCTCTCTCTCTCTCTCTCTCTCTCTCTATTTATTAGGTGGATGAGGAAAAGGAAAGAATAAATAAAATACTCTGTTATGAGCTTTACAAACAGTTTACTCCCGCTTTATTTTTAATAATAACAAAACAAAAACAGTTACACATTTAATCACTTTCTCACATTTCGTCCTCGGATGAGATGTCAATAACATCAATCATACGCGGCACTGACGAATAACAGGGAGATCCTCCCCGGTTGGAGGGCCAGTAAAATACGGCCGGAATTCCAGGCGCCTGCTCTGGTGAGGGAGATCTCGGCGAAAAATCCTCTTCCTCCTCCTCCAGTGCCATCAAATCTTCTTCCCTCACCTCCTCCTCCTCCTCCTTCATTGCCTCCAACTCCTCCTCACCCATTTCCTCCTCGGATGATGACAATAAATCCGAAGCCTCGGAGCTCACGGGCAACTCCACCATACCCGCAAGATCCCGCAGGGACAAATTTAACAGAAGCAGAAGGGTGTCCACATCCAGTGGGACTCATTCATTTCTGCACAGAACGTTCAAATCCTGGGCAGCGGCTACGAACCAGCTTCAGGCTTCGAAAAGATCAGGACTAAACTCCCGATCATCTTGTTGACGCAAAGCCCACTGCATGAGAAAACGAGCTTTTTCGAATTCCATCCTGAAAACATAGAAAAAAATACATAATTAGCATTAAATAAATAAGGAAATAAATACAAACACACACATACAAAAAATAAATATTGACGAAAAAATGCAAGGAGCCACCCGTATTTAAAAGAAACCTTATCGCACTAAGGGAAAATAATTTACTAGGGTTTAGAAGATTACTTGGAAAATTCAAACGACCAACGAAAACGTCTATTATTGACAGAACTAGGAGGGTTACTTGAGAGTAATAAATAAGTCAAAGAGTGATTCTTCGTTTATAATAGCCGAAAGAAAAGCTCATAACGAAAGCCTTGAGTAGCTATATTCAACGTTTTCGTTGCATTTTAGAGGGGGAGGGGGAGCGAAGAAATCAAATTTTTCTTCGCTCCTACTAACCTTACTTTAAGAAAAGATTACTAAGCAGGTTACTGTAAGATGTACTAACAATGTCTACATTGAAGCGAGGGTCTGTATTGCATAAGAATAATTTTTTTTTCTATCTCGCTATAACAGTTCATAATGCTGCAATTATTAATAGACTAAGCAAAAAAATATGTATACTAATGTATAACTCTTAATCAGTATTTCAGAAAAATATGTAATATGTGTTCAAATATTATCGAAGAACATTGTTACATTTGTAAAAAATGTGGCTACGAGAACAAAAAAAAATACCAATAACATATATTTTTAACATGAATTGATGTATACTACAAATTAGGAGTATAAACTAAAGATGAATAAATTTTTTATCTACAGAAAACACATTTAATAATAATTATACAATTTTTCGGAATATCTAGAATAAAAATTGTAATAATAAAACCTTTCTTATTTTAGCTTCTGTTTTTATAGGTGAACTATATCAATACTGTTAAACTGTTTGAAATAATGTAATAGAATTATGAAAAATAATAACAAACAAAGTTGAACTACGAAATAAATAATTGTAATATGGTTTATAAAGTTCACCATAAGAAATACAGAAAAATTAATCGAAATAATGTTTATAATTTAAAATTAAGTATGATATCTTATGTCAAGAGAAATAATAATATAATAATAATAAGGATCAACGACGAGGGCGTCGTTTTTAAAAAGGGGGGGAGTTGTCGCGTCCCGACGAAAATTATATTATTATTTTTCGTAAAAAGTACTGCGTAGTTTAGAATAAAATTGCGGCGTAGAAGAAAAATGAAATAAGGTTGATAAAGATTAATTTTAAGTAAATGAAGTAATATAAAATATAATTTATAGAGCTAAGGGACAGATTAATTTACGAGTGTTTCAAACGAAAAAGAGACTGATAAGTAGAGTTAAAGATATTATTCAAAGCCTATATGCATATAAGCGGGATCGCCGATAGTGAGATCGAAACGAATGGTTGCGCAAGAGTATTTTTGTACTGTACTATAAAATCAATGCTCGGAGAAGAGCCGGCAATGGGAAACATGGACTAGAAAACTCGAGCATTAAAAGGAAGTAATAAATTAAGCCGTTCTTTGGGTAATGTCGCAGTAATAAAAGCGGGACAGCAAATTCTCCGAATTAACTACGAAGCGATACAGAAAATGCATGGGATTTGATTATTTTTCATCACGCATATCTAACGGTCCAATCGGGTGCAAGCACAGAAAAATCCAGAACTACTTACGCCATTTCCATCTAAAGCAAAGCGTAAGACAAGGACAGATGCATAGATATTTAGGGTATATAAAGAGGACCCAGAACAGACACAGCCACTTCTAGTTTCTCATCTAAAGCTTTCGTAAGGCGAAGCTCTGCCAGTCAACTCTTTGATTTTTATCCGAGGGCGTGGCTCTGCTACTCGGACTTTAAAGAAATACGCATTCAAAATCAAGAGAGATCTTGTATTCGGGAATCGAGACGCATCGTTGGTATCTACGAGCCTTAGTCAAGGAACTACGACTTCGACATCTGGCAATCATGAGACTCCGAAAGCATACGCATCTAACGTCGACGCCCGCAGGTCTAGCAGGATATTATCAAGCCATTTGACACCGCTATCCACGTTCGAGGCGGGCCTTCGTTCCTCACCGTATATGTATTTTCAGCCTACTAATTCGTACAACGACTCTTACGTGCAGAGCGCGCTCCGCTTGTAAATACGTTGCGTACATACAAGTGGCTCCTCGCTTGTATGACAGCCCTCTATACATCCGCCTAGGACGTATCAGGTGTCTATACATCCTAGGAGGCTGTATGAAAAGCGCTCCGTAGGATATATGCGGCGATCAATATAACCTCTGCCGCGCGAACGGTATAGAGTCAACGTGTTTGAAACGCGTAGTACATGCATCGGAGATATATCTAAGGCTTTTCAAACGTAAACACAACTAGTTTAAACGTAACGTTTGCGTTACTTTAATTATAGTTATCTTAATATTGTTCAGATGCGAAAGTACTATATATTATACATATATATTAGAATATAATATTTTAGAAATAATATAGTGTGTGTATATATATATATACGGAGAAAAAAAGTTAAAGTAAAAATTACAATGTTTTCTAGTAATGCGGAGACAGACTGACACAATCCAAAAATTTACTATAGTGTATAATAAAATTTACTAGAAAATTATTAATTTTTACTACAATTTTGGTAATATTTACTACAACTTCAGTAAAATTTATTATACACTATAGTAAATTTTTGGATTGTGTCAGTCTGTCTCCGCATATATATATGGGTGGTTCTCTGTGACATCGAAGATGAAAAAAATAAATATTGCTATAACTGTGGGAATATGTTTTAGAGGTATCCAGTAGTTCTCCTGAATTTTTCAGATTTTTTGTGGGCCATTATTTTAAGTTACAGACAGTCAAAGTTGACATTTTAGCACTTTTTTGCATTATATGCCCATTTTCATGAATTTTTAGCTCCCAGGGGATGCATTTGTCACTAAAAACATAAGTATGACTTTTTTTGTAAAATTTTCCGAACTTTTCATAAAAAATACTTTTAAAGACATAAATGTATGCTGTCACACTCTTGTAAGCCATTTAAACCATAAATTGTGAAAATCAGCAATTCTGCTCCGGACTCTGGTAACCTAATACTGTCTAAAAGATGTCTTTTTATAGTCAGAAACTGCCTAAAAATTTCCAGAGTGGGTCTAAATCATTAAGATCACTTATGGTCAAAATATCCGGGAAAAGTGCCCGAAATATTAATAGAAATGTATATTTGTTGCCTTATAACGATGAATCTAGTAGCATGATCATTGCAAAAAAATTATGCACTTACCTTGGAATGGTAGAAAAGTATCTCCACTTGTTTCAGTATCCATCTAATCCCCTGTAAGCTGCTAAAAATACAAATATTATTATAAAATTATAAAAAATTATTTTTAAAACATTTATAATGCTGGATTTTTAGTTTTACATCCCTTACAAGAATTATAATACTAATCTGAAGGATTACTATAAAAGTATCATTATTATTATTATTATTATTCAGCAATACATTGTTTAGATTTCACAAACTTGTCACTGTCACGTTATCATATTATTCATTATAATTATACATCCGATTTATTTATATATCTTTTGTATTAAATATGTATATTCAGTTATTGTAATAATGATGTTTATATATTTATAGTAATCCTTCAGATTAGTATTATAATTCTTGTAAGGGATGTAAAACTAAAAATTCAGCATTATAAATGTTTAAAAATTAATTTTTTACATTTGTATAATAATATTTGTATTTTTAGCAGCTTACAGGGGATTAGATGGATACTGAAACAAGTGGAGATACTTTTCTACCATTCCAAGGTAAGTGCATAAATTTTTTTGCAATGATCATGCTACTAGATTCATCGTTATAAGGCAACAAATATACATTTCTATTAATATTTCGGGCACTTTTCCCGGATATTTTGACCATAAGTGATCTTAATGATTTAGACCCACTCTGGAAATTTTTAGGCAGTTTCTGACTATAAAAAGACATCTTTTAGACAGTATTAGGTTACCAGAGTCCGGAGCAGAATTGCTGATTTTCACTATTTAAGGATTAAATGGCTTACAAGAGTGTGACAGCATACATTTATGTCTTTAAAAGTATTTTTAATGAAAAGTTCGGAAAGTTTTACAAAAAAAGTCATACTTATGTTTTTAGTGACAAATGCATCCCCTGGGAGCTAAAAATTCATGAAAATGGGCATATAATGCAAAAAAGTGCTAAAATGTCAACTTTGACTGTCTGTAACTTAAAATAATGGCCCACAAAAAATCTGAAAAAATTCAGGAGAACTACTGGATACTTCTAAAACATATTCCCACAGTTATAGTAATATTTATTTTTTTCATCTTCGATGTCACAGAGAGCCACCCATATATATATATATATATATATATATCGCAAAATGAGTCTTATATCTTTAATAACTGCAATGTTACGATTAATAATAAGTAATTACTAAATATTTAATATTTTCTGATACTAAATGCAAAATTTAAAAAGTTAAAATGTTTTATAAGCGTCAGTATACAAATGTTTAAAAATTATTGACATAATATATAATTATTTATATTGTTTAAAAAAGTGTTTATACATTACTTTTAAATGTATAATAAATTACTTTGTGAGCAACGAAAGAGTCGTATGTACGAATTATAAGGCTGAAAAATTGTTTACGTACCATGGGTAAACATCGCGTCATTACTGTTCGAGGCGGAAATTTTCGTGGATGGTTAGTACGTCCGCGGTCGCGAGCGCAGCTCACTCAAGGTACATAAATAACTAATATATCTCTCTATATAATATAAATATTTCGCCGCCGCCGCCGTGCCTAAGAAATCAGAATTCAACATATATATATGTTTTCGAGGAGGAGCTCTCCAGCCCTGGTGCGCCTGATACGCGTGACCCGTTCTCCTAGTGCCTTTAGCTCCGGTGCAGCTTTGACCTTCCGGAGAATGTCAGCGTAGGAAGAGCCCCCGCTAGGTGTCTTGATCTTGATGGCATCTGGGCGTGGGGGTCTTACTCCGGCCTTAGGCTCTTCCGTGCCTTTGGCCGGTTTGCTGGCTCGTTTCTTCTTCTTCTTGCCCTTCTTCACTACTGTGACCCAGTCAGGGACTTTTGACTGGTTGTGTGTGTGTGTGTGTGTGTGTGCATGTGTGTGTGTGTGTGTGTGTGTGTGTGTGTGTGTGTGTACGTGTTACTTGTTTTTTCAAGAATAGATAATATGTGTATTTTTTCCGTGCGCAAAAAAAAGTTGTGAATATAACTTGAAAGAATGTGTATTAGTTTACTTATTCCTGATAAAACTCATAAAATAAAAACGGACCTAAAATTTAATGTAATGTTTTTAAAAATATGCACAATTTTTCGAAGATAAAATAAATATTAATCACTTTTCCAAATATCTATATGTGAAATATACAATAAATTAAAAATTAAATACATAAATTATTGCTTTTTTAAGATAATTCTACAAATATCCATATGATATATACAATGGGTTAAAAATTAAGTATATTAATTATTCCATTATTAAGATAATTCTATTATAAACAATTAAATATTTAATTATTGCATTTTTAAGATAATTCTATTTTTATACTTATTTATATTTTAATTACACCTTTGTATAAGTAATTTATACTCCATAATAGGTTTCTGCAATTGAAAGTACTCAAATCAAAAACACCTGTCAAAAAGGTGTCAAAACCCGCAAGTATATGTGTTAGCATTTTTAAGATAATTCTATTATAAACAATTAAATATATTAATTATTGCATTTTTAAGATAATTCTATTTTTATACTTATTTATATTTTAATTACACATTTTTATAAGTAATTTATACTCCATAATAGTTTTCTGCAATTGAAAGTAGGGGAGACCGGGGCTAAAATTAACAGGGGTAAATATTAACATTGAATTCTTAGTGATGCGAAGAGTTCTATACACTTCATAGATGACTCTAGACTTAAAGTTTATTGCCCTTTAACATGTAAACACCTTCAGTAGATCGCAGGACGTCGAGCCGATAAGATATAGGAGACAGCGATATTTTGATCAGGTAATGGAAAAATTTTTAACTCAAAAATGTTTATTCTCAATTACATATCATATAATTAACAAAATTAAAATTACCATACCCCATTCTACTTGAAATAAGCTATTTAATCGCACATTTTTTTTTATTTTTTTTTATTTCTTTTTATTTTTTTAACGATTTAAAAAAAAAAATTTGTCGGGGTAAATATTAACAAATTTTCGGGGCAAGTATTAACACTGTTAATACTAATTAATTTATATTTAATTTTATTAATTTGAACTTTGCTATAATTTTTGTGTTTATACATGTATTATTTAATAGTGCAAATGTTTATTAGCTTTAATTAATTTGTAAGACGAAGACCTGCGTTATTTTTGTGTTAAAGAAATAATTTGTTAACAATTTTTTTATTTGTATATCACTTGTTATTCGTATATTCAGTAAAAAATATATTTTTTTGTTTACATTTGTTAAATGTGTACATTTATTATGAAACTAAGTCTTTACAATAAAAAAATGAGATGTTAATATTTACCCCGCATGCGGGGCAAAAATTAACAGACAACGATTTTTAGTAAATCCTCTCGTAAAAAAAAGATATTTATAATTTCCAAAAAATTCCTGTGACATGACTTCGTTGAATAGGCAAAGAAAAAGTAACAATACTTAGTATAGCAAACTAATTCTTTAATTAATTAGGAGAACGATTTTTTCAAAAAATGTTAATTTTAGCCCCGGTCTCCCCTACTCAAATCAAAAACACCTTTCAAAAAGGTGTCAAAACCCGCAAGTATATGTGTTATTCTAATCAAACTTTGAAAATTGTTATCTGATAAATGAAATTGTTATCTGTCTGATAAATTTTAAAGTATAAGATAAAAATATCTTTGATTCTAATTCCCATATTTTCTCTACTTATTTATATTTTTATTACACCTTTTCTATATCTAACTTATATTCCATAATATTTTTCTGCAATTGAAAGTATTCAATTCGAAAACACCTTCCAAGAAGGTGTCAAAACCCGCAAGTATTGTGCTATTCTAATCAAACTTTGAAAATTGTTATCTGATAAATAAATTCTGCAATTCAATCTGACATTGTTATCTGATAAATAAATAATTTTAATTTCAAACTACCTTATTTTATCTATTTCTTTGAATTTTAATGAAACATTTTTATAAATATTCCGAAAATTTCGTATAAAAAATTTCTGCAATTGAAAGAATTGAAATCAAACTGAAATCGACAAGTATTTTGAATCGTACCATAAATTTATATTTTATATAAACATTTTTATATATATTACTTAAACTTCGTAAAAAGTTTCTGCAATTGAAAGCACTGAAATCAAACTGTGATCGACAAGTATTTTGAACCATGCAAAAATTTCTACCAATCTGAATACAGATTTTTTTATATGAAAAGTATCTTACACTATTATTTTTCATTTCTGGCCCTCTCATGTTTTACAGTAATAAATAAATAATATTCTAATGATATTAATTTGTACAAAATTAATTTCTGTAATACTAAGAAATGGACATTTCTTTTTTATTCTTTTAAATAATAAAATAATACTTGCACCACCGTTGGTTAAACGCTTCATATATGTGTTAATTCTGACTTATTAATGTATTCCTTTACATTTATGAAAGTATATAATACCGTGAAGAAACTGCAATGAGTAATAGTATATAAATATTGCAATACTATCTGGCAATTTTAATATCCTACATAACCAATGATAAAATAGACATCATTATTTTTATCTAATAAAGTTCCTAAAAGAGGCCAGCGATGGCTTGGTCGGTAGGGCGACGGACTCGTAATCTGGAGGTCCCAGGTTTGATTACCGGCCCCGGCCGATTGATACAAGCACCACTAGCGACTGTATTTTCAACAAGTGCTTTCTTCACCAAGACATCGTATGACCTCCGTCGTTGATTAGCAAGTTTTTCTTAGTAGTTATGTAAAATAATTATTATTTCACTTAACTAAGGATATACAATCTACATGATTTTACCAATTAATTAATTAATTAATTAATAAGATAAAAGGTAAGATGTATGTAATTATTTATAAAATGTAACATCAGTTAATATAGTCAGAATTAACACATATATGAAGCGTTTAACCAACGGTGGTGCAAGTATTATTTTATTATTTAAAAGAATAAAAAAGAAATGTCCATTTTATTAGTATTGCAGAAATTAATTTTGCACAAATTCATATCATTAGTATATTATTTATTTATTACTGTAAAACATGAGAGGGCCAGAAATGAAAAATAATAGTGTAAGATACTTTTCATATAAAAAAATCTGTATTCAGATTGGTAGAAATTTTTGCATGGTTCAAAATACTTGTCGATCACAGTTTGATTTCAGTGCTTTCAATTGCAGAAACTTTTTACGAAGTTTAAGTAATATATATAAAAATGTTTATATAAAATATAAATTTATGGTACGATTCAAAATACTTGTCGATTTCAGTTTGATTTCAATTCTTTCAATTGCAGAAATTTTTTATACGAAATTTTCGGAATATTTATAAAAATGTTTCATTAAAATTCAAAGAAATAGATAAAATAAGGTAGTTTGAAATTAAAATTATTTATTTATCAGATAACAATGTCAGATTGAATTGCAGAATTTATTTATCAGATAACAATTTTCAAAGTTTGATTAGAATAACACATATACTTGCGGGTTTTGATACCTTTTTGAAAGGTGTTTTTGATTTGAGTACTTTCAATTGCAGAAAACTATTATGGAGTATAAATTACTTATAAAAAGGTGTAATTAAAATATAAATAAGTATAAAAATAGAATTATCTTAAAAATGCAATAATTAATATATTTAATTGTTTATAATAGAATTATCTTAAAAATGCTAACACATATACTTGCGGGTTTTGAAACCTTTTTGAAAGATGTTTTTGATTTGAGTACTTTCAATTGCAGAAAACTATTATGGAGTATAAACTACTTATAAAAAGGTGTAATTAAAATATAAATAAGTATAAAAATAGAATTATCTTAAAAATGCAATAATTAATATATTTAATTGTTTATAATAGAATTATCTTAATAATGCAATAATTAATATATTTAATTTTTAACCCATTGTATATATTATATGGATATTTGGAAAAGTGTATGTTATACTTGATTAATATTTATTTCATCTTCAAACAATTTTGCATCTGTATTTAAAGCATTACATTGAATTTTAGATCCGTTATTATTATTGAGTATACGTTTAAAAATTTTATGAGTTTGCTCAAGAATGAGTAAACAAATACACATTCTTTCATGTTATGTTCACAACTTTTTTTTTGCGCACGGAAAAAATACATAATTATGTATTCTTGAAAAAAAAATTTTAAAATATATATATATTATATAAATATTCCGCCGCACGCACACACACCCACATACATACATACATATATATACACATATATGGGCTATTTCACATCAACTGGTACGATGAAAATTTTAAATCACTCCAAAATTTGAGAACAGGCTGGAAACATCTTCCAGAACATACAAAAAAAATTTAAGTGTTAAAAATAATTTGCTTAAGAGTTATTTGACCATGAAAAGTGGAAATTTTTTAGAGAAATTACTATTTTTAAAGCCATTTATCTCAAAATCTGTTGATTTTTTTGAAAAAACATTACAAACAACTTTTGTTTAAATTAATCTTTAGAACTTATCTACCCTGGTTACATTTCTTAATTTTAAAATCTCGAAGAGATAGAACACCCGGACATATTGAATATCAAAAAAAAGGCTACTACACCATAATCGATTTTAATCTAACACCTCTCAAAAGTTCACATTTTTCGCGAGCTTTCGAATGGCTTGTGTTAGATTATTGGCCAAGACCGCTGGTGTAACTTATGCCTCATAAATCTCATAAAATCACTAATTTTCACGTATTTTAGGACATAAATTACACCAAAGGTGTAATATATATATATATATATATATATATATATATATATATATATATATATATATATAATATATAAATATTTCGCCGCCGCCGCCGCCGCCGCCGCCGCCGCCGTGTCTAAGAATTCAGAATTCAACATATATATATATGTTTTATATATATATAATGTTCATAGGTTATAGGTTAGAATAATACATGAATTGTTTCTCTGTAAATAACAAAGATTTTTATTATTTTATACAAAATATAATTACATACTTAATAAATAATGTTTATTTACCTGTAAATAACAAAGGAACAACATTCAATGTTATTATTCACAAGGTTGTCTTTAGATTACTTTTATAAAGTTTTATTCATTGTTTTCGGTATATCTTTATTAACCGCACTAATTGACACGTGCCAATTCTTGTCTGCAAATTTTACCTGTCGGTATATTAAAAGATTTGATTTACCGACCTACACGCGCGCAATTCAAATAGACTAAGGATGTTTTCCTTACATATATATGTCATATATATATGTTATATATATATATGTCATATATATAAGTGTGTGTGCGTGTGTGCGTGTGTTTTTTTTTTTTTTTTTCCGAAGAGGTGGAGAAATGCTTAATGCACCATGACTGGAGCCATGCGAGACTCCCCGTGTGTGGGACTCTCCTACCGAAGGATGTCGATAGGCATACCCACTAAAACTCCACCTCTTTCCTTACCTTTATTCCCCCGCGGGAGCCGCCGCAAGGCATTACTTCGCGGGGGGAGGCAACGGCTACACTAGCCCACTACCGCTGCCATCGCAACTCCTCTCTCCTCTTCTCTTCTGATGAGACCCAGCCTGTCCACTACGGACGTACAGAGGGTCACTACCGCGTTCCATCCCTCCTGGGAGTCAAGCAGGCACGCCCCGATGCTCTCAGGGGTGAGGGTACCGCTCCAAGTGACTTGAAACTGGTCCCGTTCCTCCCTCAAACGAGGACACCATAGGAGGACATGTTCCACGTCTTCGTCCACCCCTGGACAAGCCGGGCACTCTGCGCTGCCGTAGACCCCTATACGAAATAGGTAGCTACGGAAGCATCCGTGCCCGGTCAACACCTGGGTAAGCTGGAAACTGACGAAGCCGTGTTTCCTGCTCGCCCACTCCCGGATCCGCGGTATGATGCGGTGGGTCCAGCGGCCGTCCCTGGCTGAGTCCCATCTCCGCTGCCACTCCTCTACGGTCCGCAATCACCATCGGTTATAGCAGCGATTCTCTTCTACGCGTCGCCCACCCTCACGGTGTCTTTCAGCTCTCTCGGCTGCCAGGAGGTCGAAGGGGGCGGTCCCCGCGATGACCGAGAGCGCAATGTCAGATACGGTTCGGTACGCCCGGGCCACCCTTAGCGCGGCTATCCTGCAGGCTCTCTGACACGGAGCACAAAAGCTCTTGTGCCTGTTTAGGGCATCAGCCCAGATAGGAGCTCCGTATAAAATTACTGAGCTCACCACCGAGGCAAGGAGAGACCTTCGCGCTTGCTGGGGTCCCCCGATGTTGGGCATGATGCCCGCCAGCGCACGGGCCACCTTTGCCGCCTTTGAGCCTGCGTTCGCGAGATGGTGTTTGAACGACAGCCGCGCGTCTAGTGTGACCCCTAAATACTTTAACGTTTTTACCGACCGTATCCGTTCTTTACCTACCGTGAAGGTGGCGGTCCTCTCCTTTTTTGTGCGAGAGATGAGCACCGCCTCCGTTTTTTCCGCCGCCAGCCTAAGTCCGTGGTCTCTCAACCAAGTGGCGACCACTTCTATAGAGACGTCTCCGAGATATTCGGTCTCTTCGACACTCTTTGCGACCACCACTAGCGCCACGTCGTCCGCGAAAGCCACCATCGAGACACCCTCCGGAAGTTGCTGCCTAAGCAGGCCGTCATAGACAACGTTCCAGAGTAGGGGCCCAATGACCGAACCCTGCGGCACGCCTCCCGTGATGTTGTGGGAGTGCACACCGTCGTCGGTGTCGTAGAGCAGAGTACGGTCAGTCAGGTAACTCGAGGTGACCTCCCTGAGATAGAGTGGCACTTGGAAGTGCTGCAGGCACAGCATGATGTCGTCCCATCTGGCAGAGTTGAAGGCATTCCGGATGTCCAAGGTGATGATGGCACACATCCGCCTTGCACTCCGACCAGCATTGATGGCGTTTGTGGCTATGCCAACAACTCTGCCTACAGCATCCATGGTCGATCGACCCTTTCGGAGCCGAACTGGTTGTCGGAGAGGTCTCCGGCCCGACCGATGGCCTCTGCAAGCCTGGCGCAGATCACCCGCTCCAGGAGCTTCCCAACTATATCCAGTAGACAGAGCGGGCGGTAAGATGATGGCTCATCCGGGGGTTTGTTTCCCTTTGGTAGGAGTACCAGCCTCTGCGTCTTCCACTGGGCCGGGAAGCAACCTCCTCTTATGCATGCGTTGAATGCGTCCAGGAACAAGCCCGGAGCACTCATCGCCGCTGTGTGTGTGTGTGTGTGTGTGTGTGTGTGTGTGTGTTTGTGTGTGAATGTGAGTGTGAGTGAGAGTGTTTGTGTGAACATACTCTTTTCCAAATATCCATATGTGATATATACCATGGGTTAAAAATTAAATACATTAATTATTGCATTTTTAAGATAATTCTATTACAAACAGTGATGGCAAAAGAAAATTCAAACTTTATCAGTGGCAATATAAAATACGAATTGCATTTGAAAAGATTTTCAAATACTATTAATTTAGAAGCATTTAATTTAAATATTTTTTAAATTAATATTTCAAAATTGTATGGTTATATAAGTGAGTAGATTATGTATATTTATAGAAAACAATATTTTAAACAAACAAGTATATATTTATTAGAAACAGAAGGTTTTTCAAGGAATGAATTTGATTATAATAATCAAAATAAATATATGGACTCTGTAACTAAATGAAAAAATAAATTGAATATAATTATGGATTAAAACGCAAATTTTGAAAGAGGGTGCAAATGACGAATTACGGGAGAAATGGAAGAAACAGGTTTTGATTTATATGCCGCTAAAATGTTATCAATAATTATTTAAAATTAATAAAAAAATTTATTTATTTAAAAAGAAAGTTTTATTACTATTAAAGTACAAAATATTAATATATAACTTTTAGCGATGATCCTTTGTCATTAAATAAGTTAATTTTAGGAGGTGAAGTCTATTTAGATCCGTTTAAAATAATCCAAAATTTTAATAAGTTTTTACTAAATACTACAATATACTAACAAGGGAAGTATATGACCTCCGGGAAACGGATCTCATCCTAACTTTGGTATGTTTTTTATAATATAAAAATATGAAGAAAGCCAAGTTATCTCTTGCAAATGGCCACTTTTATGGAAGTTATTCGACTTCCAATAATAATAGCAGTAAAAATTACTTTTAATTCGGTCGCTTATAACTCGAAAACAAATAAAGATAAACAATCGAACCAAAAACCAGAAGAAAGTTGAGTTCAAGTAGATATGGTTTGAAAAAAAAGAAGCTCAAATTGCTTAATTTGAAGCAAAGTTATGAAGAAAATAAGAAATTGCAGATTATTAGGCCAAAAGATACAATAAATTTTTCATATTAAATTTTGGCCTAATAATCTGCAATTTCTTATTTTCTTCATAACTTTGCTTCAAATTAAGCAATTTGAGCTTCTTTTTTTTTCAAACCAGATCTACTTGCACTCAACTTTCTTCTGGTTTTTGGTTCGATTGTTTATATTTATTTGTTTTTGAGTTATAAGCGACCGAATTGGAAGTAATTTTTACTGCTATTATTATTGGATGTCGAATAGCTTCCGTAAAAGTGGCCATTGGCAAGAGATAACTTGACTTTCTTCATATTTTTGTATTATAAAAGACATACCAAAGTTAGGATGAGATCCGTTTCCCGGAGGTCATGTACTTCCCTTGTAAGTATATGCACGTTACTATTTTTGGTAAGTTTATTTTCCATTAACATTTATAATTATTAAAATAAAAATTTAAGCTTTATAGGAATTTATGTAGTTTAAAATTTACAGTTAACATTTAATATGTCTCTATTTTTTTTATTATTTTTATTCTGATTTCATTATACTAAATTTTGGTAAAAACTTTTATTTATAAATTATAATCGTATTTAAAAAAAAAATAAATTTTTGGTATAAAATCCAATGCATTATAACAGTACTTCCAAGGTGTTGTGTAAATCGGTTTAATTTCTAAGGTGTCGATGGTAGTAAAAAAATAATAAAATTTAAAAAATTATTGTAAATAAATTTATTACGAAAAACCTTTTTATATATATATATATATATATGTGGTAATGAACAATTAACTTACCAAAAATAGTAAAGTGCATAAACTTAATTGTAGTATTTAGTAAAAACCGATTAAAATTTTAGATTATTTTAAAAGGATCTAAATAGAACTATACCTCCTAAGATGAATTTATTTAATGTCATCGCCAAGAGTTCTATATGTCATTAATATTTTGTACTTTTAGAGTGATAAAACTTTTTACTTGATTAAATTAATGTTTGTATTAGTTTTAAAAAATTATTTATAACATTTTAGTGGTATATAAATAAAAACCTGTTTCTTCCATTTCTCTCGTAATTCGTAATTTGCACCCTCTTTCAAAATTTGCGTTTTAATCCATAATTATATCCGATTATTTTTTCCTTTAGTTACAGACCCCATATATTTATTTTAATTATTATAAACAAAGGCATTCCTTAAATAACCTCTTGTTTCTAATAAATACATACTTGTTTATTTAAGATATTGTTTTATATAAATATACGTAATCTACTTACTTATATATCCATACAATTTTTAAATTTTGATTTGAATAATATTTAAATTAAATACTACTAAAATAATAATTTTCGAAAAACTTTTGTAATGTAATTCGTATTTTATATTGCCACTGTTACAATTTGAATTTTCTTTTGCCCTTACTGTTTATAATAGAATTATCTTAAAGATGCAATATTTAATGCATTTAATTTTTAATTTATTGTATATTTCACATATAGATATTTGAAAAGTGTATGTTATACTTGATTAATATTTATTTTATCTTCGAAAAATTGTCCATATTTGTAAAAACAATACATTAAATTTTAGGTCCGATTTATTTTATGAGTTTTATCAGGAATAAGTAAACTAATACACATTCTTTCAAGTTATATTCACAACTTTTTTTTTGCGCACGGAAAAAATACATATATTATCTACACACACACACACACACACACACACACACACACACACACACACACACACACACACACACACACACACACACACACACACACATGCACACACACACACACACACAACCAGTCAAAAGTCCCTGACTGGGTCACAGTAGTGAAGAAGGGCAAGAAGAAGAAGAAACGAGCCAGCAAACCGGCCAAAGGCACGGAAGAGCCTAAGGCCGGAGTAAGACCCCCACGCCCAGATGCCATCAAGATCAAGACACCTAGCGGGGGCTCTTCCTACGCTGACATTCTCCGGAAGGTCAAAGCTGCACCGGAGCTAAAGGCACTAGGAGAACGGGTCACGCGTATCAGGCGCACCAGGGCTGGAGAGCTCCTCCTCGAACTGGGGCGACGCGGAACGGAAACGGCGGAGCTGAGGACAGTGGTCTCGTCCACCCTGAGTGGGTCAGCAGAGGTCCAGCTGCTGACTCACAAAGTGTCCATCACCATCAGGGACATGGACGAGTCCACGACAACAACGGAGGTGGCCGCAGCGATTGCGGCAAAGATCGGGCCAAATGTGGTATCCCCGGATAATATTAAAACCAGGGGATCCTACAGTGGCACCCTAGCTGCGACCATCCAGCTTCCGGCAGTAGCAGCCAAAAAACTGCTGCAAGACGGGAAGCTCCGGATCGGATGGGTCAATTGCAGAGTTCGACTGCGAGAGGTATCCTCGCGCTGCTGCCGATGCCACGAATCGGGACACATCGCGAGGGAGTGCAAGAGCGCAGTCGACCGGTCAGCGCAATGCTATCGGTGCGGCCAAGAGGGCCACAAAACAGTGGACTGCGAGGCCAAAGCCAAGACCTCGCATGAGGAAGGAGCACACATCAAAAATGATTAAGGTGCACCAAATAAACCTCAACCACTGCGCTGTGGCCCAGGACCTGCTGTCCCAGCTGGTCAGAGAGGAGAGAGCGGACGTAGCGATCATCAGCGAGCAGTTCCGGGATCTCGAGAAGACGAACTGGGTAAGGGATGCCACGGGCAAGGCGGCCATCTGGGTATGTGGAAATATACACATCTCCAGAAAGATGGTCGCCCCCCTTCCCAGCTTCACCTGGGTGGAGGTGGCGGGGGTACGCATGTACAGCTGCTACTTCCCGCCCAGCGATTCCACCGAGGACTTTGCGAGATCTCTGGATGCAGTCGTCACCAGTGCTCGGTCCTGACGGCTACCGGTCGCAATCGGTGGGGACTTTAATGCTTGGGCGACGGACTGGGGCAGCGCCAAGACCAACGCGCGTGGTCGCGCACTACTCGAGGCGTTCGCTCTACTGGGGCTGGAGATCGCTAACACAGGGACAACCCCGACTTTCACCAATGCCGGCAAGTCGTCCATAGTCGACCTCACCTTTGTCGATCCAAGATTGATGGGGGGAGGGGGACTCGGCTGGAAAGTTAGCGATCGTTACACGGGTAGTGACCACCAAGCACTCGTGTACCAGCTCCATCTGACCAGCGGGAGGACAAAGAGAGCAGGAAGAGGAGCAAGAGAGAGATGGGTACCAGCCACGTTTGACGTTAGACGTTCCTCTGCTCCCTTCAGGGGGCAAAAGTGGAGGGAACCGCCGAAGAAGAAGCACGAGGCCTCACGAATGCCCTAACAGCGGCTTGCGATGCATCTATGGCCGTGAAGTTTAACCCTCGCGGCCGCCCACCGATAATCTGGTGGAGTGAGGACATCGCAGAAAAGAGACGTGAGTGCCTGCGTGCCAGAAGGCTGCACCAATGAGCGAGGGGAACACCGCGGTTCCAAGATCGTTCCGCAGAATACGAACAAAAGCGGAGGGATCTCAAGGTGGCCATCAAGGCTGCCAAGAGAAGGTGTTGGCGGGAGCTCTGTGAGGAGGTGGACCACGACCCCTGGGGCAGACCGTATAAAACGGTTATGAATAAGATCAACCCCGGGGGAGCTGTTGCACCCACCGACCCAGTTTTTCTGGACGGAGTCGTCCGCCACCTGTTTCCAGAACATCGAAAAAGGGCAGCAGAGACGGGCCTGATGGCCACCATTGGTGCAGCCGAGTCGCCAGATATTAGTGAAGCCGAGCTGAGGATGGCCGCTAAAGGTATTTCCGTACGTAAAGCCCCAGGGCCGGACGGAATACCTGGCCTGGCCGTCAAGACAGCGGCGATGAGTGCTCCGGGCTTGTGCCTGGATGCATTCAACGCATGCATAAGAGAAGGTTGCTTCCCGGCCCAGTGGAAGACGCAGAGGCTGGTACTCCTACCGGAGGGAAACAAACCCCCGGATGAGCCATCATCTTACCGCCCGCTCTGTCTACTGGATATAGTTGGGAAGCTTCTGGAGCGGGTAATCTGCGCCAGGCTCGCAGCGGCCATCGGTCGGGCCGGAGACCTCTCCGACAACCAGTTCGGCTTCCGAAAGGGTCGATCGACCATGGACGCTGTAGGCAGAGTTGTTGGTATAGCCACAAACGCCATCAATGCTGGTCGGAGTGCAAGACGGATGTGTGCCATCATCACCTTGGACATCCGGAATGCCTTCAACTCTGACAGATGAGACGACATCATGCTGTCCCTGCATCACTTCCAAGTGCCACTCTATCTCAGGAAGGTCACCTCGAGTTACCTGACTGACCGTACTCTGCTCTACGACACCGACGACAGTGTGCACTTCCACAACATCACGGGTGGCGTGCCGCAGGGTTCGGTCATTGGGCCCCTACTCTGGAACGCTTTCTATGACGGCCTGCTTAGGCAGCAACTTCCGGAGGGTGTCTCGATGGTGGCTTTCGCGGACGACGTGGCGCTAGTGGTGGTCGCAAAGAGTGTCGAAGAGATCGAATATCTCGGAGACGTCTCTATAGAAGTGGTCGCCACTTGGTTGAGAGACCACGGACTTAGTCTGGCGGCGGAAAAAACGGAGGCGGTGCTCATCTCTCGCACAAAACAGAGAGGACCGCCACCTTCACGGTAGGTAAAGAACGGATACGGTCGGTGAAAACTTTGAAGTATTTAGTGGTCACACTAGACGCGCGGCTGTCGTTCAAACACCATTTCGCGAACGCAGGCTCAAAGGCGACAAAGGTGGCCCGTGCGCTGGCGGGCATCATGCCCAACATCGGGGGACCCCAGCAACCGCGAAGGTCTCTCCTTGTCTCGGTGGTGAGCTCCGTAATTTTATACGGAGCTCCTATCTGGGCTGATGCCCTGAACAGGCACAAGAGCTTTGGTGCTCCGTGCCAGAGAGCCTGCAGGATAGCTGCGCTAAGGGTGGCCCGGGCGTACCGAACCGTACACGGAGAGAAGAAACAGACTAGCGTTGTAGGTTAGGCTGTCAGCGCAAAGTTGCAGGATGTCATACCGCGATGGTATGGCCGCCCTGCCAAAAGTTTCCATAGGCATCATAGGTGAAAACGCGCAGGGGGCGTGGCTAAACAAGCAATAGTATGACGATCATACCAACGTGGTATGGAATCACACAAAAGTAGCATGGATATCGCGCAATCATAGCACGATTTCACGGCGGGTAACGGTTGCAGAAACGTTCATACAACGCTGGTTTGTTTCTTCTCTCCGTGTATCTGACATTGCGCTCTCGGTGGTCGCGGGGACCGCCCCCTTCGACCTCCTGGCAGCCGAGAGAGCTGAAAGACACCGTGAGGGTGGGCGACGCCTAGAAGAGAACCGCTGCCACAACCGATGGTCATTGCGGACCGTAGAGGAGTGGCAGCGGAGATGGGACTCAGCCAGGGACGGCCGCTGGACCCACCGCATCATACCGCGGATCCGGGAGTGGGCGAGCAGGAAACACGGCTTCGTCAGTTTCCAGCTTACCCAGGTGTTGACCGGGCACGGATGCTTCCGTAGTTACCTATTTCGTATAGGGGTCTACGGCAGCGCAGAGTGCCCGGCTTGTCCAGGGGTGGACGAACATGTGGAACACGTCCTCCTACGGTGTCCTCGTTTTAGGGAGGAACGGTACCAATTTCAAATCACTTGGAGCGGTCCCCTCACCCCTGAGGGCATCGGGGCGTGCCTGCTTGACTCCCAGGAGGGATGGAACGCGGTGGTAACCCTCTGTACGTCCGTAGTGGTCAGGCTGGGTCTCATCAGAAGAGAAGAGGAGAGAAGAGTTGCGATGGCAACATTAGTGGGCTAACCTAGCCGTTGCCTCCCCCCGCGAAGTAATGCCTTGCGGCGGTTTCCGCGGGGGAATAAAGGTAAGAAAAGAGGTGGAGTTTTAGTGGGTATGCCTATCGACATCCCTCGATAGGAGAGTCCCACACACGGGGAGTCTCGCATGGCTCCAGTCATGGTGCATTAAGCATTTCTCCACCTCTTCGGAAAAAAAAAAAAAAAAAAAAAAAAAAAAAAAAAAAAAACCCACACACACACACACACACATGCACACATACACACGCACACACACACACACACACCACACACACACACACACTTATATATATGACATACATATATATCATATATATGACATATATATATGTTGAATTCTGAATTCTTAGACACGGCGGAGGCGGCGACGGCGGCGAAATATTTATATATTATAAAGAGATATAACATATATATATATAACATATATATATATGACATATATATAACATATATATATATATGTTGAATGCTGAATTCTTAGACACGGCGGCGGCGGCGGCGGCGGCGAAATATTTATATATTATAGAGATATATATATCTCTTTGCGGCCACTTCTCAAACAACTTGCTAACACTTTTTACCGCTGTAGGCGTTCTCTCACGGGATGGAAAAAATTTCGTTTCTTTCTATCTTTCGTATCTCCTATGACGCTATCTCTTTTTGTTGCCATCGAATGAAAAAGAAATTGAAAATAGCAAAAATCGAGAATCGGAATTCAGCAAGCAACTTTAGTAACATCGAATTCTCCACTTTGCACTCTATGAATTCAAACCGGATTTATTGTAAAGTGAAACTTAATAAAATTAGATTGAATTTTGTAATTTAACATAATAGATAGTAATATTTAATGTACGAACCTATAAAAACGGAGGGTTAGTTACTGTAGAATAAGGCTTACGCGCTGCATACTTGCGTGCAGGCGCTGCTCGCGCTTTTTGATTATAAACAGTAATGCAAAAGAAAATTTCAATGTTTAACAGTGGCAATATGAAAATACGAATTAACATTTGAAAAGTTTTTGAAATTATTAATTTAGGTAAGCATTTATTTAAATATTATTTATCAATTTAAAAATTGTACTGGCAGCCGAGAGAGCTGAAAGACACCGTGAGGGTGGGCGACGCCTAGAAGAGAACCGCTGCCACAACCGATGGTCATTGCGGACCGTAGAGGAGTGGCAGCGGAGATGGGACTCAGCCAGGGACGGCCGCTGGACCCACCGCATCATACCGCGGATCCGGGAGTGGGAGAGCAGGAAACACGGCCTTCGTCAGTTTCCAGCTTACCCAGGTGTTGACCGGGCACGGATGCTTCCGTAGTTACCTATTTCGTATAGGGGTCTACGGCAGCGCAGAGTGCCCGGCTTGTCCAGGGGTGGACGAACATGTGGAACACGTCCTCCTACGGTGTCCTCGTTTCAGGGAGGAACGGTACCAATTTCAAATCACTTGGAGCGGTCCCCATCACCCATGAGGGCATCGGGGCGTGCCTGCTTGACTCCCAGGAGGGATGGAACGCGGTGGTAACCCTCTGTACGTCCGTAGTGGTCAGGCTGGGTGTCATCAGAAGAGAAGAGGAGAGAAAAAAAAACCCACACACACACACACACACACATGCACACATACACACGCACACACACACACACACACACACACACACACACACACACTTATATATATGACATACATATATATATCATATATATGACATATATATATATGTTGAATTCTGAATTCTTAGACACGGCGGAGGCGGCGACGGCGGCGAAATATTTATATATTATAAAGAGATATAACATATATATATATAACATATATATATATATGACATATATATATAACACATATATATATATATGTTGAATGCTGAATTCTTAGACACGGCGGCGGCGGCGGCGGCGGCGAAATATTTATATATTATAGAGATATATATATATCTCTTTGCGGCCACTTCTCAAACAACTTGCTAACACTTTTTACCGCTGTAGGCGTTCTCTCACGGGATGGAAAAAATTTCGTTTCTTTCTATCTTTCGTATCTCCTATGACGCTATCTCTTTTTGTTGCCATCGAATGAAAAAGAAAGTGGAAATAGCAAAAATTCGAGAATCGGAATTCAGCAAGCAACTTTAGTAACATCGAATTTCTCCACTTTGCACTTATGAATTCAAACCGGATTTATTGTAAAGTGAAAACTTATATAAAAAATAGATGTGAGATTTGTAATTACATAAATAGATAGTATAATTTTAAATGTACGAAAATATAAAAAATCTGAGGGGTTAGTTAGCTGTATAATAAGGGCTTACGCGCCTGCATACTTGCGTGCAGGCGCTGTCGCGCCTTTTGATTATAAACAGTAATGGCAAAAGAAAATTCAAATTTTAACAGTGGCAATATAAAATACGAATTACATTTGAAAAGTTTTTTGAAAATTATTAATTTAGTAGCATTTAATTTAAATATTATTTAAATCAAAATTTAAAAATTGTATGGTTATATAAGTGAGTAGATTACGTATATTTATATAAAACAATATTTTAAATAAACAAGTATGTATTTCTTAGAAACAAAAGGTTATTTAAGGAATGTTTTTGTTTATAATAATTAAAATAAATATATGGGCTCTGTAACTAAAGGGAAAAATAAATTGGATATAATTATGGATTAAAACGCAAATTTTGAAAGAGGGTGCAAATTAGGAATTACGGGAGAAATGGAAGAAACAGGTTTTTATTGATATACCGCTAAAATGTTATAAATAATTCTTTAAAACTAATACAAAAATTAATTTAATTAAGAAGAAAGTTTTATTACTCTAAAAGTACAAAATATTAATGACATATAGAACTCTTGGCGATGACATAAATTAATTTTAGGTGGTATAGTTCTATTTAGATCTGTTTAAAATAATCTAAAATTTTAAAAGGTTTTTACTAAATACTACAATTAAATAAATGCACTTTACTATTTTTGGTAAGTTAATTGTTCATTAACACATATAGATATATCTCTATATAATATATAAATATTTCGCCGCCGCCGCCGCCGCCGCCGCCGTGTCTAAGAATTCAGAATTCAGCATATATATATATGTTTTATATATATATATATATGTCATATATATGTTATATATATATGTCATATATATGTTATATATATATCTCATAAATATGTTATATATATATGTTATATATATGTGTCGTATATATAAGTGTGTGTGTGCGTGTGTGCATGTGTGTGTGTGTGCGTGCGTGCGTGTGTGTGTGTGTGTGTGTGTGTATGTGGAGAAATGCTTAATGCACCATGACTGCAGCCATGCGAGACTCTCCGTGTGTGGGACTCTTCTACCGAAGGATGTCGATAGGCATACCCACTAACACTCCACCTCTTTTCTTACCTTTATTCCCCCGCGGGAGCCACCGCAAGGCATTACTTCGCGGGGGGAGGCAACGGCTACACTAGCCCACTACCGCTGCCATCGCAACTCCTCTCTCCTCTTTTCTTCTGATGAGACCCAGCCTGTCCACTGCGGACGTACAGAGGGTCACATCCGCGTTCCATGCCTCCTGGGAGTCAAGCAGCCACGCCCCGATGCCCTCAGGGGTGAGACGACCGCTCCAAGTGACTTGAAACTGGTCCCGTTCCTCCCTGAAACGAGGACGCCATAGGAGGACGTGTTCCACGTCTTCGTCCACCCCTGGACAAGCCGGGCACTCTGCGCTGCCGTACATCCCGATACGAAATAGGTAGCTACGGAAGCATCCGTGCCCGGTCAACACCTGGGTAAACTGGAAACTGACGAAGCCGTGTTTCCTGCTCGCCCACTCCCGGATCCGCGGTATGATGCGGTGGGTCCAGCGGCCGTCCCTGGCTGAGTCCCATCTCCGCTGCCACTCCTCTACGGTCCGCAATGACCATCGGTTGTGGCAGCGGTTCTCTTCTAGGCGTCGCCCACCCTCACGGTGTCTTTCAGCTCTCTCGGCTGCCAGGAGGTCAAAGGGGGCGGTCCCCGCGACCACCGAGAGCGCAATGTCAGATACGGTTCGGTACGCCCGGGCCACCCTTAGCGCAGCTATCCTGCAGGCTCTCTGGCACGGAGCACCAAAGCTCTTGTGCCTGTTCAGGGCATCAGCCCAGATAGGAGCTCCGTATAAAATTACGGAGCTCACCACCGAGACAAGGAGAGACCTTCGCGGTTGCTGGGGTCCCCCGATGTTGGGCATGATGCCCGCCAGCGCACGGGCCACCTTTGTCGCCTTTGAGCCTGCGTTCGCGAAATGGTGTTTGAACGACAGCCGCGCGTCTAGTGTGACCACTAAATACTTCAAAGTTTTCACCGACCGTATCCGTTCTTTACCTACCGTGAAGGTGGCGGTCCTCTCCTTTTTTGTGCGAGAGATGAGCACCGCCTCCGTTTTTTCCGCCGCCAGACTAAGTCCGTGGTCTCTCAACCAAGTGGCGACCACTTCTATAGAGACGTCTCCGAGATATTCGATCTCTTCGACACTCTTTGCGACCACCACTAGCGCCACGTCGTCCGCGAAAGCCACCATCGAGACACCCTCCGGAAGTTGCTGCCTAAGCAGGCCGTCATAGACAGCGTTCCAGAGTAGGGGCCCAATGACCGAACCCTGCGGCACGCCACCCGTGATGTTGTGGAAGTGCACACTGTCGTCGGTGTCGTAGAGCAGAGTACGGTCAGTCAGGTAACTCGAGGTGACCTTCCTGAGATAAAGTGGCACTTGGAAGTGATGCAGGGACAGCATGATGTCGTCTCATCTGTCAGAGTTGAAGGCATTCCGGATGTCCAAGGTGATGATGGCACACATCCGTCTTGCACTCCGACCAGCATTGATGGCGTTTGTGGCTATACCAACAACTCTGCCTACAGCGTCCATGGTCGATCGACCCTTTCGGAAGCCGAACTGGTTGTCGGAGAGGTCTCCGGCCCGACCGATGGCCGCTGCGAGCCTGGCGCAGATTACCCGCTCCAGAAGCTTCCCAACTATATCCAGTAGACAGAGCGGGCGGTAAGATGATGGCTCCTCCGGGGGTTTGTTTCCCTTCGGTAGGACTACCAGACTCTGCGTCTTCCACTGGGCCGGGAAGCAACCTTCTCTTATGCATGCGTTGAATGCGTCCAGAAACAAGCCCGGATCACTCATCGCCGCTGTCTTGACGGCCAGGCCAGGTATTCCGTCCGGCCCTGGGGCTTTACGTACGGAAATACCTTTAGCGGCCATCCTCAGCTCGGCTTCACTAATGTCTAGCGACTCGGCTGCACCAATGGTGGCCATCAGGCCCGTCTCTGCTGCCCTTTTCCGATGTTCTGGAAACAGGTGGCGGACGACTTCGTCCAGAAAAACTGGGTCGGTGGGTGCAACAGCGCCCCCGGGGTTGATCTTATTCATAACCGTTTTATACGGTCTGCCCCAGGGGTCGTGGTCCACCTCCTCACAGAGCTCCCGCCAACACCTTCTCTTGAAAGCCTTGATAGCCACCTTGAGATCCTTGCGCTTTTGTTCGTATTCTGCGGAACGATCTTGGAACCGCGGTGTTCCCCTCGCTCTTTGATGCAGCCTTCTGGCACGCAGGAACTCACGTCTCTTTTCTGCGATGTCCTCACTCCACCAGATTATCGTTGGGCGGCCGCGAGGGTTAAACTTCCCGGCCATAGAGGCATCGCAAGCCGCTGTTAGGGCATTCGTGAGGCCTCGTGCTTTTTCTTCGGCGGTTCCCTCCACTTTTGCCCCCTCAAGGGAGCAGAGGAACGTCTCACGATCAAACGTGGCTGGTGCCCATCTCTCTCTTGCTCTTCTTCCTGCTCTCTTTGTCCTCCCGCTGGTTAGCTGGAGCTGGTACACGAGTGCTTGGTGGTCACTACCCGTGTAACGATTAAGATTAAGTCTGAAAGATAGTATGAAAGAGTATGAAAGTTAGGGAGAATGAACTGACGCTAGGTAGGAACTCCTTCTTTTATAAAAGTAGATGAGAAATGAGTAGGGAAGAAAGAAGAGAGAAGAGGAAGAGAGAAGATATTAGGAAGAAAGAAGAATAGAGTAGGAAGAGAAGGAAGAGAGAAGAAAGACGTAGCAAAAATAGAAAGTCCTAGTCCCTAGTTCCCCAAAAGTAGAAAGAATAAATAAAGTAAAAAGGAATAAAAATAAAAAACAAAACCGAAGCACAAGAGAGAACATAGAAAGAGTTGAATCGCAAGAAAAGGAAAAGACAAATGCGAACTCTGGAAAGTTCCGTAGTCCAAAAACCGTCACAGTCTAAGATAAGGAAGACAAGCAGACAGCAAAAGAGACGTGACAAGGACGACCGCCGGTATGCCAGAGGCGAGGTACGGCGGCAATGATCGATGCGTTAGGCATCGATCTAGCTCGGTTTTTTTTTTTTTTTTTTTTTTTTTTTTTTTTTTTTTTTACCCGTGTAACGATTGCTAACTTTCCAGCCGAGTCCCCCTCCCCCCATCAATCTAGGATCGACGAAGGTGAGGTCGACTATGGACGACTTGCCGGCTTTGGTGAAAGTCGGGGTTGTCCCGGTGTTAGCGATCTCCAGCCCCAGCAGAGCGTACCCCCGCCTCCTCCACCCAGGTAAAGCTGGGAAGGGGGGCGACCATCTTTCTATAGATGTGTATATTTTCACATACCCAGATGGCCGCCTTGCCCGTGGCATCCCTTACCCAGTTCGACTTCTCGAGATCCCGGAACTCCTCGCTGATGATCGCTACGTCCGCCCTCTCCTCTCTGACCAGCTGGGACAGCAGGTCCTGGGCCACAGCGCAGTGGTTGAGGTTTATTTGGAGCACCTTAATCATTTTTGATGTGTGCTCCTTCCTCATGCGAGGTCTTGGCTTTGGCCTCGCAGTCCACTGCTTTGTGGCCCTCTTGGCCGCACCGATAGCATTGCGCTGACCGGTCGACTGCGCTCTTGCACTCCCTCGCGATGTGTCCCGATTCGTGGCGTCGGTAGCAGCGGGAGGATACCTCTCGCAGTCGAACTCTGCAATTGACCCATCCGATCCGGAGCTTCCCGTCTTGCAGCAGTTTTTTGGCTGCTACTGCCGGAAGCTGGATGGTCGCAGCTAGGGTGCCACTGTAGGATCCCCTGGTTTTAATATTATCCGGGGATACCACATTTGGCCCGATCTTTGCCGCTATCGCTGCGGCCACCTCCGTTGTTGTCGTGGACTCGTCCATGTCCCTGATGGTGATGGACAATTTGTGAGTCAGCAGCTAGACCTCTGCTGACCCACTCAGGGTGGACGAGACCACTGTCCTCAGCTCCGCCGTTTCCGTTCCGGGTCGCCCCAGTTCGAGGAGGAGCTCTCGAGCCCTGGTGCGCCTGATACGCGTGACCCGTTCTCCTAGTGCCTTTAGCTCCGGTGCAGCCTTGACCTTCCGGAGAATGTCAGCGTAGGAAGAGCCCCCGCTAGGTGTCTTGATCTTGATGGCATTTGGGCGTGGGGGTCTTACTCCGGCCTTAGGCTCTGCCGTGCCTTTGGCCGGTTTGCTGGCACGTTTCTGCTGTTCATGCTGCTTCGGCTGGCTGTTCTCCATCTTCTTCTTCTTCTTGCCCTTCTTCACTACTGTGACCCAGTCAGGGACTTTTGACTGGTTCCCACTCGTCTTAAGAACGGATGGCGAAGCATCTGCTGGCCCATTATTGTTAGTGGGCTGCTTCGACCCCTTCTTCCTTTTCTCTGGGGGTTGCTGAGGTGGTGAGGGCTTTTCCCTTTCCACCGGCCTCCTTTGACGCTCTTCAGCGCGGAAGATGGACGACGTTTGGCACGTTCCATCCCTACGCGCATCCGCCATTATAATTTTCGGCGCTGTCGAACACACAGCACTGTTCACCCGCGCGTATTCATTGAGAGCTCTGCTGGTTGCTCTCGCCATACTCTTCAGCTCTTTGTGGATGTTTTTCTTGTTAAGAACAAACTCCACCAGGGTGCCTATTTTCTCACGCAGACGGAGAAAAGCTCTGTCAGCGTCACTCGACATCACAGTCGAGGGCAGGTCATACGTAGCATTAGATGCTTCAGAGGCCGAGTGACCAACCTCCGCAGCACTTACCATTTTCACGGTGTGAGTTTGGTCCCCCCCCAAAATCCGTGGGAGCAGCACTGACCACCGGGGCTTTCACCCGATCCGAATCAATGGCGGGATTTGACAGGATTGCCATGCCCGCTTGGGGTAGTGTTGTTTTCAGCTCACTATCCATACTTGGTTTAATTTCGGGGTGCCTTCCCCTATCTGGTTTTGGTTCGCCCCGAATATTTGATTTTTTCGGTACCATCCATATCTGGAAAGCATTCCCCTATCCACCACCTGGGAAGGCGCCACGATGCGGGACCAGCAAACCCGGCACGGGTGTGTGTGTGTGTGTGTGTGTGTGCGTGTATGTGTGTGTGTGTGCGCGCGTGAGCGTGTGTGTGTGTGTACGTGTTATTTGTTTTTTCATGAATAGATAATATATGTATTTTTTCCTTGCGCAAAAAAAATTGTGAATATAACTCGAAAGGATGTGTAGTAGTTTACTTATTCCTGATAAAACTCATAAAATAAAAACGGACCTAAAATTTAATGTAATCTTTTTAAAAATATGCACAATTTTTCGAAGATAAAATAAATATTAATCAAGTATAACATACACTTTCCCAAATATCTATATGTGAAATATACAATAAATTAAAAATTAAATACATTAATTATTGCTTTTTTAAGATAATTCTATTATAAACAGTAATGGCAAAAGAAAATTCAAATTTTAACAGTGGCTATATAAAATACGAATTACATTTTCGAAAATTATTATTTTAGTAGTATTTAATTTAAATATTATTCAAATAAAAAAGTTTTTCGAAAATTATTATTTTAGTATAGTATGTAATTTAAATATTATTCAAATCAAAATACGATGAAAATTTTAAATCACTCCAAATTTTGTGAAAAGACTGGAAATATCTTCCAGAAGATAGAAAAAAAATTTGAGGTGTTAAAAATAATTTGCCTAAGAGTTATTCCACCATGAAAAATGGAAATTTTTCAATTTTTTAGAGAAATTATTATTTTCAAAACCATTTGTCTCAAAATCTATTGATTTTTTTGAAAATACATTATAAACAACTTTTTATCAAAATAATCTTTAGAACTTATCTACTTGGGTTACAATTCTTAATTTTAAAATCTCGAAGAGATAGAACGCCCGGAAATATTGAATATCAAAAAAAGGCGACCACGCCACAATCGATTTTGATCTAACACCGCTCAAAAGATCACATTTTTTGAGAGCTTTCGAACGGCGGTGGTTAGATTATTGACCAAGACCGCTGGTGCAAGTAATGCCCTAAAATACATGAAAATTAGTGATTTTATGAGGTTTATGGCGTATAACTTACACCAGCAGTCTTGGCCAATAATCTAACCACAGCCATTCGAAAGCTCTCCAAAGATGTGATCTTTCGAGCGGTGTTAGATCAAAATCGATCGTGGCGTGGTCGCCTTTTTTTTGATATTCAATATTTACGGTCGTTCTATCTCTTCGAGATTTTAAAATTAAGAATTGTAACCCAGGTAGATAAGTTCTAAAGATTATTTTGAACAAAAGTTGTTTTTAATGTTTTTTCAAAAAAATGAATAGATTTTGAGATAAATGGATTTGAAAATAGTAATTTCTCTAAAAAATTGAAAAATTTCCATTTTTTATGGTGGAATAACTCTTAGGCAAATTATTTTTAACACCTAAAATTTTTTTTCTATCTTCTGGAAGATATTTTCAGTCTGTTCACAAAATTTGGAGTGATTGAAAATTTTCATCGTACCACTTGACGTGACATAGCCCATATATATATATATACACCTTTGGTGTAAGTTATGTCCTAAAATACGTGAAAATTAGTGATTTTATGAGGTTTATGAGGCATAACTTACACCAGCGGTCTTGGCTAATAATCTAACCCAAGCCATTCGAAAGCTCGCGAAAAATGTGAACTTTTGAGAGGTGTTAGATCAAAATCGATCGTCTCGTGGTCGCCTTTTTTTTGATATTCAATATTTACGGTCGTTCTATCTCTTCGAGATTTTAAAATTAAGAATTGTAACCCAGGTAGATAAGTTCTAAAGATTATTTTGAACGAAAGTTGTTTCTAATGTTTTTTCAAAAAAATGAATAGATTTTGAGATAAATGGCTTTGAAAATAGTAATTTCTCTAAAAAATTGAAAAATTTCCATTTTTCATGGTGGAATAACTCTTAGGCAAATTATTTTTAACACCTAAAATTTTTTTTCTATCTTCTGGAAGATATTTCCAGTCTGTTCACAAAATTTGGAGTGATTTAAAATTTTCATCGTACCACTTGACGTGAAATAGCCCATATATATGTATATATATATGTATGTATATATGTGGGTGTGTGTGCGTGCGGCGGAATATTTATATAATATATATATATTTTAAAATTGTTTTTTCAAGAATACATAATATATGTATTTTTCCGTGCGCAAAAAAAAACTTGTGAACATAATAACTTGAAAGAATGTGTATTTGTTTACTCATTCTTGATAAAACTCATAAAATTTTTAAACGTATACTCAATAATAATAACGGATCTAAAATTTAATGTAATGCTTTAAATACAGATGCAAAATTGTTTGAAGATGAAATAAATATTAAACAAGTATAACATACACTTTTCCAAATATCCATATGATATATACAATGGGTTAAAAATTAAATATATTAATTATTGCATTTTTAAGATAATTCTATTATAAACAATGAAATATATTAATTATTGCATTTTTAAGATAATTCTATTATAAACCGCATAGGCAAAAGAAAATTCAAATTTTAACAGTGGCAATATAAAATACGAATTACATTTGAATAGATTTTCAAAACCTATTAATTTAGGAGCATTTAATTTAAATATTTTTTAAATTAATATTTCAAAATTATCTGGATATATAAGTGTGTAGATAATTTATATTTATATAACACAATATTATAAATATACAAGTATGTATTTATTAGAAACAGAAGGATATTTAAGAAATGAATTTGTTTATAATAATCAAAATAAATATTTGGGCTCTGCATAGTAAAAATAAATTGGATATAATTATGGATTAAAACGCAAATTTTGAAAGAGGGTACAAATTCCGAATCACGGGAGAAATGGAAGAAACAGGTTTTTATTTATATAGCGCTAAAATTTTATAAATAATTCTTTAAAACTAATACAAAAATTAATTTAATTAAGAAGAAAGTTTTATTAATCTAAAAGTACAAAATATTAATGACATAGAACTTTTGGCGATGATCGTTCGTCATTAAATAAATTAATTTTAGGAGGTGAAGTTTTATTTATAACCGTTTAAAATAATCCAAACTTTTAATAAGTTGTTAACTAAAATACTACAATTTAGTAAGTATATGTACTTTACTATTTTTGGTAAGTTAATTTTTCTTGTTTAAAAGAATCTATCGTTCGTCCGAGTAATGTTTAATAAAAAAGTGTCCTTTATTGATCGTCATGAACCAATGGTGTTTACAGATGTTTAGTTAAGTTACAAAATATGCCGACGTTTCGGACGTTTTTTCGCAGTCCCTTTTCAAGGCAAATTCAAACAAAACTCAAAAAAACCACATATCACTCGTGTAAATCTCACAAAAGCCACTCTTCCATTATTACATATCCATTCTTTTTGGTGGTGAAAATTGGCAAAAAGAATGGATATGTAATAATGGAAGAGTAGCTTTTGAGAGATTTACACGAGTGATATGTGGTTTTTTTGAGTTTTGTTTGAATTTGCCTTGAAAAGGGACGGCGAAAAAACGTCCGAAACGTCGGCATATTTTGTAACTTAACTAAACATCTGTAAACACCATTGGTTCGTGACGATCAATAAAGGACACTTTTTTATTAAGTTAATTTTTCATTAACATTTATAATTATTAAAATATAAATTTAAGCTTTATAATAATTCATATAGTTTAAAATTTACAGTTAACATTTAGTATGTCTCTATTTTTTTTATTATTTTTATTCTGATTTCATTACACTAAATTTTGGTAAACTTTTATTTATAAATTATAATAACTATAGCAATACCTCCAAGGTGTTGTGTGAATCTGTTTAATTTTTAAGGTGTCCATGGTAGTGAAAAAATAATACAATTTAAAATATTATTTTAAATAAATTAATTACGAAAAACCTTTTTCGAAATTAAAAATAGGGGGTTGGCGCGCGAAGCGCGCAGGGGGGCGAAGCTCCCCTAGTATATATTGTATATATATATATATATATATATATATATATATATATATATATATATATATATATACACGTATTTATCGATCAACGATTTTATAATTATTTGAATTTAGCGCCATTTCTTGTAAGACTTCTGCGTGATCGCCATAACCTACATGGACAGACTCCATCGTTAATATCTTTTTGGAATGTTTGACAAGGTATATATATTAATGGATCATTAGAAACCTTGAATTCTACTATTAGTCTCTACTTTTTTGTTAAAATCTCTGGAATAAATGCAAAGCAAGAATGTCACTTCGAATAACATTACGTTGCCATAAGACCTGTGTAAAATATTCAATGTTCAAAGAGCTTTTTCTTTCTATTTTTGTCTATCTGTCTGTATATATATATATATAGTATAGTATATCTATATATATTTGGGTACTTGAGGTATATTCTTTTCGGCTATCTATACACGGAGAAAAATTTCTTGCGTTTAACCTATAAAATTGAAGTGTTCTCTAACCAAGCGTATGTTTATAGTTTAATTCCGTGGCGTTACAGGTTTAACCTATGAAATTTGATGTATTTAATGTGTAGCATCCATTTCACATAGGTTGAACCTGTGAGCGCATTAGAACGAATCTTAATACGCTTAGGTTAAAACTATACACATACGCATGGTTAGAGAACACTTCAATTTTATAGGTTAAACGCAAGAAATTTTTCTCCGTGTACGCTTGTAATATTCGTAAAGGCAAACCTGATATTTTATGTTATTTCAATCACTGAACCAACCGTTTTCTCTTACAACAATTATTATTTGGAAATACAATTTATTTATAATAATTATTTTTTGCATTGCATTTTATTTGCAATATTTATGGTTTGAATTGCAATTTATTGACAATAATTCATGTTTACAACGGCAACAATTTTTAATTTAATCTGCATTTATTTATAATAATTCTTATTTCGATTATTAATTATTAATGTTTATAAAAAAAATAACCTTGTGTATATTTCATTCTATAATTTGTTAACGTGTTCGCAGTACAATTGTTTATTTAATCGAAACTAAAATTGTTATTTGACTTAAATAATTTTATGCAATTGTTAATAAAATATTGTAATTTTATGTGTGTCTTTGTCCATTATCTCATTATTTTATTATCCCACATTATATCCTACATTTCTACTCTCAAAATAACTTCGCTCGCTACTCCCGGATACGTAAGGCTAGTCCTAGTCAAACAAGAGCGAAAGGAACGCGAATGATTTATTAACCATTTGCCTTCTTGTAACATTTTTTATAGTGGTTGGTACAAGTCTGGACATGACAGCCATATGGTTTCCATATGATAGTTTTTACCAGGGATCATAAAAATATCTATTAATCTGATCATATAAACTTTTTCAAAAGATTTAAAGAACATTTTAAAAACATTTAAAATTATATACTTAAAAACATTATAAGTATAAAACATTAAAAGTTAAGAGAAATGCTTTTAGGATGATTTGGTAATATTTCTATTTATGACAGTTTTACACTAAGTCAGAAGATTTTTAGAACGACTTAAAAATTTTTTTGAAATAGATGGTTCCAAATGTTAAAGAAACTTTTATAAAAATGCTTCTGAAAATTTTTTTAAAAGGTCATATTAAGGATTATCCACAAAATTATTTCAGACTAAAAACAATAACCAGAAATATTGATATAAACTTTTAAAAACAATCGCAGGAACATTTGCATAAATGTTTCATGAACCTTTCAAACAATTATTCATAAAACGTTTATGAGATGTTTTTAAGATGTTTCAGTACAACTTATATATATCGCTGTGTCTATTCGCACCAAATCCACGTAATTACGTGGATCGTATAGTGACTTTTCCCCTAGATAATAAAGGCACGTACACAATTGGTAACTTTATTTCATGTAACAGTTTCCAGTCACGTAGTTCGTGCCGCTATCTCCCAGCGCTAAACGAACAGTTGTCAACCAGTCCCGTAAAAGCTTCAAGTCACGTAATATGCGGCTTTACGAATATTAAGCAACTAGTCACGTAGTGGACGTAAGTTACGTGACTCTTGCCCTCGCCAATAGTACATATTCCACGAGTCACATAATTTACGTGACTCCTTATCCTCGCCACTCGCCAGTATTAAACGAGTCACGTTATAGTTGAGTCACGTAATTTACGTGACCGCTTGCCTTCGCCGGGATTAAACAAGTCGTGTTATAGTTGAGTCACGTATTTTACGTGACTGCTTACCTTCGCCGATATTGAACGGGTCACGTTATATAGTTGAGTCGCGTAATTTACGTGACTATATGGTCTCGCCAGGGCCGCCCGCTGATACTGAACGAGTTTCGTGATAGTGCAGTCACGCAATTTACGTGACTGCTTGCCCTCGCCAGGTATAGTATGTCACGTCGCACTGGGGATCAGGGTGCGGGTGATCAATCAAGTTAAATTATCACTTATTCAGTAAGAATTTATTTAAACAATATCGGGTGCCAGTCGCGTACGTTCCGAAGTAAATTAAGCGATTCGTTACTCGCTTAAAAACGCGCAATTGGATACACGTGATTATTCTTACGAATATTCGGAATATAGAATAGCGAACGGCACGGCTGTAATACGCGTCTTGTAAGCCGGCTACTTCGCGCGCAAAGGGGGGGGGAAGGGGAAGAAGCTCACACAGGCAAGGAAAACGGCTATGAAATTTGGCACTAGGTCGCACAAACCTTTGGCGATGCTGGCACGCGTGCGGCACACACTCTTCGCTATGCTCTTTCTCTCGATTGCTCTCTCGCGGACGTGTCGTCAGTACGTGGATCGGTAGTTCCGAATCGGCGGTCGGACGAGCTCTCAGCTCTCGTCGTCGTCGACGCGAGAGAGTCGCTGCGCACATGCGCCGTGACCACTTCGTGCATACGCGGCCTTATGCCGCGTGCGGCTTAACGAAGATGTCCGCCGCGCACGAACGTAAACAACGACGGCGAGTTGGTGGCGACGACGACGTAGCTGTTCGGCCTTCTTCGTGGTGTTCTTGGCTGCCTCCTTCTTCTCTCTTGCAATCACTGGCTCGAGGACTCGGGAATGCAGTCAGCGTGTTTACCTGGGTGAGTTATAAACCGTACGGCTACTCGGTTTATATGTTGTTGTCTCACCTAACCTCTCCTCTGCACCCATCCTATACACAGCTGTTTAACTGCTGTGTAATGCTGTCCTCTTCCTTTGTAAGGTGCACACTGTAAGCAGTAATCTTGCAGGTTTATTTGCTGAATTGGATGGCTACTGTGGGAGGTGATTGGCTACGCTGCTTCTCCAGGTGTGATGTGAAGGACTTCTCCTCACCACTTCCTGGCATTACTTGGACTTCAGGCTTCCTCTGGATCTTCCTGGAGACTCCTGAGCTGTTGCTTTTGTGCTCGGTGATGCAGCTTCCCTGTGTGTGTGTAGGCTGGTAGGGTTCGGTGAGGCTTAGGTAGGGTTCGGTATGGGCTTAGGTAGGGTACAAGCTCGCTTAACTTGACATGCATTAAATGCATTGTCACACTCCCCCCCACCAAACTGAAGTTACGCGGAGACGTAACTGATCTAAAAGATAGTACAATTGTTATCTATTAAATGATAATTGTATTGAGGTGCGCTAGAATGGTGGGTGGAGTACGCAAGTGGCAAATATAAGAAATAAAAAATAAATTTGAATAACGCTCTTGATAAATAGCTCGTGCTATTTATCTCGGTGTTTTTGTGTATGCTGCTTGGCTGGAAATGGCTGTGTTAAGTGCACGCTGTGTGTAATAATAATAATAATAATACAAAATTGCTCAATTGTAATAAATTAATTTAACGACGACTGGCTTACCCTTACAAGTAAAGACAAAAAAAAATTTTCGCAGTGAGAGCTCTTTCACGATCACGAATCGTTCATACTTGCATACTTACATCTAGGTCTATACTCATACTTGAATATACATTCTATATACAAGATAATAATAAAAGAAAATTAATAAAATAATATTTAATAAGATCTGTGCATACCTGTTTGCCTTATAGTTTCTTTCGCGAATTATGCTGCTTATGCGATTCTTCCTTGTTGCTTATTTACAATGCCTCATTCTTTGGCAGTAATAATAATAAGTTTTAGGAAAAGAAAAAAAACTTGCTATATTTTTGCATTTATCCATTCTTGGCTGAGAAGGAAAAGAAAAGAGGATAAAAAAAATTTTACGATGGAATTGCTTGCGATTGGGGTAAGATTAAAAAAAAACAAATGTTAGGCTTATTATTTATTTTGCTTCTTTACAAGAAGGGTGGCGATAGGAGAAGAGAAAAAAAATATTTGGGTGCTCCTTGATTGCTTCGGTGGTAATCTTGGAGTGCCTTGTACCCGTCTTTGCACCTCGGGCAGGTTCGGGTCATTACCCCTTTGTCTCCGCAATTGCGGCAGAAAACAGTGGGCACCGAGGAACACTGTTTCCAGCTGTGCCCTCTTCCACCGCAATTCCAACAGAAGGGTCGGCACTCTTCTGGCGGTGGGCGACGGATAAGCCTGAGATCGCGGGGGCGCTCTTCTTGCTGGCTGGGTGAGGTCTTGGTTGTATAAGGGAGATCTAGAAGGGAGGGAATGGTATTTGGCTGGGGGCTGGGCAAGGACATTAATGGCTGGGGGGTGGGTGTAGCTGTTGTTGGTGGCGGGAAGGGTTTGGAGGCTGTGGGGTATTTGGCTGCTTGGATTGTGGATATGTCGGGGATTAGTGGGGCTTTGGGAGGGATGCTGACAGGGACGTGGATATAAGTGTATAGGTTTGTATTGGGGTCATATATGGGACGGGTGATAAATGGCTGTGGAGGGAAGGAAAAATCAAACATGGGTGGGTAAATGGTGGGAATTGGAGGGGAATTGGTGATGGCTGGGGTGCTTACGGGAGAACTGGCTGGGGTGTTAGTGGGAGAGTTGGCTGGGGTGGTTCGGCTGGCTGGTGCTGCTATTGGAGCCGCCGCTTCTTCCGTTCGTGCGAGGAATTGTGGATCCTCGCACAAATGGCGTCCTCCTCGGATGCAGCCTCGCTTCCCCGGGCAAGGTGATCGGCCCTTCGGGGTTTCTTCCGCTGCTTCGCTGCTGGTGTTGGTGCGTGGCGGAGTGGGTGGTTGGCTCAGGTCGAGTCTGGCCAAGACCTGGTCCAGGTCTTTCCCTATTGGGCAGGTGTTGGGTTTGGGCTGAATGAACCGCCCTCTGCCTCGCCCTCTGCTCCGCACTGATGCAGCTGCTCCTGCTCTATTCATCTATAAATTTCCAGTAGGTCACTAACCTGTTGCTTACTGCTTGTTCTTATTTGGGATTCACCATTTTGCTTTTTATTTACTTACGCGGTCTTAATGTCATTCTTTGAGGGCTACTTTGCTGGTTTAGCACGATAGTTTGTTGTTTCCTGGGACGGCCTGTTTTAACTACAGGGACGCTTGGGGCTGGGTTGTTTTGGGTATTTTGGGAATATCTGGGCTGTTGGATTGAGATGTCACTCTTAGGCTGGATTGGAGGAAAATTTGGAACATTGCGAGGGGGAATATGGCGTTTTAAATCAGTGATATGCACTTTAATTTGGCGTTTAGTTTGTATATCTTCTATTAAATAGACTGTAGGGGAAAATACTCGGATTATTTTTGCGGGTCCAATAAATTTAGGGGCTTGCTTCGCTGCTATGTAATTTTCGGCTGAACTTAAAATACGATTTCGGTACCTAACTAGATCGCCTATTTGATATTCTATATCTCGTCTACCCTTGTTATAGTACCTAGCTTGTCTGGCTGTTGCTAAATCTATATGTCTTTTAACGAGATCATAGATTTTTGGGAGTCTATGCAAACGCTCTACCCATTGCTCTGTCTCTGGGGCTCGTATTTGGCTTGGGGTTTCTATATGTTTTCTTATTAGGGCTACGGGACGGGGGTTTCTACCTGTGTTAAGGAATGCAGGACTATATTTTGTAGAGGAATGAACAACTGTATTAAGGGCAAAGTTAAACTCTCCGAGATGTCTATCCCAATCTCGGTGGTCGTCTTCAAGGTATGTGTTAATCATTGGCTTAATATTCCTATTAACTCGCTCTACTGGATTGGCTTGTGCAAAATAAGGTGGGATGGTTGTTTGTGTGATATCATATTGCGTTAACCGTTCTGTGACTGTCCTATTGGCGAACTCGGTCCCGTTGTCCGTAACTAGGTACTTGGGACAACCCCATCTGTTGATGATGAGTTCGTCAAAAGCTTGTAGCACGCTTTTCGCATCTGCTCGTCGTAAAGGTTTCATCTCTATGTATCTTGTGAAGACATCTTCAAATACGATGATATATTTGAAACCTTGTCTCGACGGCGGCTTGGGTCCCATAATGTCGGCTGCAACTACCGTCCATGGCTCGCTTAAGTTTCTTCCTTCCATCAGGCCTGGCGGTGCTTGTTGGCTACTCTTGTGCGCCTGACATTCTTGAGAAGTTCTAACATAGTTACTTGTGTCAAAGTACATGCCTGGCCAATAGTAATACGTGGCTAGTCTATCATATGTTTTGTGCTCTAGATAATGCATCTGGAACTTTATGCATAGCTCCTTTCCTGTGCACAAACTTGATGTTATAATTTTGTAATATGGTGTTCCAGCGCGCTAGTCTGCCAGCAAGGTCTTTCAATTTATTAAGCCAAAGAAGACTAGGGTGATCCGTGATAACAGTAAATTAGTCACCTTGTAGATATCCCTTTAGCCTTTCCACGGACCAGAGAACAGCTAAACATTCTTTCTCTGTGACCGTGTAATTACGCTCTGCTTTGCTCAAGGTTCTGCTGACATAATAGATAGGGTGTTCTTCGCCGTTGATCTCTTGTGTTAGCACTCCTGCTATGGCATAGTCACTTGCGTCTGTTTGGAGCGTAAAGGGACGGGAAAAATCGGGGCGGGCTAAAACTGGGGCTTGGGTAAGGGCTAATTTGATCTTCTCGAATGCATCCTGCTGCGTTTGGTGCCATTGCCATCTTACATCTTTCTTCATTAAGTAATTTAGCGGCGTTCAATATTTGGCTAGGTCCTTTATGAATCTTGAGTACCAACCGACTAGACCATTAAAACGTCTTAATTGTTTTAAATTTTTAGGCGCTGGATACTCCAAGATTGGCTTTATCTTATCTTGATTAGTCTGCAATCCAAATTCATTAATTTTGTACCCAAGATATGTTACTTCTGGGCAACAAAATTCAGACTTCTCGCGATCGATTTGCAAGTTGGCTTTCCTAAGGGCTATTAGGACTATTCTGAGCCATTTCATGTGTTCCTCGAACGTTTTCGCTGTAATAATTATATCATCCAGATATGTAAACACGTGTGGCTCCCACTCTGGTTTAATTAACTTATCCATTATTTGTTGAAACATGGCCGGTGCATTCGTTAAACCATAGGGTACGCGCTTAAAGTGGAATAGACCTTTTCCGGGCAAGGCAAATGCAGTTATTTCGCGGCTTTTAGGGGCTAGGGGAACTTGGTGATAGGCTTGGGATAATTCCAGTTTGCTAATAAATCGGCTTTCTCGCAATTGGTCTAAAATGTCATCCACATTGCGCATTGGCTAGGCTAGCTTCTTTGTAACTTCGTTTACTAGTCTGTAATCGATACAGAAACGATATTTGCCATTTGCCTTTGGCACGATTACAGGATAGCTACACCATGGGCTTTGCGATGGCTCTATAATTGGCTCTGCTCCTTGGACGTCTAATTTAAGGCTGGTTAGGTTGGTTGTTCCTAGGGTTTGGGGAGTTTGGGGAATTAATTCTTCTAGCAAGTCGTGCACTCTTTGCATTTGCTCTGGGCTGGCTCGTTTAAGATCTCCTATGCTGGCTACGGCTGGTATGCAACTGGGATCGTTGCCTTCGGAGTAAAATTTATGTATTATCCCTCTATTTGTCCACCAGGTGTCGTTCTCGTAATTGATGCACATATTTATTTTGCGTTTGAAATCAATTCCTAGTATGCAATCGTATTGCAATCCGTCTGCTACTTGGAAGGGCATGATTATTTCATCTCCGTCAATTTTTATTACGATGTCGACTTTGCCTTGGACAGGGATAGTAGTGCCATCTGCTACTTTAACTGCTGGACATCGGGATTGCTTTAGCTTATTATGCAATAATTCGCTCATATTGCCTCCTAAGAACGATGCAGTAGCTCCGTCGTCTAGGAGTGCAGTTACCTTGCTGCCATTGATTTCCAAATTAAAATACAGTCTAGGGTCAATATTGGGAATATGCTGGATAAGGGATTGGGTTGTGGCTAATTGATATGGCTTGGACCCTTTAGGGGTATGGGGCGAGGAAATACGGGTCTTTATCTCCTCTGGCTGAAGTTTCCCGACACCTTTCTGGCGTTGCACTATTGACAATCTCTTAAGTACACTCCAGGAGTACCGCAACCTCGGCAATTTCGATTTGGACACTCTGCTGCCCAATGGCCTAAGTTATACTGTCTGTTTGCGGGGATGGTTATAAATTATTGGCGAATTATTAACGGTGTATTGGGTTTGGCTTCTTGCATTTTGGGGTGCTTGCTGTGCTGTTTGCCTTGGCCAATTACTGTTGGCATTTTTGGGCTGATGTGTAGGTGCTTGTTGCTGGTTTTCGCTATTATCCTTCACTGCTTCGCTATATTGTTTTCTAGGGGATTGCTGTTTATTATAGCGAAAATTGTTTTGCCTGGGCTGCTGGGGGCTTCTGGGAGGGTTAGGGTTGGCTATAGGGGCTGTTTGTATTGAATTTGGTTTTGCTGCTTGAGTATTTGGCTTAGGCTGGGTTGCGACTGCTGCTAGTTTCTTGGGCTTGTCATGTGTTGGATCGACATATGAGTATCTGGCCCAACCATGTAGCATTGTTGGCGGTGATTTATAAGTCTCATCCATTTGGCGCCTGGCTTCTTCTCTTTTACCGAGCCTTTGAAGTTCTGTAAAATTGTTGAAGTCTTTGCGCTCAATCCCTTTCCTATATAAGGGATGTAGATTTCTGTATGCTCTGTCTAACTGATCTTGCATCGGTAATGGCGGCTTGACTTGATCCAACATACCCCTTAATTTCATTAGGTATGTAGATATGTCTTCGTTTGGCCCTTGCGTGCGGCTTTCAATTAATTGCTTAAGACTATTTTATGTGTCTTCAGGTCCAAATTGCAATCTGATAGCTTCTGCGAAATTATCGAAAGTTTGCAAATTACTTCGCTCTCGGATTAACCAGTCCCATGCGTCTTCGTCCATCACTGTTGGCAACGTTCCAATCAGGGTTGCAAAAATTATAATTACGAGAAAATTTAATTAGTAATTACTTTTTGGCTTATTAATTAAACTCCATATTAATTCGAAATTACTTTTATACTGAGTAATTAAACTTTTTTTTAATTAATAATTACTTATGTACTGAGTAATTAAACTTTATTTTAATTATTAATTACTTTTGTACTTAGTAATTAAACATTTTTTTTAATTAATAATTACTTTGGGACTGAGTAATTAAATTTTATTTTAATTACTAATTACTTTTGTACTGAGTAATTAAACTTTATTTTAATTCTTAATTACTTATGTACTGAGTAATTAAACTTTATTTTAATTATTAATTACTTTTGTACTTAGTAATTAAACTTTTTTTTAATTAATATTTACTTTGGGCCTGAGTAATTAAACTTTATTTTAATTATTAATTACTTTTGTACTGAGTAATTAAACTATTTTTTAATTAATAAATACTTTTGGACTGAGTATTTACACCTTATTTAAATTAATAATTACATTTGAAATGAACTGTCCAGAAGCGTGGCAATCGAAAAAAGCCTCTCTACTAGAGCGGATGATGGTAAAGCAGTATTTAATTTTAAGAATAACTCAAAAACTGATGGGTAATCCTTACTCAGTGAAAAGTAATTATTAATTAAAAAAAAGTTTAATTACTCAGTAGAAAAGTAATTAAGAATTAAATAAAAGTCTAATTATTAAGTACAGAAGTAATTAATAATTAAAATATAGTTTAAATACTCAGTAGAAAAGTAATTAAGAATTAAAAAAAAGTTTAATTACTAAGTACAAAAGTAATTAATAATTAAAATAAAGTTTAATTAGTCAGTACATAAGTAATTAAGAATTAAAATAAAGTTTAATTACTCAGTACAAAAGTAATTAGTAATTAAAAAAAAGTTTAATTAGTCAGTACAAAAGTGATTACTAATTAATGTAGGAATTGAATTAGAAAAGTAATTAAATATTGGCAACCCTGGTTCTATTTATGTCCGCCATTGTGAGTCCATAAACTTCTTTGCATTCCTTTAGATGCATTAAGAATGTTTCCGGATTGCTTCTTTTTGATGCCTTAAATTGTATGTGATATTTATACAGGATCTCTCTTGTCCTTTTCTCTTTCACATACTGCGATTCATCTGCGTAGCTGTAGGAACGGTAGGGAATGAACGTTGGAGGTGGACTTGGCTGTGCTTGTGGAATAGGGGAATAGGGAATTTCGTACGTTTGGTCGTTTAATGGTTGGCTTTGTGGTGCTGTGGCGGCGTTTTGGTTTCGATGCTGTTGAGGTTGGCTAGCGTGTAAATTCTCGTCGTCCCAATGTACATTTGGTGCTGTTCTATTTTGGCTCTTGCTTGTTGCTATTGATCTCAAGTCGTTCAGGTTCGTATTATAGTTTTGCCTTGCTTCTATCCTTTGCTGCTTTTGTGTTTGATTGGCTACCGTAACGACTGGGCGAAAGGCTGACTGCTGGACACAGTGGGATTGACGGGGTTGGGAATTAATTAGGGAGCTGCTGGTGTAAGTTGTGGTGGGTGCGGTATAGTGTGTAAATGGATTGCTTATTAGGTATGGGTTATTTGGCCGTGTAGGTGCTATTGTCTGTATGCTATAATGCGAGGTCGAGTTAACTGCGAGTTGAGCTGTGATTACATCAGGTAATGTGCAAAAGATTTCTTCGTTTGGAGCATCAATTATATTTGGGCTGATCGTTGGCACTGGCGTCGGTGTGAGTCTATAGGCTGTTGATTGGGCTTGTGGGTTGCTGGCCGTTTGTCTCCTTATTGGCTTCTCAAAATTATTATTCAATAATCTATTATGCTGTTCTGCTTCTGATTCGCTTGCTTGTGGGCTGCTGCTACTCTGCACTTGAGTGTGGGTTGGCAATTGTTGTGCTGGCTGTGTCATTTCTTGCATAGAAATTGGATCTTGATATGGACCGCGGCTCTGTCCAGTTTCCAATTCTGGTATTAGCATATTTCTGTTTATTTGCTGGGGAGCTGTTTGCGAATCATTTTGCACGGGAGGAAAATAATTTGTTATTTCTGATTGGGTAAGGGATATAGAAAGGTCGTCAGGGCTTATTTCTACTAGAGGCTGCCGGTCTATGTGAGCTGCGTTTCCTGTGGAGTCCTCATCAAACCACATTTGATCCGCTCGAGGCTCCCATTCGGCTGCAGAGTCCCCGAAATTACGTCTAATTTCATAGCGGGCTACTCTGTCACAAATGATTGCTATGCTACTGTCTAAATTTAAAAATGTCGTACCCGCATAGAAGACAACTCTTCGATCAGGTAAGTTATTAACGCATCGCCTAATAATAGGTGCGCCTTGGGCTGCACTTTCTCCGCTCAATTTACCCCCCAATCTATAACTAATGGACATTTTGCTCAAGGGAGAATTTACTGCTTGGTTTAATAGCTCTTTGCTTTATATATTTAGCTCGTTGCTTAATACAATAGGGAGGAATGAGAAGAAAAAAAAATTTTACGTTATATACTGTGCAAGTAATTAGCAATACTTTTTTTTTTTAATAAGAAAAAAAAATTATTTGCTCGCTAGCGGTGCTTGAAAGAGGAAAAAAAAACAATTTTAAAGCACGCAGCAACTAAAAAAAAATTTTATGCACACTGCAAAACAACAAAAAAAAAATTTTTAATAATGCACACAGAAAAGGGAAGAGCAAAAAAAAATTATTATTTTAATGCACGCTGCAAGAATTATTTTTAATGCATTCCGTAAATTAAAATTAAAAAATTTAATATACTTCGTACACCTGCTAAACGGAAAGAAAACGGGAAAAAAAAGGAGAGAGAAAAAAAAAATTTTTAGGCTATTAATTACGTTAAGTATTGGCAATAGGTTATTTTATGTTAACTGCAAATGAAATAATATATATATGGCTGTGGTAATGCTACAAAAATTTTAAATCACAATTGCAATATTAAGGAGGGCGAAAAATGTGCAAGAAGGGTTAGTGCAATTAATGTGTATAATAATTCAATTTGATGAGGTTATTAATTATCCCCCAAAAAAAAACGAATTTGCAAGCAATGGCGAATCCCAATTAAGGTTAATAAGCAATAATAAATTATGCAAAATAATAAATAAATGCAAATATGTATATAGCAAATTATATATAAATAATAAACAATGCAAATATATATATTTATAGCAATTACAAGCGAGATAATAACAAAGCAATATGTATATATATAGCAATTACATGCAAGCAATAAATAAATTATATGAAAGAGAAAAAAAATTATATACGCTATGCGTATCCGGGTATCTATATATATGTGTATATAAATACATTTCTAAATAGGGGGTTATGGAGCCTCATGTGTTAAATCCCAATAACCCTATCCCTTTCCCACTCATTGTTAATATGGCAGGTTTATGGAGCCGGGGCTCCATAATCTTTTCTGTCTCTTTTTATCGTACGTATCTTCCCTCTCTGTCATGGGCGTCATAAACCCCGATATTTAAAATTATAGCTATATATATCTTGCGTGTTAACAAGCAATGATATATATGTATAAACGTTTAAAGCAGTATTGCAAATGCTAAAAAAAATTCGCGCTCAATTTAATTATTTAGCAACTAGAAAAACGTAATTAGCTTGCTAGCAATAATAAAAATTTAATTACTCAAAAGGCTATTTTTCAGCCACGCGGTCGATACAACATGGCCGTCTTTTGTCGACTCGCGTGTGTGTGCGCACGAACAAACGGCACGAAAAATGGCTATCGGCTTCGCGCTCGAAGCTTACAATTTTGCTGCTTGCTCGATCCCTTATTAAATATATAAAAAAAACACACGTTGGGCGCCAATGTCACGTCGCACTGGGGATCAGGGTGCGGGTGCTCAATCAAGTTAAATTATCACTTATTCAGTAAGAATTTATTTAAACAATATCGGGTGCCAGTCGCGTACGTTCCGAAGTAAATTAAGCGATTCGTTACTCGCTTAAAAACGCGCAATTGGATACACGTGATTATTCTTACGAATATTCGGAATATAGAATAGCGAACGGCACGGCTGTAATACGCGTCTTGTAAGCCGGCTACTTCGCGCGCGAAGGGGGGGGGGGGAAGGGGAAGAAGCTGGGGTACACCAAATTACGCGGCGAGCATGGCTAGTTATAATAACGGGGAAGAAGCTAGGGTACACGGGAGTTCGCGACACACACAGGCAAGGAAAACGGCTATGAAATTTGGCACTAGGTCGCACAAACCTTTGGCGATGCTGGCACACGAGCGGCACACACTCTTCGCTATGCTCTTTCTCTCGATTGCTCTCTCGCGGACGTGTCGTCAGTACGTGGATCGGTAGTTCCGAATCGGCGGTCGGACGAGCTCTCAGCTCTCGTCGTCGTCGACGCGAGAGAGTCGCTGCGCACATGCGCCGTGACCACTTCGTGCATACGCGGCCTTATGCCGCGTGCGGCTTAACGAAGATGTCCGCCGCGCACGAACGTAAACAACGACGGCGAGTTGGTGGCGACGACGACGTAGCTGTTCGGCCTTCTTCGTGGTGTTCTTGGCTGCCTCCTTCTTCTCTCTTGCAATCACTGGCTCGAGGACTCGGGAATGCAGTCAGCGTGTTTACCTGGGTGAGTTATAAACCGTACGGCTACTCGGTTTATATGTTGTTGTCTCACCTAACCTCTCCTCTGCACCCATCCTATACACAGCTGTTTAACTGCTGTGTAATGCTGTCCTCTTCCTTTGTAAGGTGCACACTGTAAGCAGTAATCTTGCAGGTTTATTTGCTGAATTGGATGGCTACTGTGGGAGGTGATTGGCTACGCTGCTTCTCCAGGTGTGATGTGAAGGACTTCTCCTCACCACTTCCTGGCATTACTTGGACTTCAGGCTTCCTCTGGATCTTCCTGGAGACTCCTGAGCTGTTGCTTTTGTGCTCGGTGATGCAGCTTCCCTGTGTGTGTGTAGGCTGGTAGGGTTCGGTGAGGCTTAGGTAGGGTTTGGTAAGGCTTAGGTAGGGTTCGGTGAGTGCTTAGGTAGGGTACAAGCTCGCTTAACTTGACATGCATTAAATGCATTGTCACAAGTAATAGTCGCGTTATAGACGAATCACGTAATCTGTTCACGTAATTTTGTTCTTTGGTTGTTAAGTAAATGTTCAATCTTCGTCTTCTTTTTCGGTTGCTAATAAAAAAGTTGACAATCGACTTGACAACCAAAGAAGAAAACATTCAGTCAGATCCTGTCTAACCTTCATGATGTGCAAGTCGATGTTGAAGAGTTCGTTGGGTGTAACGAAATGGTAATTTCAACGTTTAGGCCAAATCGCGATGAAGGAAAAGTTGTTGACATTTTTCAAGATCGTTCGTGTCAGCGCAGCAGCAATTCTTTGTTGCGTTAATCTCCTCATCATCGAATGTTATAATGTCCAGAACCTCTAAAGTTTTTCTCGTTTACAGGGCAGTGCTGCAAATGTTTCCAGATGCCTAATATATTTTCTTTTTTTTAATTTTACAGATTTTTTATTTGTACTAAAATAAGAAAGAAAGAGATTTCTTTACTTTTTGTATACCATTTTTACCAAATTGTGTAGACTATTTTCTTTACAGATCATATACAGATTTTATACAGATTTTATACAGATTTTATACATATTTTATACAACCAATATTGTATACTAGTTGTATAAAATAAATTGTGTACATTTTGTATACAATCTGTATACTATTTTTTTACGTGGGATGTGCTTATCTGTATGTGAATATTGATACGGTCCAGTTTCAAGTCTGTCAAGCACCTATCGACAATTTTGCGCTTGTCCTGCAGCTTCTGGATCACGTTTTGGTAGCACACTTTGGCCTCTAGCAGGTGCAAAAACTCAACTGTCAACTTGTCCTCAGCGCACGTCCTCCAATAGGCCATAACCTGGTTTTCAGTCCTCTAGTACCAGTAGTGGAAATTCCAGGGTTACTTCAAGCTCAGTGTTCGCTCTTGGAAGGGAAACGAGATATCGTGACAGATGAGAATTCCCATGGCAGACATCTCTTAAGGCTATCTTGGCTGCAAGGCATTTTGCACGCAGATACCATTGATTATTACCGTAACAAAAAGCATCAATCACTCTCTCTTTCTCTCTCTCTCTCTCGGTGAGTAAAAGCCTCCTTATTTGTGTACTCTTTGTTCTTGCTATCGCAATTTGCTCACATCGCTGCCTGGAGTTTTTTACAGCAGTTGAAAGGACCGAAGGCTGTCTGCAGGAGCTATTCAAATAATAGTTGCAAATTTCTGTGGACAGTGGGTCTTGCGATTTTATTTCAAAAATTGAGATATTCTTTGGAGGTTAGCTGAGCAGTCGGAGGACTTCGCTTGGGCGGTTAAAATTCAGCAGGTCAGCCAACATCTCGTAGTACGTGACACCTGGCTAGGTTAATGAGTTGCGAAAAATATCGCGAAAATGGCAACGTCGCGAGGCTGCTTCGTCTGCGGGGGTCGTGTCACTAGGAAGGATTACTCCGAGGTTTGCACAGTATGTAACAGCCTTGTTCATACTAAATGTTTCGATATAGCGCCGGGCTCATCCGAGCGTCGCTGTTGCATACTAGCGCGAATCAAAGCGGTGATTCATACCACTACCGAGGCGGGGACGCCACCGACTGGGTTGCCGCGGCCGACTGGAGAGACCGACGTTACCTCGCCGATGGTCACGCCTACTCCCTCTACTTCTTGCGCGAAGCGCGTTGCCTCGCTTCCGTCGCCATCAACAGCGAAGGTTGCTAAGCAACCGCGCGGTGCCGCGCCCACCTTCTCCAATCAGATCGCTCGTGATACCCTCGTGGACTCCGTTCAAATGGCGGCAGCTCCACCGCCGTGGTTGGAAACATTTGCGCGGGGTCTCAGGAAAGATTTGAGAAAGGATATTAGTTTAATAACGGAAATGGTTGGTCGAGTAGAGGAGAAGGTAGATATGGTCGGGGCCGATCTTAAGGCGCTTCATGAACGCGTTGACACGCTCGAGGAGCAGACGAACCGAAAAATTTGTGAAATGAATAATAAATTGAACACGGTAAACTCGCGATTACAGGTGTTGGAGACTGACATGTCAGCGTGTTCTGTGGGCATTTCGCGTACCGCTGTTTCAGTCGACTCACTTAAAGATACTTGTGAGTTGCTTATACTGGGCCTTCCGATAGTCTCGAGATCCTCGGACGAGTTGTTGGTAGAAAAATTAGTTGGATTAATTAACCTGCCGCTGCTGGCAAAGCAGGTTGTTGACATTCGTCCTTGGGCTTCGCGAGTGAGTACAGGCTCCGGTGATAATGCTTCACAACCTAAAAGTAAAGGGCTCGTTGTTAGACTATCCTCGACGTCAGCTAGAGATGCGGTTGTAGACAGGGCGTACCTTCTGAAAGGACGAAAGGCGCGTGAAATTTTCGGAGAGGGAGAAAATAATGCCATTTTTATTAGGCCATTATGGCCTAAAATCATTTTCAAGCTTTGGTCGTCAGCAAATCGAAGGTGTTCAGAGTTGGGTTATGCGAGGCCCCTAGTAATTAATTTAAAAGTATATATTCGGGAGACGAGAGATGGGCCATTGACGCGTGTAACCTCTGAAGCCGACTTACTAAACCTGCAGCCGCTTTCCTCATCTTCCTCGCATGCTAAATGAGACAGGAGTGGTCGGGCCAATAAAAATAAAAATAACAAACTCATTTCATCTAACTCATTTTCCATCTCTCATACTAACATAAATCGTCTTAAAACTCATTTTACAGCCATTGAAGCATCAATCTATCCGAGATCTTTCGATATCATCGCTTTAACCGAAACCTTTCTTACTGAACACGATTCATCTGATATTTTTAATCTACCTGGTTATGTATTGCACAGATTGGATCGTGTAGGTAGGGGAGGCGGCGGAGTGGCGGCGTACATACGTGAGGAGTTTAAGGTTAGCGTTGTTGCAAACTCGGATGCGGTATTTTCTAACAAACCGGAATTCTTAATCCTACGTTTGGTGAGCGGCTCATTAATGTTTCTTTTAGCGGTGGTATATCGTAGACCAACAGCCGCCTACCCTAGCGAGTTTTTTGATGTCCTTTCGGATATTTTACCTGATTGCAACAACGTTATCGTCACGGGTGATTTCAACATCGATATGAACTCGAATAGTGCAGCTGCTAACATGATGAAGTCGAATCTGATGGTATTGGGCCTTTCGCTCATACCATCGGAGCCGACTCATCATGCAGTGACGTCGAATGGTTTCTCTCACACTTGGTTAGACCTCTTCCTGATTCGTGAGCCGGTGCCAAACTTCAAATATCTGAAATCAACTGCTCCCTTCGCAGCCGGTCACGACTCCATTAGTCTGGAAATAATAGTATCGAGTAATCAAAAAATAGGGGAGAGGAAGTTTTGGAGGAGAAATCTGGAAGAGGTAAACTTACAGACTCTCGCCACCACATTCACATCCTTCATGAATAACTCATTGGCTCCTGCCTGGCCCGACCAACCCCTTTCTTCATTGTCTAACTCATTCGAAATCATCTCCTCTTTATTAACAAACATTAATCAATCAATCTTAAATTCATTTAATGCTTTAGCACCATTGAAATTCATCACCATTAAAAATTCACAGAAACCATGGGTCACACGTGAAATAAAACAGTCCATTAGAGAAAGAAATAATGCTTTTGTAAGGTTCCGTATTTCAGGAGACCCACTGGATTACAGAAATTATAAGGAGCTTAGAAATAGAGTATCGAATTCGTTAAATTCCAGTAAATTTAAGTTTCTTGCAAATAAATTAGATGTAAATAGAGATCCTGCTAGCTCCTGGAAGTCTCTTCGGAATATGGGACTTTGCTCAAGGGCTCATACTTCTCCATTAAAAGCTTTTTCACCTCACCAACTTAATAATCATTATGCCTCCATCTCAAATCGATCACCCCCTCTCTCAGTTCAGTCGTTGGCATCTATCATTTCTAACACTTGTTCATCGTCATCCTCATCTCCTTCCTTTTCTTTCTCTTTAGTAACGGCCAAAGGGGTTAGACATGCAATACTGAAATCTACCTCTAAAGCAGTCGGTATTGATGGTATCTCCTTAAAGATGCTCAGACTCTTAGAGCCACAAATAATCTTTCCGCTTGCCGAAGTTTATAACAATATGTTAAGTGTGGGTTTTTTTCCCGACTGCTGGAAGAGGGTGGTTTTATTTCCATTGGCTAAAACTAGTAAAATTGAAACGTGTGCGGATACCAGGCCAATTGCTAGGTTATGTGAATTATCGAAAGTACTCGAGCGCATTGTTCATCTACAACTCTCAAATTATTTGGAGACAAATAATTTATTGACAGAGAGACAGGCTGGCTTTCGCAAAGGTCACAGCACTCTGACAGCATTGTTGGGGGTCCTGGATGATGTCAGAAGAGCGATAGACTCTCGGAAAATTACGATTCTTATGCTGTTTGATTTCTCCAAGGCCTTCGACACTGTCAATTGCACTGACAAATTAAGTAATATTGGTTGTTCGGAAAATGTACTAAATTGGTTCTACAGGTATCTGGTGGGTCGCTCACAGGCGGTGGAGGGTGAGGGTGGTGAACTGTCCGATTGGTTGAATATAAATGCGGGTGTACCTCAGGGCAGTGTACTTGGTCCGATTTTATTCTCCATTTTTATTAATGATTTACCGAATGTCTTGAAGTATAGCAAATGTATGTTGTTCGCGGATGATGCCCAGGTTTATTCTTCGTTTTATCCGGCGGAATTCGAAACAGGAGTTCAGCAAATCTCGGAAGATGCAAATGCGATTGCCGGTTGGGCGAACAAAAATGGTCTCAAATTAAATGTAAATAAAACGAAGGTTATAATCCTGGGCAGTCAGGCGTATATTTCCCGTATAGATCTTAACACTGCCCCGAGAGTTAGAATTGAAAATGAATACTTGCAGTATGAAAGTGAGGTCAAGTCTCTGGGATTGTTCATATCGCCCACTTTGGATTGGTCAAAACAAGTTTTAGCAATTTCTAAACGGGTTCATGGAGTACTACACTCCTTAAGATACTATAGAAAAACTCTATCGCGTAAACTTAGGAAGAATCTGGTGGAGGCGCTCATTTTCCCGCATTTTGATTATGCGTGCGCGGTTTATGATGATATTGACCAAACCAAAAATCTAAAGTTACAGAGATTATTAAATGCGTGCGTAAGATTTGTGAGGGGCGATTTGTGCAGATATGATCATGTGACGCCTCATAGGCTTGATCTAAAATGGCTGTCGGTCGAGTCCAGACGCTCCTATCTCATTGGATCATTAGCTTATAATATAATAATACACAACTCACCACCATACCTCGCTGTTCATTTCTCATTATTAAATAACCCAGTCACCAATCCTCGCACCTCATCACGTCATCCGCCTAAAGCACTCACCTACTTACCACCTCGCACAGAAGCCTTAAATAAATCTTTCGTCATTACATCATCCCGCATAATAAATTCCCTGCCCATCGACAACTTTATGAATTCCTCTCTAAATCATTTCAAACGTTCCCTTTTCGATCATCTGTTTGGACTCGACCAGGCAGCTTGGTCCGACCGGGTAAATAATGAGCGAATAGTTTTGCGGTCCATCCCTCGTTTCCAAGCGGAGTAGAATAGTTTGTATATTGTAGTTAGCTTAGTTATTATATCAGTATTATTTTTGCGTTATGTATTATTATTGCGTTAGTTATTATATCAGTATTATTTTTGCGTTATGTAAATTTAAATTTATATTTTTACACTGCATATAACTTATGTATGGCGATCATTTGTGTTTTATATTATTTTAATTATTATGTTACAAAGCGCTAAAATTTTCTTTTGTTAAACATTAAATTTTAATTTAATTTTAATTTTATTTTGTTTGTACATATATATTTTATTATTTTTGTTGCGTAGTTTTAAGGATTTTATTCATTGTTACCTTTAATTATTTGTACATATAAACTCAAATGTATTGCTGAAGTGCCTACGGGGTTTCTATCCCAAAAGGCCCAATAAACTAGATTCATTCATTCATTCTCTCTCTCTCTCTCTCTCTCTCATAAATCCTAAAATTGACCCGAAACATTTTGTATTAATCGAATTGACGAATGCTGTTACATCGTGGACTAAGAAGCGGCAGTGTTTATGCACGAATACCTACGTACACCCGACCCGAATCGATTCTGTCCCTGATGACTCCGAGTGACTGTCATGTAACATGGCATCGAAACTGGAATCGATGATCGATCTGTAGCGATTCCAGTTTCGACGCCATGTTACATGACGGTCACTTGGAGTCATCAGGGACAGAATCGATTCGGGTCGGTGTACAAATATATATATGAATAATGGAGCGGTGTTGTGCAGTTGTGCTGTATCAATTATCACGCACTATATTCGGCGAAAAAGTTCTTTTTCTCATCTTTTTATTCCTGATGAAGAGCTTACATAGGGCGACGTTGGGGACAGCTGAGGTGACAGGCCGTGAGCGCGCGTGACGCAGTGACGTAGTGATGAGGTGCGAATGAAACTTCGGTTTTAAAACTTTTAAGAGTGTTATAAAGAAATAAAACAAATAATAATTAATTTACTATTACCTCCCTCCACTCTACTAAAATTTTTAAGAAAATTGAACTCCTATAGTTTGCTAATTAAATCCAATCGTTTAATCAAACAATAATAAATATTATTTTTCATACAAATTAATATTATATGCAAAACCTTGAGAAGAAATAACAAGGTCCCCGCCAGTCGCATTGGCAAAAAGTAAAAATGATTAATATGAAATTGTATGCGGTTTATAGTAATCTTGTATAGTAAAAAAATTATCATTTATTGATCATATTAATTATACATATAATAATTAATTACATTGACGGTGTTTATTTTAACTAAGCGCTTTAATTTAAACAAAATTTACAGAACCAAAATTTTTGTTCTTGAATTTTTTTAGTTATTTTTATTTTTAGACAGGATTCGTGAAACCATGTCAAGCAACAATCACAGAAAATGCATCTTTCGTTTCCATGACTATATTGGACTGCCTTTTTTTTCAATCAAAAGTTGTAAGTATGCATAGGCTTCTACGTCAGAATATTTTTGAAAGATTTCGAAGTCTACTAATTCATTAATTAAGGCATCGCTTACTTCATCATCTATTTTACCTTTTAAAAAATTATAACCAATAATAAATGCCTAGCTTATTATTAAAGAAATTTCAATTAAAATATTAAAGAAATATTAAAGAAAAAGCAATTGGTTTCTGTTTTATAGTTCGACCAATAGCAGATTTTGTTCGGCTATTTTTGGGTCTACCTCTTTGGTTTTTTTTATTGCACCCTGCAATTGAAAATAAATTAATAAATGTATAGGTATGTAAATAAGTGTATAAATGTGTAAGTATATGTATAAAATAAATTAAATAAGTTGTATATATAATTTTGTCTAATTACCATTTCTTTTTCCTCTTCTTCGTAAATTTCTTCGACAACACTATTTATGTTTTTGACTCTTTCCTTGTTTATTGTTACATCTATTTTTGTTTGGTTTACATCTAGTGTTATTTCAACTTTTCCAATAACAGCTTTTGGTGATGGTGTTTGAATATTTTTTAAATCAGTACTTAGGTCTGTAATGGATACGTGATTTGTTAATGATAAGTTTTTAAATGAGACATTTAAATTGGATGTATCATTAACTTTTGATTGATTAACATTGACTGCTCTATTTTGTTTCCATTTGGATAAAATATTATTTAAAAATTGTAGTTTATCATTAAACTTATAATCTACTTCTTCAGAAGCTATATTAATCATTTCATCTGTGACAACTTTTAATCTCCTTCGTTTTTCTCGTTAATTTCCGGGGTGTTTTTACGCTATGAATGACTACTTTTCTTGGCTGCCTCTCTAGAAAAAAGCAATAAGTTTGAATTTAAAGTTATTTATCCAAATTATTGTTCAAAAAATTAAAATAATTATTTCTTGGCATGTAATTTCCTAATTATTGATATCAATTTATATGATGATAAAATTATACTTTGTTGTAAATTAGATACAAAAATGAAACTTACGATTATTGTTTATGTTGAATCTCGAGCTATAATCAGGTGAAATGCTATCATATAGGGGCAAATTAAATTTGTGACCTACTGCCAATATATGCTTGCAAGGAAGCAACATACTTAAGCTAATGGAGCATGAACAATCAAAAGGTGTAACACGGATGATCTAACTATTCTGCTGCATTCTAATGTATTACCATTTACATTTCTTAGAGTAAATAAATTAATAAATAATAAATTAGCCCATTTCTATTTCTTCTCCAACTTTCTTAAATGCATATTCACTTAATAATGTTTTATATTGACTTTTGGCACAATCAAAATTACTGCCTACAAATACATCTTTTTTTAAAAAATATTGCACATCTTTATAAGTTGCTTCTAGGTTTCGATTCTCAGACCATTTAAAAAAGTCTTTTATAAACGACACTAACAAATTGTATTTAGTTTGTAGAAAACCTTTCAGCTTACTGTTTATTGACTCGATACGATTGTTAGTACAGTTACCTAAATTAGATTCAAAAACACTGTACCTTGCCCACTCCTCTCTAATGGAGTGCCAATTTTTATTGAAATATTCTATAACCGGTTTAGGTGCCGTTCGAATAAATTCAGTGGATAAACTATCATAAACTTCTTTACTTAAACTTTTAACCATCTTGTCCAGGTAATATAATGCTTTCTCTCTTTCTCTTTTATAGTAATTTTCATCTTGTTTGTTGTAACTTCCCTACTAAAAGTTCGCAGTACATGAAATTGACAAATAAATAATTTAACATCGGGAAAAACTTCTTTGATTATATTTCTTTCGGTCATATCCTTGTCGGTAATATAACCTTTTGTTCTTGTGCAAGCAGTTTCATTGTTGTTTTTAAAACAATTGACGAGCTATTTTAAAACTGGTTGCGTTTCACTTGTTACAATTCCAACGCTAACTACTTGAGTACGACCATGCCCATCTTCTAGGACAAATAATATAAGTGTATAATTCCTTTTAAATATTTTATATATCCCATCCAAAAGTGGATAAAGTTTAATAATAATAATATATTATGTAACGGTGTGCTTGCCCGGGGAAAACTTACCGAGTCGTCCGTCTTACGTATCTTTAGTTCGTGGCGAACGAACTTGTACAATTTCGCCGACTAGATATTGCACACTTAATGACTCGATCTAATGTATATATCTATATATATGTTGTTTACAAAATATTCCCGCGCAGCGGCTGCGGTTACCTGTCCGCACACTTGCCGTTAAAGTTGTATGGAAATCGAATTACGATTTCCAACAACAGCAGGTAAAAATGATGATATTCTTTCCTAAAATGGACCGCGGAAAGAAAATTAAAAGTGAGTCCGCGAAAATTCGTATCTTGTAATACGACTCGAAGGGAAACGGAGGAATAAAATTATAATACGCCGGTTAGATAAAATTATAAATCAACACGGGTTGAACTAAGTTAACAATTAATAGATTTATTCAGTAAAAACAGATAATTGAAAACAATAACATTTAACAGTATGGTCGAGGTCAAAACGCACGGAGATTGAGTCGAAAACACTGGCTCAACGCGAGAGGGGAAAGGGGTACGCGAACTAACTATCTTAATATTACCCGCACGCTCGCATTAACTAAAACAGCTAATAATTATTCGCACGGAAGTGGTACCACTTACTTTTATTTAGCTTCCTCGGACCTCGAATAACGTGAAAGAATAACTCCTCTCTCCCGTCGTCTCTTTGCCGTTCAAAAAGGAAAAAAATGTCGGTGGGAGAATATCTCGACCACCGATCACTTTCTTGCGTGTGCGTGTATCACTCCACTGCACCCGAATACACCGTAAAACAAACGTCACCTACGGTATCACAAACGAGCAAAAACAAGCGACAGAACTACACGGAAAAATTACTTATCGCCAAAATACCGTTAAACCGGGATGCTTTTCTCACGTGTCGTCGCGATATTGTCTCTCTATCGAGTTGTCCTGCGCGTGCGACTCTCCCCCCAATTTCCTCTCTCCTCGCGCGGGTATCAGTCGTTCGCGCCGTCGACTATGCCTATATCTATTTATAGCATTCGACTCTACCTACCTAATTCGTATAATGTTAAGTGAGTACATCACTTACCATTACATCCCCCTGCCAGATTCCGCATACTGGGTATGTGGTATCTGTACCAGAAATACGAATAAAGGATAGGATATAACGACTCGGGTATGACAAAGAATGAACTCACTCAAAGGAAGTACATCGGGAGTATATAAAAAAAACTATATTTCATTATCTTACATATTCATCTATTTACAAGGAGGTACCGCTATACATCTATTCCTGTTTTCTATGTTGATTCTCGCGGTACCTCTCCTTCTTCTGCCGCCGAATCTCCTTATGCTTCGACCTCCTCGGACAGTCCTCCGGATCGAGGACCCCCCACTCCCTACATATGGAGCACTTCGGCTCAGACCCTCTCTTCGGTCCTGGAGTTCTACCCTCCAAATTAGCCTGAGCCCGCTCTTCCTCTTCACGAGCTCTGGCTAACCGGCGTTGGGCCTCCTTGACCCTTTCCTCGAGTCTAAGCCGATCCTCGTGGGCCCTCCGAGCGGCTTCTTCGCGCCTCTGCCGTTCCTTGGCACGAGCGGCTTCCGCCTCTCTTTCTCTCCGATCCGCCCTCATGGCCGACACCGCTTGGCGCTCCGCCTTGCGGTGCTCAATCATGGCCTCCCAGGGATCAGTTTTATCGGAGGCTTCGGGGAACTTCGCCTTGAATTCATCGAACAAGGCGAAGGCGTGTTTTTCGGCAATTGACGTGGCCTTAAAGGACTCACGGGCCTTGGTCAATGCCTCCAACACGGTGCACCACGCCTCTTCCCCGTTCTCCGATAGATCCTGTGGGGTCGGACCGGATCGAGACGTCGAAGCCTCGCTTGGATCCGGAGTACTTCTTCCCGGGCGTCGAAGAGGAGTGTACTCCTCTGAATCTCCCGGGAGTTGGTTGGGGAGCCGGACCTCCGGCTCCCTGGGCTTTTGTTCAGCCCTGGCCCTTGGCGGTGGTGGACCTGCGGGGATCGGGCCTGTAGCCTGGGGTAGTTCCGGCTCGACTACCAGGCCGCTGGAGGGATGGACGGGTATTCCATCCGGACCATCCTCCACTATCATCACCGCGTCTCGGTCCGCCTGCCTCCGCCGTCGCTCCTCCTCCTCGTCTCTCACGGCCTGGTCCACGGCGGTGGTTATGCCATGGAGGAGCTCCAGCGTCTGTGGCTCATTTATGCCACTCTGGATGAGGCGGGCCACCAACAGCTCCAGCTGTTTGCTGTCGAACTGGATCAGCATCTAAACAAACAGATACCAATTGTCAGGGTCATTCCAATCTCAGAGTAAATTCCATTAGCCTAACCTAACTAACTAACGCTTTGTCATACCCCGTGGTCGACCTCTACCACGTTTAACTTGTCCACGGTGACTTACATTAGAGACAACATTCGCTCGGTTTCGCGGTATCGTCACGACTCTAGCATGTTTGCACGGCCTACCTCTACTTCGTTTAACAGGGGGCGCGTTCTCGGTCGGATTACCGTTATGTTCCTCGCATGGAACTTCGCTCGCTTGCGTCTCGTCGTTCGAGACGTCTTCGCTCGCAGGAACTGTATTGTCAGGTTCCTCCTCCAGCGTAGGTTGACCGATCTCGATGTCGTCTACTTCTCCGTACTCATCCCCGTGATCTTCGGATAAGTACGGTTTGAGATACTGTACATGACATTTCTCTTCATTACCTCGGGCATCTTGTATTTTGACGGTGTTCGGGCCGTAGCTATAAACTACCAAATATGGGCCAACGTATTTCGGGGATAACTTGGCCGAAATACCTTGAGCACTGGATGAAAGGACTCGATTCTTCTTCCACACTAGGTTTCCAACTTCAAAAGATGCAGCCCTTCGCCCGGCATTGTAGTAACCGGCTTGCCTTTCATGAGCTTTACTCGCATTGGCCGATGCTTTCTTGTAAAGCTCAGGTAATCTTGACAGCCGATCACTCCACTCAAGCAAGCGTTGGTATTCCACACGTTGCTGAACCAGCTCGTCTTGCGCTCTACGAGCTGTACCGGGTGGCTCGGGTTGCCGACCATAGTTTAACATGGCCGGGCTCCATCCTGTCGAGCTTTGTATCGCTGTATTTAGAGCGAATACTAAGTCGGGGAGTTTCTCATCCCATGTGTTGTGCTTTTCTGTGATATAGGACGCGATCATTGTCTTCAACGTCCTATTAGCACGTTCAACAGGATTAGCCTGAGCATGATAAGGAGGAATCGTCGTATGGAAAATCCCTCGTTCCACTAGGTAGTCATCCACGAGTTTATTCTTAAACTCAGTTCCGTTGTCGGACAGAAACACCTCTGGGGTACCATAACGTGTGATGACTCGCTCATGCAACTCTTTTACGATGGTCCTAGCATTAGCTTTCCGAATCGGGACCGCCTCGATCCAGCGCGTAAACAAATCCTGAAAGACCAAGATGTATTCGTAACCATGTGTCGACCGCGGAAGTGGGCCAGTGACGTCACCTGCTAGAATTTGCCATGGTTTCTCTATCACGCGTCTACCCATCAAACCCATGGGTGGACGTTGTTCCACTTTACACTGTTGGCAGACCTGACATTTGCGTACATATTCTCCGACTTCGGCGTAGTACCGTGGCCAATAATACATTTTAGCCACTCTAGCAAATGTCTTCTCCCTACCTAAGTGTCCAGCAGTCGGATCATCATGACACTCACGGAGTATGGCTTGCCTATGCTCCTCTGGTACAACCAGTTTCCAAGCGTCATGGTCCTCCATCACGTCGTCTAACTCGTTATCGACGCGATACGAATACAAATTGTTACCTGTTATCTTCCATTCCGGAAAATCTCTAGGTCGCTCTGATACTGGTCTTTCAGCCATGAGAGGTACCAAGGATCTTTTGTAGTCTGGCTCCAAGAAACTGAAGCGATGGCCGGCTCGTCTTCCTCGTACATGCGAGAAAGTGCATCAGGAACATAATTTAGAGCTCCTTTCCTATACTCAATTGTAAAATTATGAGATTGGAGTTCCAATGCCCATCTTGCGAGCCTACTCGTTGGATTGTGTATATTGCACAGCCAACGGAGACTACTATGATCAGTTATAACTTTAAACCGGTAACCCTCAATATACTGTCGAAACTTTCTAATTGCCCATACTACGGCCAAACATTCCCGTTCTGAGACGCTATAGTTACGTTCTGCTGGTGAGAGTACTCTACTGGCAAACTCCAGGACTCTCTCTACTCCGTCAACGACCTGTGTTAACACTGCACCGATACCGGTGTCACTGGCGTCTGTTTGAATGGTATACTCGCCATTCTCATCAGGAGTCTGTAGAACGGGTGCAGTCATCAGCAGTGCTTTGAGTCGCTGAAATGCACCTTCTTGTTCTTGGAGCCATTCATATTTTTGGTCTTTCTTCGTAAGACGCGTTAAAGGCTCCGCGATCGTAGCGTAGTCGGGTATAAACCGTCGGTACCAAGATGCCATCCCGAGGAATCGTCTCAGCTGCTTGAGATTTCGGGGAGCCGGATATTTTTGAATCGGCTCCGTCTTGGCTGGATCAGGTCTTATCCCATCACGATTGACTCGTACACCCAAATATCTTACTTCGGGTTGACAGAAAACACATTTCTCTCGGTTTACCGATAAACCGGCTTCAGTTAAACGAGTCAACACCTCCTTTAGCAACAGTTTGTGCTCTTCGAAGGTTTCCGTCACGACAATGATATCGTCGAGGTAAGAGTAAGCATTCGGTTCGAGAGCAGGTCCAATCACCTGGTCTATCATACGTTGGAACGTCGCGCCAGCATTTGCCAACCCAAAGGGCATACGAGTAAACTGGAACAAACCCATTCCAGGTACCGTAAATGCTGTAATTGGGCGCGATTCCATTTGTAGAGGTATTTGGTGATAGGCGCAGTTCATATCTATCGTAGATATATATCGGGCTCTTTTGAGTTTGCGTAAAATATCCTGCATAAACGGCAACGGATACGCATCAGGTTTGGTCAAAGCGTTGACCTTCCTGAAATCAATGCAAAAACACCTTGCATTTTCGCCCTTCTTAGCCATCACCACTGGACTGGACCAACCGCTACTAGACGGTTCTATAACGCCTGTCTCAAGCATCTCTCGAACTTGTCGATGCATCTCCTCTCGAATCTTGTCGGAGATGGGATAATACCTTTGTTTGATCGGCCGCGCCGAACCGACATCGATAACATGTTCAACATCGTATGATCGGCCGATCTTTGGCAAAGTACTGGACAGCACTTGATCCAGAAGTTCACGCAGTTGTCGGCGCTCATCTTCTGTCGCGTCGGCCACACCCTTTGACGACAGCGAAGCGTGTCCACTTTCAATACTTGCCACTTCCAGCTGTAATAACTGTGACGACCCTTTGAAGTATAAACAATCGGAGTCTGGGTCTAGAACTGCTCGGAATGCTCGAATGAAATTCACTCCTAAATAGCATTCCGCATCTAAATTTGGCATAATTGCGACCCGTATATCTCGCGTGTCTTTACCAATGGTAAAAGGTAGCATAACATGTCCACACAACTGGTGTGTGCTACCATCCGCAAGCTTAGCACTACCTGCTTGCTTATCGAGAATGGATCTGCCAAGAGCGGTTGCCAACTGCAAACCGTTCAAACCCATGACCGTTGTTGATGCACCTGGATCAAACAACGCTCGGATCCGGTATCCACCGATATCGATTTGACACCACCAGCGCGTCTCATCTTCTGGACTATAAACTCGCTGGTTTGGTTTCGGAGTAATTTTTAAAATTTTACTCGTGACCGGATCCGTCCTAACTTCTCTGGGATCACTTATCGTCAGATCTTCTTGACGCTTCTCTGCAGCTTGACTGCCTCGAGATTCGAGGATTACGACCGCTTTTCCGGGGACTCCCTCAACCTCGGGATCAGCGGCTGTCCCCTCTAGCCGCTTCCCCGCGCGTTTTTTGCACAATCAGGACACGTCCTAATTGTATAGCCCAGTTTGCCACATATATTGCAAGCTACGGGCTTGGGGACAACCTCCTTTCGCTTTTCCTTATCACCGGCATTCGACTTCTCGTCGTTTCTTGACGTATGGCCACTCGATGACTGTCGGTCAGGACTCCTGCGATTACCCTTCCTCTGTCCCCATTTGAACCGAGGAGGTGATCTGTGGGTCTTCTTGCTTTGAGAGACATCCACCTTGCCTCTCACCCCAGCTGTATGGTAACTCGTCTTAACGGAGACTAGCGTCTCCTCGAGGATTTTGGTGAATCGTTCCAAAAGATCTGTTGGAGCCGGTTCACTCAATTCCTTGGCTACGCTTGCTACCTTTGGTTTAGCGTTCGGCCGCTTCTTATTCCGCGACTTATATGCTAACTCAGGTGGCATCAAGTCTTCTTCTGCGGGCGGCGGCCGATATAATTTTTCTCGTTCGAGTGTTTGCTCGGCGTCCAACGCCAATTGCAAAAAACTCTCGATCGACCGAGCTTCAACTCTCTTAAATAAACGTTGGAGCTGAGGTAGCATATTGCGGTACAGGTGATCTAACTGGCTCCGCTCATCCGGAATCGGCTTGAGCTTACGCATAATCGCAATCGAGCAGGTGATATAATCCCTTACCGGCTCATCTTCGCCTTGCGTGCGAGCGTTAGACTCCTCGATGAGCCGTTGTTGATAACTCTGGCCCATTCCGTACCACATCTTGGCGTATCTCACAAAATCTTGCCAGGAGTGCCATCTATCCTTCACATTCCGATACCACGTAGCTGCGTTATCGGTGAGAAGTTCCGACAAGGACGGTAACACCTCGTCCTCGCTGAGGTTGGCGAGTATCCTACAATCTTCTACTCGCGCAAGAAATGCTTCGATACTCTGGCTTTTGTCTCCAGAGAATCGAACTCCCCACTTACGAACAATTGCGCCGACATCGCGCACTGTCCCGGCCGATCTAATTGTAGACTGGCCGGTTACGTTCGAGTCCATCCGACTAGGGTAGGGAGAGCTAGAATATGGAGGCTGACCTTGTCTCCATATCTCGCCCCTCCCCAAAGCTCCTCTAGCAGGTGCTTGAGGTGCTTGATAACCCTCACACTCTGCCTGCACTTGTCGTGGTCTTTCGTCCGTATCATCCAGTGTGTGACACGTATACGTGTCCTGGAATCGGACATGTTGGTTCGGCTCTCTATTTCTGTTGGTACTCGTTCTCTGCGTACCATCGCGGGCGTAGAAGTCCAATCTCAGAGCACTCACTTGATCTTCCAAATCTTTTATCCGTGCAGTCATGACGGCCTGTTGCTTCAACTGCAACGTCAACATCGCAGCGAATGTTTCCGGTATTTCAAACTGTGCTCCGCCTGTAGACACTAACGTGATCCATTCCTCTTTGTTAGTTTCTTGACTGGAGACCTCGGATTGCTGATCCTCCGTATGCTGATCTACCTCAGCATCTACGTCTGTCTCTTGCCTTTCTATGTCTGGAACGTCCAGCGCAAGAGTCTGTTGTAAAACTTCTACAACATTTGGATCAGAATCCGGATCAGGTAGTGCCGGATTCTGGGCGAACATAGCCTCAAACCAATCCGACCTCCGCCTATTTCGCCTTTCGCGATCTGCCAACAGATTTGTTTCTTCAGCGAAATCCTGAGCCGTATAATTACCCATTAACCACCGTTGGAGACGCTCGGCTCTCTTATAATTTGGGCCGTCAACCCGCATCTCCAACGACTCGAGGTGAGCCTTGATCTGTTCCCCGGATTGAGTATCAATCCAGTTGTCAATCTGGTTAGTCATCGACTCTGCCATACTAACTTAAAATTATCGCCGATTTCTTAACAAAACAAAAATAAAGAAAAATCGCTTCCGCAGGTACTTGTGCAAGGTCCTGTTATTCAACACTAGGTGGCGTTAAACTACTAAATTATTGGGCCACTGTGTTGAAGATTGTGATCTTTTCCCTTTTAAACAAACACCTTACGCTCACCAATTTGAAACTTGTTTGTGATAAAAAAATTTTATAATTTTGACAACTATTTCACAAACTAAATTAAATTTCACTTTCAATTTAAATTTGTTATACGCGTTTCAGTTTAATTTATTTTAAAATACTGTACCCGATCTACAACAAAACCAAAAAAAAACTTTCGTACCATAAATAAATCAAACGAAGTAATAAACAAATAATAAAAATTTTTAATCCGATAAAAAATGAGGAAGAAAACGGATTATCCTCGGCTCTCGGTCACCAGCGCACGCAAATATACTTAAAATTAAACAAATTCGTCAACGAATTAACAAATAAATTAATAAATTATCAATAAATAAATTAACAAATAAATATATTCCTACCTAACTATATAGAATATCTGACGCAGTGACCTCTTACAATCGCGTATTACATAAAAAAAAATAAATACAATTTTTACTATGACGCGATAGCCGATACGCGTAGTCAAAATTATAACAAAAGCAAATTCCAAAAATCACGCCCTTGCACAGGTATTAACAATTTTCATTAAGTCGCAAAAATTATTTTCGCAAATTTTCCGACTAACCTATACGGAATCAGGGACACGTGTTATTAAATCGCGGACCTCAAACCATTCTGTCTCATATAAATAAATAAATCTAAAATTATTATGATTTACGTGTGACAATAATTATCTAAAAAAAATTTTATTATTGTCGACTTCGGATTTCTTCCTGATAAAAAACAAAAAAAAACGAAGAAAATCCGATAAAGTTATCTAAATTATTGTCAAACACAATAATTTATTAATTGAAATTAATTGCAGTTCAATTAATTCAATTGTCGACAATAATTAATACATTAATCCACGTAACTAACGTATTAATCCTTAAACACACGTAAATCAACCGAGCATATGTTCAAACAATTCAATTCCGGTCCGTTCCTATTCCCTTGTCGCGCGCCGTGTACGCGCAATCAGTTATCCTAACGTCTAGGGACTTTTTCCTTCACTTAGTTGGGCGCCATGTAACGGTGTGCTTGCCCGGGGAAAACTTACCGAGTCGTCCGTCTTACGTATCTTTAGTTCGTGGCGAACGAACTTGTACAATTTCGCCGACTAGATATTGCACACTTAATGACTCGATCTAATGTATATATCTATATATATGTTGTTTACAAAATATTCCCGCGCAGCGGCTGCGGTTACCTGTCCGCACACTTGCCGTTAAAGTTGTATGGAAATCGAATTACGATTTCCAACAACAGCAGGTGAAAATGATGATATTCTTTCCTAAAATGGACCGCGGAAAGAAAATTAAAAGTGAGTCCGCGAAAATTCGTATCTTGTAATACGACTCGAAGGGAAACGGAGGAATAAAATTATAATACGCCGGTTAGATAAAATTATAAATCAACACGGGTTGAACTAAGTTAACAATTAATAGATTTATTCAGTAAAAACAGATAATTGAAAACAATAACATTTAACAGTATGGTCGAGGTCAAAACGCACGGAGATTGAGTCGAAAACACTGACTCAACGCGAGAGGGGAAAGGGGTACGCGAACTAACTATCTTAATATTACCCGCACGCTCGCATTAACTAAAACAGCTAATAATTATTCGCACGGAAGTGGTACCACTTACTTTTATTTAGCTTCCTCGGACCTCGAATAACGTGAAAGAATAACTCCTCTCTCCCGTCGTCTCTTTGCCGTTCAAAAAGGAAAAAAATGTCGGTGGGAGAATATCTCGACCACCGATCACTTTCTTGCGTGTGCGTGTATCACTCCACTGCACCCGAATACACCGTAAAACAAACGTCACCTACGGTATCACAAACGAGCAAAAACAAGCGACAGAACTACACGGAAAAATTACTTATCGCCAAAATACCGTTAAACCGGGATGCTTTTCTCACGTGTCGTCGCGATATTGTCTCTCTATCGAGTTGTCCTGCGCGCGCGACTCTCCCCCCAATTTTCTCTCTCCTCGCGCGGGTATCAGTCGTTCGCGCCGTCGACTATGCCTATATCTATTTATAGCATTCGACTCTACCTACCTGATTCGTATAATGTTAAGTGAGTACATCACTTACCATTACAATTAACAAAAATTAATTTTATGAAACAATTATAAAACACACAATATTTAATTATACAATTACAATATTATCAGAATGCGTGATGAAAAAAAAAATAAAAAAATCTAATTATAATGAAAATTTATATAAAATATAATACCATATTCGTTTCTTAGCAACTCCTCTGCTTTTTCAATGTCGTCATCCGATTTATCTTTTACAGCTGCAGCCAAATTAATTAAATCTTTGGATCGGGCTGCCTTTTTAGTCTTATCTTTGATTAGTTCTTGCACCCTAACAGATTTACATCCCATTGATAAGTAATGCAAGACTTCCGTTTTTTCAGTGTTGTTTAATCGGCGATTTTCGGGTAGATGATCAAAAAAATCCTGTACAAATAGAGAAAAAAATTGTTTTTTATTACATACTACGTAGCCAAAAATACTAAAAACAAAATAAAATAGAATTATTGTTGAAAACACGATTTTGTTAAAAATGTTCAATGGTTTTGTATGTTATGAGAGCAGAGTGCAGATATATTAATAAAAACTGCAAAATATTAAGAACGGACGTAAATGAAGATTCTTATGAAATTTAAACCCACATTGTTAAGAAAATGATTGCAAATTAATAAAAATGTAAACGAAAACTCAAGTACGCTGGGCAAGATAATTAAACATTCTTACCTGATTTACCATTGGTGTTTTAATTTTTTCTATTTCAATTACTTTATTGTTTATAACTTAAATAATAAATACCTCAAGACCTTCATTGTTTGACCGATTCAAATTAATGTTTACAACCTCGTAAAATTTTTTAACCTCCGATATGAGAAATATGATAAAAGCAGGACAATCACGTTTGAATGTTCTGTAATTAATAATACTATTAATAATGGTAATTATTATCTAATTGAGTAACAGAAATACCCCTTAATTAATAAGAGTATTGATTAATTTATTTATTAGAAAATAAACGGACAAGTAAAAGTCTTTTTACATACAAATGCTCTAAGTGAGGTTAATACAGAAATTAAAAGTAATAAATTATAAAAGTAAATATTATACAAATACATACTTAGGTTTACGATTTCCTTAAGAAGTTGATGATCGTCCGAAGCCAAATTTGCATACATATTTTATGCTATAAAATTCCAGATTGGTCTTAAATAATTTTGTTGACGTTGATGATTTAAGAATTGGTAACTTTGAAGTATGTCCTTTGACAAACATTTGTCGATTCCTTTTACAAAATTCACTAATAAAATTATAAATTTGTTCTTCATTGTCAAACTTTTGACCAATGAACAAGTGGTTGGAAGACATGATGTCAACAATTACTATTGAACTGCTTGAAATATTACCAAAGAGTGAAGAGTGAACAAGAGTGAAAAACTGTCACAAACATGGTTTACATATAGCTACTTCCCCTGAAAGAATATAAAAAAAGCATTAATTAATAACGTTTATCTTACAGTACACGCGCGTTTGATAATTTCTTTTTTTAAACCAAAACTCAACATTTTTAACTAATCACTGTAACAATGCGCATTATACTTTTTAAAAGAATGGTTTATTAGTCATTTTTCATTTGAGATTCAATAGTTTAATATTGCTTGGGTAAATTTCATTCGGAAAGTCATTCGATATATCTTCTCATATTTACATTATTTTGATAAATCACATATGTTTAATATTTTTTGTTTGTTACTAAAATAATTTATCGGCGAAAAATTACTCATTAAATTTCATTATGAAATAATATTAATATTTTAGCATGTGTGATTGGGACGTTCGATAGGGTAGCTCTATGTTCACATAAAATACATTAATACAGTCAGTGCATCGATTTTTTTAATATTTTTCAAATTCTTTAAATACTATTTAAGCACTATATAAAAAAATATCGTTCGGTACACGTGCGAAAGATGATTCTCGACTCGTGCAAGAATCTCCCTCGTTTCGCTCGGGCGATACACCCATACTTGTTCGAAAATCAACGCTTTCGCTCTTGTATCGAAATACACTAATTAAGTTATCATTGAAATAAAAATGATAATGTAAAATGTGCAATGACAAAAAAAATTGAATTTTTTGATTTACTAATTCTCTACTTCTATGCTACTAAAATATTTAAATTATAATTCATTTATTAAATACATTAAATTCAATTAGTATGTAAAAACGTAATACCTAATTAAGTATTATTTTTTAAAAATACAAAGTTTGCAATTATTAAATGCCACTTCCTTACACCACACATGCGTAAAACATATTTCAATTATTTCAATAATTAAAATTGTACATATTGTAACGGTTTTGCTATTTTTAAATATAAATACAAAAAGATAATAACAATTAACTACCGTTAAAATAATAGTCTCTATGCGATCGGCCGCTCAGTAATAATACAAAACCAAACGTATATGCGGAGGCGGCGGTATTCTTTTATCTAGCGAAACGCGAAAGGAAAGGTGAATAATTTGAAATAAGCAAAGAATCACAATTTGAATAAAATAAATAAAGAAATATATTCTTAAATTACTTCGCTATATAAACACGTGCCGTTGCACGCGAGTACGCAGGTCGGGAAATACGTTAAATAAATAAAGAGAGAAAGAGAGAGAGAGACTACAGAACTGACACTTACAGTGTGTAGTTCGCAATAGAAGATCGACTCCAGTGGATGAAATCTGCGTTGTCGCTTTTCTCTCCTCTCTGCTGGGAACACTGGGTTGCGTAAACGCTAACAAAATGCAAAGTCCGAACAACACACTAAAATTCGTCTTTAAACAACACCAGAATCAAACAACTCTCAAAATCTCTACGAGGCGAAATCAATCACGGCCGAGCTAAGTCTAATTATTCGTGTACTCGCAAGTCTCGATTCTCTCTCTCTCTCCCTACTCTTTTCCCTTAACGAAGGTCCGCGATAATCGCCGAAAATCGTCGAACGCCGACCTGTAACAGCTGTATAATGATTAGTACATAGGCTAGACAGAGAGAGAGAATGTAACGAGCAATGTAATATAATCAAATATTACATTGATTCGTTACACTCCCCCCTTCCAGACGCTGGGTAGCCGAAGACGTACCAGCTCTGCATTTCTACTCTCTCTCTAGGCCAGAAGACAAAATGAAAAAGATAATTAACATAAATAATATTTATAAATAAATAAAATAAAGCCCAGTATAGATTTTTCTCTCTTTATTGTACAGGTTAGGTAATGTATAGAACAAGAATCATAAAAAAAAAAAAAAAAAAAATTATATATATAAAAAAAAATTATTGGCGTGGTCGCTCATAGGTGGCATGGTTGACCCGATTCGGGCATTCGCGTCCACGCGCTACACCTGGCAACCCACAGACGTAGCACTTGCGACTACGCACTGTTTTGCCCTCTGCCTGAGCTTTCCGAGCTAATACCGCATCGAGCCGCTGCTGAAGGCAGACAGCCTGTCGTTCCTTCTGCCGTCGGAACGTCGCCAGTGCTTCCTCAGCTTCCTGGATTGCCGAGTTTGATCCTGCCGGTTGTTCTCCGCCAGAAGCGGATCCTTCCGCCAGCGCCGCCCATCGCGCTTCAGCGGATCGCTTCCCCATATGGTATACTCTATTTAAGAGGGGAGCAACTCCGAGCTCTGAATCGCGTTGGAAGCGACTGATGGCTTCTCGCGCTTGCGTTTCAGCCTCTGAGAGGTCAGTCTCTTCGCGAATTCGCTGTCTCTCTGCATCATAGGCCATTTGGCAGCGTCTTCGCACCTCAATTGATCTAGGCCAATTGCCAGACGCTTGAGTAGCGTCATCGCCAAATTTCTCGCAGAAGCGGTCGTACTCCGCTAGTACCTCCGTCTCCATCCGACGAAGTTCTCGTGAGGCTTGGCGAACTTGCTGCAATTTGGCCTCCAACTGAGTCCACCAACCTTGCAGGTCGGAAGGACCTGATTGATCGGAGGCGCTCACCTCGATTATCGTTTCAGGCGTTGACGTGCCTGAGCTTGACACGGCGTCTCCAGCGATATCCGCATCAATAAGCGACTTGCGCAATTCATCAGACATAATTCTGGAACAGGTTAGCAAATATCAGGCCGTGTTTTATACAAATGACAGAATGAAAAAGATTATAAAAATTACAGATTCAGAGAACGGTACGCGCAAATACATCAATCGCTCGAAGGGAATTTTACGGTTTTCGCGACCGAGTGCGCCGTTCGATCGTTTCTACCGGGGATACGGGCCTGTTCTTCACCCCTTTCGGTCTTCCGCGCCTATTTCCCGTTGTCGAAGGATTCGCGTGTACATTAGCGTTCGCCTTCAATCGCTCGTTAGAAGGAGCACGGTCAACCGCGGTCATACGACTAACAACTACCCGAGTTTTGCGCGGCCTACCTCGCTTACGCAGTGCGTTCGCGCTCACAGGATCATTATCGTTGGACTCGTCGCTAGCTCTTCGCTCTGCGTTTAATCCCTCGCTGTCCCTCGTCGCATCCTCTCGATTTAATTTACTCTCCTCAGTTACGTCTGTCTGGTCCTCATAATACGGTTTCAGGTCATTGACGTGGCATTTACCTGCTTCTTTCCCATCATTGCTGATGAGCTCCACCACGTTTGAGCCGAGTAACGCCGAAACAATAAAAGGTCCGATGTACTTCGGAGCTAGCTTAGCAGCTATGCCTTGGGCAGCGGACGAAAGTATACGATTCCGCTTAGAAACTTTTTGTCCCACGGCAAATTGTACATCGCGGCGTTTTGAATTATAATATTCGGCCTGACGGGCTTGTGCGCATGTCGCTCGTTCAGCAGCTTGAGCTTGCAGCTCTGGCAACGTTTGCATACGCTGTTGCCAATTTTGAACAGCTGCTGCGGCTTCGCTGTCGGCGACGGCTTGATCTTCTACTTTCCGCAAGCTTTTCGGCGGAACAGGGTTTCTTCCCATATTTAGGAAAGCAGGACTTGCGCCGGTAGAATCTTGCACGGCGGTATTATACGCGAACATGAGCTCAGAGATGTGAGCGTCCCATGTTTTATGATTCGCCTCGATAAACGAAGTAATCATCGTTTTTATCGTGCGATTAACGCGTTCTACAGGATTCGCCTGTGCATGGTAAGGCGGAATCGTAGTATGAACCACGCCGTGTTCAGCTAAGAATTGCTCCATAGCAGCATTCTTAAACTCCGTGCCATTGTCGGAATGAAAAACATCAGGCACGCCGAAACGCAAGAAAACGCGCTCATTCAGCTCGCGCCGAATGGTATGCGAGTTCGCTTTCCGTATAGGGATACACTCTATCCAACGAGTGAATAAGTCCATGAATATTAAAAGATATTCAAATCCATGCGAAGAACGCGGAAACGGTCCCATGATATCACCTGCAACAATTTCCCATGGACGCGAAATAACACGTTTTCCCATGAAACCTGCAGGAGCCTGCTGTGGCACTTTACATTGTTGGCAAATCGAGCAATTCCGCACAAATTCGGCGATATCTTTAAGCATCGCAGCTTAATAATAGTATCGCGCTATCCGCTGATACGTTTTGTTTCGGCCAAGATGTCCAGCAGTTGGCTCATCATGATTCTCGCAGAGAACTTGTTGACGTTTCTCCTGCGGTACCGTCAGTTTCCAAGCGTCTTCGTCTTCGAAATAGTCATCTATGGAAGGGTCAGGCTTATAATGATATAATCTACCTCCAAGCACCTTCCAGTCTTGGTATTTTTCCGGATTTCCGCTGACATTCGCAAGTTTTTGCGTATACCACTCATCTTGTGTATTGTACGGCAAACTTACGACAGCGATGTCGCAATCCGAGTCGTCTTCGAATGCACGAGAGAGGGCGTCAGGCACAACGTTAAGAGATCCTTTGCGGTGCTCGATCTCATAATCATAGCTTTGGAGCTTAAGTGCCCAACGCGCTAAGCGTCCAGTAGGGTTACGCAAGTTACACAGCCATTTTAAACTGCTATGGTCTGTTATAACCTTAAAGCGATAACCTTCTACATATGAGCGGAATTTTTCCACGGCCCATAATACAGCTAAGCACTCTCGTTCGGTAACCGAGTAGTTACGTTCCGCCGCGTTTAACGTACGACTAGCGAAACTAAGTACTCGCTCTTCTCCGTCGATAGTTTGCGTTAAAACCGCTCCTAAGCCAGTGTCGCTAGCGTCAGTCTGAATAACGAACTGATGCTCGAAAGATGGCCGATGGAGGATAGGCGCAGATGCTATCAACGCTTTGATTTGTTCAAAAGCGAACTGTTGTTCCTCGCCCCACTCAAATTTAACATTTTTCTTGGTTAACTTGGTAAGCGGTTCAGCAAGCGTAGCAAAATCCTCTAGAAATTTTCTATACCATGAAGCCATGCCGAGGAAAGAGCGTAGCTTTTTGAGGTTAGTTGGCGCGGGATAATCCACGATCGGCGCTATCTTGTCCGGATCAGGGCGAAATCCATCGCGATTCACCAATACGCCAAGGTATTTAACCTCACTGCGGCAAAATTCGCTTTTATCACGGTTAATTGTAAGTCCGGCGTCGGCAACCCGCTTTAGGACATGCTCAAGCCATTTGAGATGCTCTTCGAATGTCTCGGTGACGATAATAACGTCATCGAGATACGAAAATGCGTACGGTTCCAATTCAGGGCCTATCACCCTATCAATGAGTTGCTGGAACGTAGCGGGCCCCCCCGCCACGCCGTACGGCATACGAGTAAACTCATATAAGCCTAAGCCAGGCACCGTGAAAGCCGTCAGATGTTCCGATCCCTTTTTCATCGGAATCTGATGGTATGCGCTGCTTAAATCCAGCGTGCTTATGTAGCGTGCCCTTTGAAGTTTACGCAAAATAATCTCCATATAGGGAAGCGGATAAGCGCAGGTCTTCGAGACGGAATTGAGCTTTCGGTAGTCGATGCAGAATCTATAGGTACCGTTAGATTTCCGCACCATGACTACTGGGCTCGACCACTCGCTCGTTGACGGGCGAATTATCCCCGCGTCAAGCATCTGTTGCACTTGAGCGTGCATCTCTTGCTCGATCTTCTGAGACACCGGATAATAGCGCTGTTTGATGGGACGCGAACCGCCCACATCAATTTCATGCTCAGCTAAGTTAGTACAGCCTAGCTTTGCATTCGGAGCAGTCAAACGCTTTTCCAACAACTCATTGAGTTGTTTGCGTTGCGCTTCGTCAATATCTGCTAAGCCAACGGCAGCTAGTGAGCAGGCCTCACCAATACTGATAGCAGATACTTCAAGCTGAATTGCGTCAGCTACGTTTTCAATCAGCAACTGATTTTCACGCGGCAACAAAACAGCGTTAAACGCACGAATAAAATCGGCACCGAGTATACAATCGGCGTCGAGATCGCTCATTACTAAAACATCTAAGTAATGGCGTTCATTCGCTAAATCAAACGGCAGCTCTAAACGTCCAAGTATTGGAGCGCGTTGGCCGTTAGCGAGTCGTGCACCTGGTCCAGTATAAGGTGTTAACGGTTTTCCTATGGCTGATGCTATTTGCAAGCCTAAGGAATTAATAACCGTGCGAGCCGCCCCTGAATCGTACAAAGCGCGTACGCGGAATCCACCGATTCCAATCTGCAGCCACCAGCGAGTAAACTGCGGAGTTTCCTCCTCCACTGGCGTTTCAGCGCGGGAATCGCAAACACCTTTTTCCGCTGATTGTCTGTCCACTCCGACAGGCAAAAGCGAGGGCACTTTTTCCGTTTGCGCAGGTACTGATTGTGACTTATCACCATCAGAGGTCTCACTAATAATTGGGGCGATAGGGACCTTATCTATTCGCCCCTTTTCTCGTTTCCCGAGCACTCAGGACAATCCGTCTTGATATACCCGGGCCAACCGCAGCGATAGCAGTACACACGCTCTTTGGGACCTGCTTTCTTATCGCGGTTGCGACTACGCGCGGATTGTCCATTAGTAATGGATGATTTATTTTTACCATCATCCTTCCTCTCGGTACTAGTCACGCCAGATGGCTTATCAGAAACATACTTTGCTCCTTTCGGCGCACCTGGTTTACTAAAATTACGCGCGTTTTGGCCTTTCTTATTGGCGGAATTCGCATAAGAATTCGCATGTTTGCTAAATCTTTCATCTAGCATCTTCTCTAAGAGTTTGGCCAAATTTTCCGTCGTAGGTTCTGCGATACTCGCTACTTTTACCGTAGCATCATCGCTAGCAGCTTTTCCGCCCTTCTTACCTCTGGCATCTGGCTGCTTATAAGCCACAGAAGGAAGAACGCTCTTTTCTGGCGGCGGAGGCGCGGGAAAATTCCGCTCTTCCTCGATAAGCTCTTCCGCCTGACGAGCTAGCTGCACAAGCCTATCGACGCTTGTAACTTTTTCTTTCGGAACTAACTTCCGAACAGACGGCAACATGTTAGCATACAACATGTCTAGCTGAAACTGCGTACTTGGAGGCGCATTCATTCTGCTAAATATAGTTAGCAAGCAGAAAATGTAATCGCGAGCAGGCTCTTCTCTACCCTGCTTGCGTGCTTGCGCTTCCGCCATTAAGCGCTGCTGAAAGTTCTGCTCAACGCCATAACATCGTCGAGCAGCATTGCAAAAATCAGCCCACGTATTCCAATCTTTCCGCGATTGGCGATACCAATGTAGCGCTACGCCAGTTAATAATTCCGAAAAAGCATTCAGCAAATCCGTGTCAGAAATATGCGCTAACTTGCGACATTCTTCCACGCGCTGAATAAATTCTTCGATGCTTTCGCGTTTTTCGCCGGAAAACTTAATATTCCACTGGCGAACTGTGCGACCTACGTCATGTGACTGTATAGGCGCTCTAGTCGACATATTCGACAAGATTTGCGTAAGTTGATCGCTTGTAACTACAGGCACATTTTCCCCCCTTCCAGACTCTTGCCAATCCGCAGGAGCTGGCAGAGACAAGAAATTTGACGTAGGAGTCGGAAAATTTAACGCGTTTGCGTTTAAACGCGATCCAAGCGACTTTTCCGTTTGCGTGTGTAATACCGCTTGAGGTGCTTCAGGATGCTTATTCGTTTCAAAATAATTTAAATTAAAAGTATCTTGAAAATTAACACTTTTGCGATTTTTCCGCTGCTTTTCCGCCGCAATTGACGTTTGCGTCGGAAGCTGCGTACTCGTCGCAAAATCCGCTAATTGCTGCCTTAGATAATTCAACTCCTTCTCTTGTTGAAAGGCAAGCGATTGCGTTCTACTCAACTCCAGGGCTAAACCCCTTGGAGCGTTGTAGACTACGCCATTAGCTAATGCACATAAAACGATATCATTATCTATTTTATTATTTTCTTTTGAAGAAAATACCGTTTTTGGTATCGCACCTCTTGATTGTAAATGCGTACTCGCTGCTTGCGTCGTCGAGTACGTAGTTGTAGTAGCGGTCGTTATCATCGCGGTCGAAATGGTAGGAATTGGCATTACCGGTATGGTTGTGTTAAGCGTTTTTATCGAAGTCAATTCAAAATTTGATTTAAAATTATTTTCGGCGGTGTTTTCCGCCGCGTTTTCCGCAAGGTTCCCCGCGATATTTCCCGCGTTAACCTCGCTATGCTGCGATTCCGCATCGGAATCGGCAAGTTGATCGTCATTTGACTTCGAGCTATTGGCAAGCGGAGAGAATCCGCTCTCATCCGCTCGATTGTGATTTTCAAATTGTCTGTGCGCAATCTGTACTTGCGCTTCTTCGCTAAATTTCGCATGTTTCAAAATGGTGCAGAGTCTTTGTTCACGACGAGTCCGCGAAACTAAATCATCGTCACTAGTTGACTGGACGAAATCCGCGGCTGTATAATCGCCGCGTAAACGCCTATATAACCTGTCTACACGTACAAAGGGCGTACCGTCGCGCGTCAATTCTAGCTGATCGAGGACGGAATCGAATTGATCAGCTGTTAAATTCAAAATCCATCCTTGGATCTCAACTCCGTATGTTTGATCGAAATCACACTCGTTCATACACGCCATTTTGAATTATAAAAATTAAATAAAATTTAAATTTTAGGCCTTATTGGCAAAATAAATTCTCACAATTAAAAAAAATTTATTAAACAAATTACAAAATAATTGCGAATCGCTATTAAATTATGCGCAAATTCGCTTAACCAAATTAAATTTACTAAGATCAACCACTTTGTAAAAAAACAAAATATTACAAATCTGTAATTTGTTAAAAATAAATTTTTCAATTGTTTACAAAAAAAATAGAATTAAATTGAATTAGCGAATTTAATATACAAGAAATTTGAAGAATTTAAAATAAATTGTTTAAATATAATAATTATTTAAAAAAAGACAAAATTTTAAATTGCGAAGAAACGCTATAAAAATTATTTTAATAATTTATAATAACAACAAAAAAAATTAAATTGAATTCAAATTTAAAAAAAAAAATAAATTAATTTACTTTATTTGCGCACACGCTTACATACACCTACATACATGTACCGCGATACGCTACAATACTTATATTTACCGCGTAAATCACACACACACTTACACACACGCACGCGAAATAGACTAACTCAACCTAAATTGCGATTATACAGTTTACGACAAATTATTAAAAAAACAATAATTTTATTTTCCGCGGTGTCGTTAATAATTATTTAAATAAACAATTAAATAATAAAAGAAGCACGAAATAATTAAATTCGCAATACGCTAAAATTAAACGAAAAGAAAATTCGATTTAAGATTCAAATAATATAAGATACGAAAGAATATTTTCGAAATGTATAGAAAGTACAATATTCAAATATTATTCGCAGCGTAAACGCCGCGAATCACCGCGAAACGTAAACAATGCGCTCGCTCGCTCTCGAAATGCTCGAAATAAGATCCCTTAATTTAACACGCCTATTGACTGAATTAAAACTTTTAAATATTAGAAATTAAATTTTGAGACTATTAATTGTCAATCATATGCGTATCGCTAATTACCATGCACGTTGGGCGCCATGTAACGGTTTTGCTATTTTTAAATATAAATACAAAAAGATAATAACAATTAACTACCGTTAAAATAATAGTCTCTATGCGATCGGCCGCTCAGTAATAATACAAAACCAAACGTATATGCGGAGGCGGCGGTATTCTTTTATCTAGCGAAACGCGAAAGGAAAGGTGAATAATTTGAAATAAGCAAAGAATCACAATTTGAATAAAATAAATAAAGAAATATATTCTTAAATTACTTCGCTATATAAACGCGTGCCGTTGCACGCGAGTACGCAGGTCGGGAAATACGTTAAATAAATAAAGAGAGAAAGAGAGAGAGAGACTACAGAACTGACACTTACAGTGTGTAGTTCGCAATAGAAGATCGACTCCAGTGGATGAAATCTGCGTTGTCGCTTTTCTCTCCTCTCTGCTGGGAACACTGGGTTGCGTAAACGCTAACAAAATGCAAAGTCCGAACAACACACTAAAATTCGTCTTTAAACAACACCAGAATCAAACAACTCTCAAAATCTCTACGAGGCGAAATCAATCACGGCCGAGCTAAGTCTAATTATTCGTGTACTCGCAAGTCTCGATTCTCTCTCTCTCTCCCTACTCTTTTCCCTTAACGAAGGTCCGCGATAATCGCCGAAAATCGTCGAACGCCGACCTGTAACAGCTGTATAATGATTAGTACATAGGCTAGACAGAGAGAGAGAATGTAACGAGCAATGTAATATAATCAAATATTACATTGATTCGTTACAATATACGTTTGATTTTTAATAACACTGACAGGAGTGCACGTATTTCAGCATATAATATTATTATCACGATCTTATGTTCACATTCAGTTAATTAATATAAGTGTGTAAATAATCATATAATACTCCTACAAGTCCAGTAAACAAAATTAAATGAAATCGTTCGATTTCGTTGAATGTGATAATACGTAAAGAAAAGAAAATAAACTAAGTAAATTAATTGAACTGTACATAAACATTTATAATATACCGGTATAAAATGTGCTTTCTAAATGATTTTCAACGCCTTTCAACTAATAATGTATGACCCTGCACAAGCTCGAACCATTCAATAATATTTATATTTGAACAACATTTTGGTTTCAAAACGTTTTAGTTATCGTTTTATTCACTAATTCTTTAACCCGTCGTAAGTAGTTATGGTGGTACTATGGACAGACACAACAAACCCCCACGACCTACCCACTGACCTCGAGTAACCCCGTCTATGACAGCTACTCGAAGTCAATAGGTCAGGTTTGTTGTGTCTGTCCATAATACTACCTCTCTTAAAAATCAAGGTTATTAGAGAGAGAGAGAGAGAGAGAGAGAGAGAGAGAGAGAGAGAGAGAGAGAGCTTAATTAAAATATTTTTTATTTACCAATAGAGACTTCGTCGTCTTGTTCTTTCTTCTCCTCGTGAAACTGATCGCAATCGCGGCGGATGATAATGTGACCACTATTGGAAGCTTTTACGCTTCAATCACCTATCTCCCACCACCCATACCCTAAAATTTGCTGACGTTTAAATATTGCAGCCATCGCAAAATTACTTTCGCACGTATTAGTTCTGATAAATATTGCAAAATTTACAAAATTTTTTTCACAATCTGTGGCTTATTACTCTGAATATTTCCTTTATATAAATATCAATTTACGTATTTTAACGATATAGATGAAATACAATCGTTAAAGTGGAATTTTAAAAGTTATAAATATAAAAAATAAATAAATGGAATCCCAACTAAATTGCAGTATACCTCGTATGACAGATTGAAAGAATACGTGTTGCGTGTAATGCTAATGCATTACCCACATACAAGTATAATTTAAATTACTTACATCGCTTTACCAATATTTTAAGAAAGTATCAATCGAAAATACAATTAAAATATTTTAATTTAAATAAAAAGTCATATTCTTGGTGTAATTGTAGGTATTGAATCGATTAAAATCGATATCAAAGTGGTTTCCTTAATAAAATGTATTAGGAGAATAGAGCTGGTGAAAGAAGTATAACGCTATATTAAAAAGGCGGTGACACTTTGCACCTATAGCTGTCAAGGACCCCACTCCTCAACATTATATACGTCCACCGATTTCTTTTATTCGTTAGATAAAGAGTATTCACCGCCTAAATCTAAAATTTCACTAGGTTTTGTGATGGCGGTCCAAACGGTGACTCGACCCGTCTTTACAATCTTCCATTAATTCGCTTTGATGAATACATCAATATTTCATGTTTAAAAAAGAGAAATCTTTATTCGTTGTTACTAGAGAAAAGAGAAACTCTTTACCACTAGCTGAAGCTGAATTGACATTTGGTGATCGATAATCAATATTTTACAAATAATTATTTTATCGTTTTGTTATGTAAACCACTATATAAAACGATTAAATGTAATGATAAATCGTTACACCGCGATTTAATCGAATCGATATTTCGATAATTGGTAATCGATAATTCTTTTATGATACATTTAATCAATTCGCGGTATTAAACTTTTATATAGAACGAGGAGAGACATATAAAAAACCTTTATACCGCGAATTGATCAAATCGATATATGGTGATCGATAATCGATGTTTATACAAATAATTATAACTTCGCTTTAATTCGTATGTCGTTGTATAAATAAAGTGTTCAAATTGTAAGATAAAACCTATATACGGTGATTGAGTTAAATCGATATATCGATAATCGATAATCGATAACTGTTTAAATATTAATTTGATTAATTCGCGGTATTACCCTTTTTTAAAGATTAATCAGAGACGAAGAAAAAACTCTTATACCGCGAATTGATCCGATTGGTATTTATCGTTTAATCACGTTAATTAAAAATTAAAAGTATTAGGAGAGCAGCAAAATGTGGAGATAAAAAGTTATATTGATTTCGTGAATATCATCTTAACCTCGGTGCGATATTATGTTTGTATAGTAATGGTAGAGACAAACGAAAAACGTCTATATCACGAAATGATAGAATCGATACCTCGTGATCGATAATCGATATGACTACAAATAATTATTCTATCGCTCTTTCTCGCATGTTGCCACATAAAGTGCTTCGAACACAGAAAAAAATGGCTATGTCGCGAATTGATTGAACCGATATTTCGAAGATCGATAATCGATAACTCTCTAAATATTAATCTGATCAATTCGCGGTATTACACTATTCTAACGTTTGATTAGAGACGAACAAAATATCCTTTTGCCGCGAATTGCCATAACCATTATTGAGAAAGTTATCGATTATCAATCGTTAACTTTCGGTCCAATCAATTCGTGTTAGATACTGTAGCGTCACTCGCATCAGAAAAATGACAGTACATTTTCAAATTCGTGCAAAATTGTCGAATTTATGCATTTTTTCCTTCACTGCGCATACAACCCCACCACTATTTTACCCTTCTTTGCGGTCTGGTGACACTATTAAAAGGTGACGTTTTCGTCGAGATTTATCAGTGTTTCGGGGTTCTGCTTCCTCTTTTGCGTGTGACAAAGTGAAAATAGTGTGTCTATCTCGATATGGAGAAGTCCGTATTGTTGAGAATCGTTCATGTAATATTGAGTGAAGCGATTTAACGTGAACCAGTAGTCAAGCTATTTTGCACTGACAAGTGGCAGAAAAATTTGAAATACTGCACAATCGACGAATTGTTCAGTAGATTAAAGTAAATTCTTTCGTATTGTAGTACCCGTACAATAATATATTTATACAATCGTGGAATTTTTGAAAATAAAAAAGAAATAATACGTGTCGTTGGTGCGTGTATTGCATGACGTGGTCAACACAATGTTTGTCAGCTGCAAGATCTTACGCTGCAGTATCGCACTATTCTCGGTACGTAATAAAGTTTATAATAGCATAATTGACTTGTGTGATTTATGATGTGATGCTCTTCTATTGAGTGTAGACGCGACACCTGCTCGACCGTCAGTGCATTCGCTACCTATGGAGTCTGATGATTCCAGCAGTACCAACACTGCCGATGAGTCGTCAGATACCGATGATTGTAAGTCTACATTTTGCGTATGTTTAACAAAAAAAAGGACATCGAAATAACTACCTATGAAGTCAACAGGTCAGATAATCAGTGTGGGGCAGGTGTAAGTGGAGCCACTGCCCAATATATCGACATTCGCGAAGAATCAACGCGATTTTACCGACGACTCCAGCTACGAGGACAAGTGGGGGCAGATGTATGCAGCTGGTAAGAGAGGGCTGTTCATGAACTTTATGGCCGTGTAAGCCAAAACGTACGTCTCACGGATTTTATAGGTGTATTTGTCAATTCAGAATGGTTTCATCAGGGTCCTGTCTCGATTTCGTTTAGATTGATGCGCTATTTTCGGCCCAATGACTTGTTTGATTTGCTTGCTAGCGTAGCGCAAAGTAACGACGGTTTCAAAATTGACGATACGTTGAAAATAAGTGTCAATATTGTCTCTGTACCGCAAGGTCGTGGGCGAGTTAAGCTTACAACAGAGCACGTGTACAAGATATCAATTTTAAATATTATAAATACTGACGATTTGTGTTTAGCGCGCTCTTTGGTTACTGCGCACGTGCACGCTATACGCGGTAAAATCCGTTCCGGTATTTTACATAAAAAATGGTTAAAAATATGCAATAGTGCCGGTAAATATCAGAAAGAGCAAGCCGAGAAATTAGATAGAGCAGCTCGAGTTATTGTACCTATAACGGGGTGTGGGATCGAAGAGCTGAAACTATTTCAAGATTATTTTGCACTGTTTGACGTTGCGATTGTTGTCTACGCATTTCGAGGCTTTGCTCGGGGTGATAAGCCGCTATACAATGGTACGCAGTACGTTTATAACGTCGGTAATATTGTAAGGTATACTCTTCGTATAATGTATTATGAAAGTAGCAGGCATTATCAACCAATTTTAATTGTAATAGGTGCGTCGGGTAGTAGAGATTACTGCATACATTGTAATAAAAAATTAACATGTAGACAAAATCACAGGTGTCCGCATAAATGTCGAGGATGTTTGCAGGTTATCGTTATCGTATAGGTAATGTTAATGAAATTAAAATAAAATGTACTCGGTGTAGTAGAGAATTTTCCGGTCCGTCTTGTTTATCGAAGCATTTAGAGGTAGATTCTTTTGGTAAAAATCTTTCAGTTTGTGAAAGTGTGAGAATTTGTAAAATATGTTGTAAGACTGTCAGGACTAGCGATCGAGATCCACATGAATGTAATATGATATTTTGTAAGATTTGCAATAAAAAAGCGGATGTTGATCATATATGTTATATGCGTTGCTCAACAAGTTTGTACGGTGTGTCTCGACAACGATGATATTACGAATTCTTGTAATGTATGCGGCATACGTGAATATGTATTTAACATTGATCCGGTGAAACAGCTACTGGACCTCGCACTCACACCAAGACAAAAATTTCAAGAAGTCATCTGTATTGCACACAATGCGTAAGGTTTCGACGCACAATTTATTTCACGACATCTAGCGGAAAGAAAAGATATACAGGAAAAGCCTTCGATAATCCTGAACGGGGGGAAGATAGTGGTTATGCGAGTGCTACACGTAAAATTTCTGGACAGTCTCAATTATTTACATATGCCGTTAAGCGCATTACCGAAGGCGTATGGACTTGGAAATATTGAGAAGGGTACGTTCCCCGACTTATTTAATACTCCAGAAAATCAAGGTTATGTGGGTGTGATGCCACCATTATGGACGTACTCGCAAGAATCGATGAGTGCGAAACAGCGAAAAGACTTTCTCCAATGGTACAACGAGACGTGTGAGCAAAATTATATCTTTAATTTTCAAGATGAAATAATTAAGTACTGCAAGCAGGGTGTTAAGATATTGAGATTAGCATGCCTCGCCTTTAGAAAGACATTTATGATATGTGGCGAAACGGATCCGTTCCTAGAATGTTGCACTAATGCATCATCATGCATGAGGGTGTATAGAAAAAAGTATTTAGAACAAGACACGGTCGGAATTATTACGCAAGGTGGCTACAGGTGTTCCAATAGACAATCGATGAAAACGATGCAGTGGATGTGCTGGATGGAGCAAATATTACAGTGTCAAATTCAGTTTGCAGGGCGAGCGCGAGAAAAGAGACTACCCGAGAGACCCCTTGTAGATGGTTATTGCGAATTAAGTGAGGTGGACAAAGTAGTTTTGCAATTTCACGGGTGCTATTGGCATGGCTGTCTAAGATGTTTCACGCTAAACAGAGATATTCGTCTCGTGAATGGTGAAACCATGGACGAGAGATACGAGAGAACAGTGAGAATTTCAGAGAAAATTAGCAGCTCCGGTTATCGGCTCATCGAAATGTGGGAATGTCAATTTGATCGTGAATGCAGTCAAAATCGCATGATGGCTGACTACATCAGCGAGAAGATGAAAAATTTCCATTCGTTGCTTGACCCGAGAAACGCGTTACGACGGCCGAACAGGTAATATCGCCAAATTGTACAACGTTCAAGAAGACGAAAAAATTAAGTATGTGGATGTTTGTCCGTTGTATCCGTATATATGCAAGTATGGATGCTATCGTGTGGGTCATCCGACGCTGTACATTGGTGAAGATGAGTGTCGTGAATTGGTGGGTGTGAGTAACGATATAAGTAACGTTGATGGACTAATAATGTGCGAGGTCTTTTATTATTATTAAGTTACTCAGTTGGCACCCTCCTATTTGACTAGGTTATGCCAGACACTTGGGTATTCCCTTTGCGCCCGGTTTTCCATTTCCCATCTTTAGCCCCCCGAAGTGTATAGCAATATTGCCACACCTGGGTGAGCCTTCTTATGGGTCCTTGGTTTTTTCAATCGGGCACCGCCCAGAGACCCTGCCAAACAGCAAGTATTCTCTGGACATTCCAACTGGGGATATCTCCTGAATCAATTAGAATTTCACCTGTGAGGCGCCGTCTTCTTGTCATGATTCTGGGGCATTCACATAAGATGTGTAGAGGTGTTTCGTTTGCCTCCTTGCACATTCGGCATAATGGATCTGTTTCCAGTCCCATTTTATACCTATGGTATCGCAAATCTCCATGTCCAGTAAGTATGTCCATTAGCTTGCGAGCTGTCTTTCTGCTAAGTTTCCTAAGCCCTTCTTCCCAGTGTCCGCTTATTGCGTTTCCGAGTGCGGCTTTAGCTTGTCTGCATCCTGCAGTTTTTACCCAAGCCCTTTGGTGTTCCTTCATCAGCCATTCCTTTAATAATTCTATGAGGTGGCTATGTGGCATCTTCATCATCATGCTTGGTTCCGCATGTTTTCCATTTGTACCTATCTTTGCTAGGTCATCGGCTATCTCGTTACCACGTATGCCTACATGACTTGGTATCCATGTTAGCGTTAGCCGCTTATTCAACTCTGCCAGTCTATTTAGTGTCTTATGACATTCCCAAATTAGTCTGGACTTAGTGGTGTGACCATTCAGACTCTGTAACACATTTCTGCTGTCCGAGTAAATGTATATCTCTTCGTCTTTGCAATTCTCCTGTGCCGCTTTAGCACATTGCAGGATTGCAAATGTTTCCGCTTGGGAAATGGTATTGTATTCCTTTAAGGAATATATCCTACCCTTCCCATTTTTTCTGCAGTATACCCCTGCTCCGACTCCCTGGATATTCTTGGACCCATCAGTATACCAGAGTTCTTTGCCCTCCGGCACCCTAACACGTCCTTGACTCCAGTCATCTTTGCTAGGCAGACTGACTCTGTATCTCTTATCGAATAGGAACTCAGTGCTGCATCTATCAGTTCCCTCGTATAAGTTCTCTCTTAGATTTCGCGGGAGCGTACTTAGGAGTCCCCTGTCCGCCCGTCGATCTAAGAGATTTCTAACTCTTAAGTATCCTTTTATGGCTTCTGACTTAAGAGTGAGCTGAAAGGGCTCAATATTCGTTATGACCCCCATAGCTTGTACTGGCGTGGTTCTTAGAGAATTGGTGATGCAGCGCAGGACCAATCCTCGTACCCTTTCCAGCATTTGGTTCGCAGTTTTCAAACCTGCTCGCTTCCACCAAATCACTGCCGAATACGTGAGTTTTGGTTTCAGAATTGCTGTGTAAATCCACATCATGGTTTCTGGTTTAAGACCCCAGTTCAAGTGCAGAGCTCTACGTGTTTGCCATAGTACTCTTATAACTTTATTACACTGATTCTCAAGGTGCTCTTTCCAGTTTAACTTACTGTCAAGAATGACACCTAGATATTTAGCTTTTTCTTTTATTTCTAGCCGTTTTCCTCCATATTCGAGGTGTTTTATGCTTGTTTTCCACTTATATTTACGTGTAAACACCATAACTTCCATTTTTCCGGGTTAACCGATAGTCCACCTCCTTGGCACCACTTATATACCTTATTCAAGGCATTTTGCATGATGTCAAATAGTGTTTCTAAAAATGGTCCTCTAACTATTATTGCTAGATCATCTGCATATCCTACAACCTCACATCCCGTGTTGGTTAGTAGGCATAATAGTGTGTTCATTACAAGATTCCAGAGGGATGGGGAAATAACCCCCCCCCCCTGTGGGCATCCCGTGTTCACCCAGCCAGTTACCTTGGTGTTACCCTTGGTCATTACCAGCTTTCTGTTTGATAACATGAGTTCGACCCAGTCAGCAACTGGCTGAGCTATTCCATGTCTCCTCATTGCCTCCTTGATTACTCTTTTGGAGGTATGGTTGAAAGCTCCTTCTATGTCTAAAAAGACCACTAGAGCGAAGCCTCCGTTTTCAATTTGTTCTTCAATCAGGTTCACTATTTTGCACAGAGCAGTCTCAGTAGAGTGTCCTGCTCTGTACGCATACTGATCCCTATGAAGTGGTCGCTCTTTAAAGGTTTATCTTTAATATGTATATCTATGAGCCTTTCCATTGTCTTCAGCATAAACGATGTAAGACTTATAGGTCGGAAGTCTTTAGGAGAAGTATAGCTCCCCTTACCTGCTTTCGGAATGAACGTCACTCTCGTTCCCTTCCAACTTTCTGGAATATGGCATAATTCCAGACTTGCCCTAATAAGTCTGGTCATTGGACGGATAATGCACTCCCCCGCCCTTTGTAATAGTGCGGGGTAAATACCATCCAGTCCTGGTGACTTATATGGCCCAAAAGATCCGATGGCCCACCTAACTTTGTCCTCTGAGGCAATTTCGGTCCCCAGCACACTGCATGATCCGGTTTGGATCACCGCATGCTGGTTTCCCGTTCCGTAGTCGTTTGACTCATGAACTTCCATCGCCCCTTCCCCTTCTTTCGAGAAATCCGGGTAGAAGGATTCGATCAGGCGGTACAACGTTTCTTCGTCCGTCATGGTGTATTTCCCATTTGGCAGTTTAAGTGCTCCCAATATAGCTTCCGGATTTTTTGACAAGATCTTGTCCAACCGGGCTGCCTGTGAGCCTTTTTCTATGTCGCTGCAAAAGTTGGCCCATGATTCTGCTTGTGCCTTCCTAATTGCTGCTCGATAGCTGTCTCTTTTACTTGCGTAATGATTCCACTCGTCTGCTGTACCTTTTTTTTGGGCCAGCTTATAGGTTCTCCTTACTTGTTTCTTGAGACACTCTAGGTTCTCGTTCCACCAGTAGGTTTTATCTCGCTTACCCACCAATGTGGGTCTACAGTTGTTCTCAAAAGCTGAGATAATTCCTTTATTTAGTTTATCAGCAGCTTCTTCAAGCTCCTTCCAGTTTCTTATATGTTCTGGAAAATTTGCTAGTGAGCTGCTTATTTCTTCCTTGTAGGTTATCCAATTTGTCTTCTTCGGTTTCCTGGTCCATGTTCTAGGATTTGTACCAGGTCCCACTAACTCGAAAACAATTTTGGCATGATCAGATATTGTCGGTTCATCAGATACCCTCCACCTCTTGATCCTATTTGTAATTTCTCCAGTACATAACGTGATGTCCAATACTTCTGCTCTAAGTTTATTACAGAATGTTGGCGTTGTACCAGTGTTTAGAATATCTAGTTTGGTTGTGGCTAGATATTCTACCAGTTCCTCTCCTCTCCTATTAATGTCTGTGCTCCCCCACAGTATGTGATGTGAGTTAGCGTCACAGCCTATTAGGAGCGGTAAGTTTTTACTCTCACAGAAGGTAATTAACCTTTTAACTTCCGTGGGTGGATTTACCTCTCCATCATATGGAAAGTACGCTGAGGCAATGACTATGTTTCCAATGCCTTCCGATTCCGTCCTCATCGCTGTCAGGTCTCTTGTACATAAATCCATCAGCGGGGTTACATTTACTCCCTTAGTGATGATACTCGTTCTGGGCGTCTCAGCTTGCATGTCCCTGTAACAAACAAGCCCCTTTCCCCTTAAACCCTTGATTGTTCCTCTCACCGTCCATGGTTCTTGGACCAGTGACAGGCCTGTGTGCATCTCTGCCAAATCCTTACGCAACAGTGCAGAAGAGTCTTTGCAGTGATGCAAGTTAATTTGTGAGATTTGCAGCGCCTTGAAGGTCATTATTTCGAGCTTCCCGGCACTGCTGCCTCTTTATCAGACTCCGCTACCGCCGGCGCGTGTACTTTGAAAGTGACACGCTCCAGTGAGTAGAAGGGTCTGCAATCTAGAGCCTGAAGGGCTCTAGCTTGGGACTCCGGCATCTGCACCAGAAGAAAGTTGTCCTTCGCTGCAGCACCGTCGGTAGCCCCCTTGTCGCATTTTACGACCCGCCATGTTGCGGTATTTAGCGTCGGATTGTACCGCATTAGCCTCTGAAGAACCAGCTCCGTGGGTTTCGTTGCTCCCGGTATCCACGCGCTGGCCTTCACCAGCCTCTGCAGCACCTCCGTTCCGCTGACTGTCAGAGCAGGACCCCGCCAAGATTTTAGTCCGGGCACGATCCCACTCAGCCAATCCGCGGACCGTTGATCATCTGCTATTATCACAAACACTCCCCCCCTGCAGAAGGACGCAACAAACTTTGGCAGCTGCTCAGGAGGAAGGACATCTGTCTCCTCCTCCAGACTATTCCTGAAGTCTTCAAACTGTCCTGTAGTAAGAAGCACCTCAGGATATTCTGCTGATGTCACGACCCTCGACAGAGGGTTCGTTCTCTGTGCTGTTGTAAGTCCCACACTACATTTCGGCTTTTCAGCACTCTGAGTGTTACTTACCTGTGCCGGCTTGTTTTTATGCCGTTTTTGTGTCCGCGGGTCCTCTGACGGCGTGTCCTTCCCTCTTTTCCCCATAAGAGGCGTTGAGGGAGGTCTCTCCGCAGCTTCTTCAAGCTCCTTCCAGTTTCTTATATGTTCTGGAAAATTTGCTAGTGAGCTGCTTATTTCTTCCTTGTAGGTTATCCAATTTGTCTTCTTCGGTTTCCTGGTCCATGTTCTAGGATTTGTACCAGGTCCCACTAACTCGAAAACAATTTTGGCATGATCAGATAGTGTCGGTTCATCAGATACCCTCCACCTCTTGATCCTATTTGTAATTTCTCCAGTACATAACGTGATGTCCAATACTTCTGCTCTAAGTTTATTACAGAATGTTGGCGTTGTACCAGTGTTTAGAATATCTAGTTTGGTTGTGGCTAGATATTCTACCAGTTCCTCTCCTCTCCTATTGATGTCTGTGCTCCCCCACAGTATGTGATGTGAGTTAGCGTCACAGCCTATTAGGAGCGGTAAGTTTTTACTCTCACAGAAGGTAATTAACCTTTTAACTTCCGTGGGTGGATTTACCTCTCCATCATATGGAAAGTACGCTGAGGCAATGACTATGTTTCCAATGCCTTCCGATTCCGTCCTCATCGCTGTCAGGTCTCTTGTACATAAATCCATCAGCGGGGTTACATTTACTCCCTTAGTGATGATACTCGTTCTGGGCGTCTCAGCTTGCATGTCCCTGTAACAAACAAGCCCTTTCCCCTTAAACCCTTGATTGTTCCTCTCACCGTCCATGGTTCTTGGACCAGTGACAGGCCTGTGTGCATCTCTGCCAAATCCTTACGCAACAGTGCAGAAGAGTCTTTGCAGTGATGCAAGTTAATTTGTGAGATTTGCAGCGCCTTGAAGGTCATTATTTCGAGCTTCCCGGCACTGCTGCCTCTTTATCAGACTCCGCTACCGCCGGCGCGTGTACTTTGAAAGTGACACGCTCCAGTGAGTAGAAGGGTCTGCAATCTAGAGCCTGAAGGGCTCTAGCTTGGGACTCCGGCATCTGCACCAGAAGAAAGTTGTCCTTCGCTGCAGCACCGTCGGTAGCCCCCTTGTCGCATTTTACGACCCGCCATGTTGCGGTATTTAGCGTCGGATTGTACCGCATTAGCCTCTGAAGAACCAGCTCCGTGGGTTTCGTTGCTCCCGGTATCCACGCGCTGGCCTTCACCAGCCTCTGCAGCACCTCCGTTCCGCTGACTGTCAGAGCAGGACCCCGCCAAGATTTTAGTCCGGGCACGATCCCACTCAGCCAATCCGCGGACCGTTGATCATCTGCTATTATCACAAACACTCCCCCCCTGCAGAAGGACGCAACAAACTTTGGCAGCTGCTCAGGAGGAAGGACATCTGTCTCCTCCTCCAGACTATTCCTGAAGTCTTCAAACTGTCCTGTAGTAAGAAGCACCTCAGGATATTCTGCTGATGTCACGACCCTCGACAGAGGGTTCGTTCTCTGTGCTGTTGTAAGTCCCACACTACATTTCGGCTTTTCAGCACTCTGAGTGTTACTTACCTGTGCCGGCTTGTTTTTATGCCGTTTTTGTGTCCGCGGGTCCTCTGACGGCGTGTCCTTCCCTCTTTTCCCCATAAGAGGCGTTGAGGGAGGTCTCTCCGCGCTTTGAGCCCGCATTTCTTGCTTTCTGAGCTTTCGCCTGCGGTTTTTCTCCGCATAGCGTCCACTCGTCCAGCTTCTTCCTTCATTGGTATCCATTGGCATTCCAGCTCCCGGTTCGGGATTGGACACCGTCAATGGCCCATCAGGATTTTTAAATTCAGTGGGTTGGTAAGCAGACATCCCACTGGGCGCCGCCTGCTCACCTACCTTTACTCCAACTACCGGTGACACCGAAGTTACCACCGGCAAATTGGTTGTGTTGAGAGTTGGGATATCTCCAGGGTTTGTTGACACTTTTGGGCTAGCATCCGAATAGCCCGTTGCTTTTACAGGGAAGGACATATCATGGGTTTTTTTTTAAGGGGGGTTTTTGATTTGTGTTAAGTGTTTATGTCTGTGGCTCCCTACGAGTGTCCCCCCTCGTCATTCGAACAGCCCTCGCAAAACAGGCAGCGACCCACTTCGGTCCTACTATAGGAAAGCCCCCCACCCGAAGCAGTAGGGTCCCATCCGGTCACTATCCGGCACTACTACCCCTGGCGCGATTATACACTGACTGATAGGGCAGCCAGGCTTTGCTAGTTAGGCCAGCCCGGGCCCCTGTACTATTCAGCGGCCTAGGAGTGTCTCAACCTAGTTTATCCTAGGGTGCCTCCATGGGTACCCCACCACGTGCGAGGTCTTACCCCCGAGAAATTTATTTCACCCTGTTTTACCGGTCAAGATGCATAACAAGCTGATATTTGCCTTGTGTCGGTCTTGCGTGGAGTCGAAAAATCAAGCGAATTGTAATCACGATGACGTAAGGGAGCGCGTCTTTACGGATACTTGGGTGGCCGACGAGTTGAAGAAAGCTGTCGAGTTTGGTTACGTGATTCGAAAAGTGTTTGAAATATGGGCGTACAAAATGACGCAGTACGACAAGGGGAAAAAGCAAGGTGGTCTATTCCACGGCTACATAGACAAGTTCTTTATCGAAAAGACTCATGCATCAGGTTATCCGGTGGAATGCGGAGATGACGAAGATGCCATGAAACATCATGTGGAAGAATTTGAGCAACAGGAGTAAATACTGACGTTTAAATGTGTGGATGTGGTTGGTGATTTTGTCAGTTGCGATGATGGATGTTCGCTGGAAACATTCGTGGACGTCGATGGTTTGCGGTCCCACCTCGTGCGGTAAGACGATGTTTGTCAAGAGATTTCTCCACTACATTGACAGCATGAGTGACACACACTTTGATCGTATACTTTGGTATTATAGTGAGTGGCAACCCACCTACACAGACTTGGGGGAAAATATCGAATTTCACGAGGGTCTACCCGAGGAGGGAAGACTACGCGGCGGATGGACGACCCAAACTGCTGATTCTCGATAACTTGATGCGTCAATCGGCGTGTGCCGCCGTTTGCAACCTGTTCACCAGGGGTAGTCATCACAACAACAAGCCTGACGTCAAAGCAGCGGTAGCTGAGCGATTTATTAGAACATTGAAGGGACGTATTTGGCGCTATTTTACCCACCTACATACTAGACGATACATTGATGTCTTGCAAGATGTGGTCAAGTCGTACAACGATTCGTGGCACAGTGGTATAAGAATGCCACCTTCCACGGTAAATTTGAAAATGCGGCGAAAGCTCGGGAAAATTTGGCGCGACGCTACAGGCTAAAACGTGTACGACAGCCTAAATACCGTGTTGGTGACCTGGTACGGGTCAGTCGAGAAAAGACTGTCTTTAACAAAGCATTCGAGAGCGGCTGGACACCGGAGTTGTTTAAAATTGTACGTGTGGATAGAGCGCGATTGCCAGCTGTGTACATTTTGGAGGATCTCGCGGGTGAGCGAATTGACGGGTTCTTTTACGAGCAGCAATTGAGCAGAGTATGAAAAGAGCTGACAAATTCGGTATTAGAAATTGATGAGGTACTTCGAAGTAGGGGTAAAGGCAATAAGAGACAATATTTTGTCTTTTGGAAGGGGTATCCCGAGAAATTTAATTCCTGGGTGTCTGGCAAGGATTTGAAGAATTTACAATGAAGGAGGAATTTTACATAACACTGCCGAGTAGTAGTAGCAGAAGTGTATTTCCGGAGAACACGGCTACACATTTTACGACACTGTTACCGCAAAATTTTTACTTGCACGGAGAGTGGTGTGTGGGTCTATACGAAATACATATACCACTCTCTTTCCAGCATATATCATCGGAGAAGGAGGTGGAGGGGGAGGAGGATGTCATTCACGAGACGATATCAAAACGTCATCAAGTGCCGTTCAATGATGTATGATTTGAATTGGTGAAGGAGAGATTGTTACGGATTAAGCCTGGAGTATATCACGATATTGCGAGACTCTTGGAGGAAATAAACAGTATAAGTGGTGTGGAAGGCCATCTCACGTTTGAGGTTCAATGCGGCGGTTACATTCAAGTCACCTGTGGGTGTACAGAGGAGTATGCAAATTACATTCACACATTCACTCTGTCGAAAAAACTACGTAGAATACTGGATCTGGAAAATGAAAAAGTAATCTCGTGTGTGAGCGAGAAGGAGCATCGTGTTATCGGTAATCGTCCTGCAAATCTGAGTAATGGAGTGCCAAATGTTTTGATGGTATATAGCAGTATCAGCCAGCCATATGTCACGGGTGACACAATCTCACGAATTCCGCGAGTTGTACCGTTACATTTGCAAAATTATACGTACGATGCGACCGAGATAAGAGGTTTCGCACCAGTCATGTATCTACCACTACTCTCCTCGTCCTTCCAAACAATCGAGTTTGATATAAGAAATGAACAGGGTGAATCTGTACCATTTGACTACGGAACGTTGACCGAGATACTTTATTTCAAACGCACAGGCTAAAAGATGTCAGATTTTGACGAATAGTTTGGTGGTCAGGGGGAAGAGGAGGAGGAGGAGAAACTCAACACATTCACTTAAATGCAAAGTGGTGGTGGTGGTGGTGGTTATCGTGCACAGTTGGGTGGTGGTGTGGGTAGCTTTTTGAATGGTTTAAGTCGTCGTGCCATGCCTATGATAAAACGTGGTGGAGTAGCTGTCCGTAAGACTACCGATCAAAAATGCTTTTCGTCACCGGGTAAAAGAGGGTGGGGATAATCTCAAAAGAAAGTTTCAAAACGCATTGGACAAGATTATTGATGGTCCACCGTCAGCTGATAAACAAGAAGAAGAGGGGGAAATAGAATATAAGAGGAAAAGTAAAGTACAAATACCTCAATCGGTTGGAGTGTGCACAGCCAGAAACAGTAGTAGTAGTAGTAGTGAGAACCATAAAAAGAAGAACAAGAAGAAGACGAAAACGACGAAGAAGAAGAAGAAGAAGAAGGTAGAAATGCGTACAGCAAGAGATATATTTGAATCGTAAAAAAAATGGCTTTTTCCATAGTCACTCGTGCGATTCTACGAAGACGGAACTGTCCCTCTTTGATATTCCGTCGACACAGACGGCGATCGAGAGTTCGTATTAGGTGCAATACAAACCAATTTCATCATTCGCCGATCAGTCACCTATAGAATTTACAATTCCCGGTACTACCGAATACTTGGATTTATCGCACATAATGCTCAGCTTGCGTGTTGACATTGCACCTATGGGGAAACCGAGCGACGAAGCTACATGCGCACCTATAAATAATTTTATGCACTCTCTATTTAATCAAGTTGATGTATTGTTTAATCAGAAGCCCGTTTCACCGCCGAACAACGCCTACGCTTACAGACCGTACATTGAAACTCTACTCAATTACGGGCCTGCAACAAGTCACATTTAACGACTGTTTTGTGGTACGATGATACACCTGGCAGAATAGACGATTCGTCAGATCGTAACGAGGGTCTATTAAACCGACGAATGGTTATGTTAGGCGGTAAAGTAGATTTGTTGGGTCATTTACACTGCGATGTCTTTAATCAGAGCAGGTTATTACCAGGTGGCGTCGAGGTTAGAGTGCGTCTTGTACGCTCACGCGACAGCTTTTGTCTTATGGATCCTAACGGTGAATTTACCGTGAACATCACCGAAGCAACGCTATTTGTTCGTCGTTTAAAAATTAATCCAAATGTTTCACTTACCCACGAGAGGGCATTGACTAGAACGACAGCAAAATATCCACTTACCCGTGTGGAGTTTAAAGCTGTAACGCTGCATAACGGTATACACGGAGAGACAATACATAATATTATTTTGGGCCAGCTACCAAAGAGCATCATCATTGGTTTTGTCGAGAATAAGTCGTACAATGGCGACAAGAATCTCAATCCATTTAATTTTAAAAACTTTAACATTAATTTCTTGTGCTTGTATGTGGACGGTGTGCAGGTACCGTCGAAACCGCTACAACCAGATTTTAAAAACAGTAAAATGTACGTCGAGGCGTATCATACTGTATTTTCGGGGACAGGTGTACATTTTTGGAATTATGGAAATTCTATTAGTCGTGAAGCTTATGCAAACGGATACTGTCTGTTTGCGTTTGCCTTGACGGCAGATTTATCGGCGAATGATACCTCGCATTGGAATTTAGTAAGAAATGGTAGCGTAATGATAGATGTGAGGTTTGACGACCCACTTTCTACTGCCGTAAATTTTTGTAATTTATGCAGAATATGAAAATTTGATGGAGATTGACTCGTCGAGACAGGTTATAATTGATTACAGTGGCTAATTTGAAGAAATGATTTGTAAACAACAATATGATGATGATAATGATGAAAGAGAAGGACGGAGAAGGACTGCACGTATAAAACGCGCTGTTTTCTGGAGCAATAACGCAGTCGTCGTCTGTCCGAGTTAGTTATAACATTATGGATTTCGTGATTGATCTTCAGTGCTTTAAAGATAACAAGAATTGTGTTTTACCGAAAGAGGTGGCAGTTTTTGCTTTAAAGCATGATTTTAGTGCACATTGGATCGTATCTCATATGTGTAGGCTTAAACGTTTAAAGAAGGACATTTTGAAGCAAAATAATTGGCTGCCGCTGTATCATCATGGTTTAGATTGGCATGATGGTGACGTGACGCAGAAACGTCTACAAAAGAATTTCCAAGATATTTTTAACAGAGCCCCCAAAATATACGTAACTTGGAATAACTACTTGGAGGAAGAGTGGTCGTTTGACCCGCCTCTGAATCTCTGCGATGAATACGTTCGAGATTCTGGAACTTCTGCGGAGACTAAAGATCCATACGATTGGGGTGTACCCCGCGGACGAGATACCCCAGCTATGGTCAAGGCCAGCTGGTCTTGTTTTCAACACGCAACCACGGAAGAAGCGTGGTGAACATTGGGTTCCTGTGTACGTGTCGAGAGATGGCACGGGATTTTACTTTGACAGTTTTGGTGTGCCACCACGTATTCCTGCATACATAAATCGACGAAATTGCAAAAAATTTCTAGAACGATTGCGTTTGTGGAAATAGCAATGATGCTTACACTGATGATTTGTGAACGATGTTTGATTGGTGCCCCACTATCCGAAAAGTAGAATAATTTGCGACGATTTTGCGAGAGGTTAGTCAGTCTCTTTTAAGCTCGCAAGCGAACAGTTGTAAAGCAAGTGGGGAGAAAAAACATCATGGCTGCACGTAAATACCGCTGTCATCAAGTATACCGATGGTCTACGGGTTAAATAATTCATACAACAAAATAATACTTGTCAGACTGGAGAATTCTTCGATCGAGAGTCAGGATTTTCGACCGATAATACGCATCAGTGGTCAGGATTTTTGCGGACTTGCATTTTCCCCGGAAACTTGGGAAGCCTTCAAAAGTCAATTTGAAAAAATTGATAATTATTTTTACGTTTATGACCAGCAGATTAGCATCCCTGGGTACATTATTCGATTCACTATTAGCTATTCGGATCGAGCAATCGAGCTTATTGAGGATACGCAGAGGGAGGAGGAGGAGGAGGAGAGCGAGGAGCCGATAAAAAAGCGATATCGACGTTCAACGGTATTTAAATGAATAACCTTTGAAAATATTAAAAAACTGTGTAAATGTATTGATAAGTGGATTGAATATTTAACAAAGGTGGCAAAATGTATGACTGTTGTGTTGGATGAAATTGTGTGTATAGTCAAATCTACGTTACAAAATAAAGAAAATGCTCAATATACGTATTTCATGATGTGCGATGTTGAATATGCGGCGCGTGTGGTGGATAAGAGTATTATTATAAAGAATGTCATCGATAATTTACAGAAAAATGATTAATTTTAAGTGAAGAAGATGTATCTATAGTAGTGTATTAATTAATTGCATTACATTTGTATAAGCTTGTGGTACTATTGAATAAATCGATTTATTCGGATTGTTAGTAAAATATATGTATGTGTACCTTTTGAAAATTACCATTATATAATTCTTGTAATATCGATCGAAGTACTTAGAATAAATAATTATTACTATAAATAATGATTTATAAATTACTTACCTTTCTCACTCCTCCACCCCACCTTCTATCCCATTGTCCGTGAGAAAATTTTATTTGAAATTATATTTAAAAATTTATATAAAGGAACATATTCAGAGTAATACAGTCACAGAGTTTGGACAAATTTTTGTAAATTTTGCAATATTTATCAGAACTAGTACGTGCGAAACTAATTTTGCGATGGCTGCAATATTTAAACGTCAGCAAATTTTAGGGTATGTGTGGTGGGAGATAGGTGATTGAAGCGCAAAAGCTTCCTACGGTGGTCAGTTTATCATCCGCCACGATTGCGATCAGTTGTGAGTTTCCTGGTTGACGACGTTCACGAGGAGAAGAAAGAACAAGGGTAAATCAAAATATTTTAACTAACCTCTCTCACTTTCTCTCTCGGCGAGTATAGGGAAAAGGGGTAGTAACCTTGATTTTTAAGAGAGTTGGTACTATGGATAGAAACAACAAACCTGACCTTGACTTCGAGTAGTCTGTTATAGACGGGGTTACTCGAGGTCAGTGGGTAGGTGGTGGGGATTTGTTGTGTCTGTCCATAGTACCACCATAACTACTAGTTAGCATTACTTCTAGACGTGATTTTTTAGTTGATTATCTTTCACAATGTCTTACCGAATTTTTAAAAAAGTTTTGTGAAAAATATTTTAAGACAACGTTTTTCTCAAAAGATATTGTTAGAGTTTATATTTAAATTTTTTCAATATGCGAGAATGTCCTTAAAATTATTTACAAACTCACAGTGTTTATCTTTGTACACGAAAAGAAATTTCAAGGTGTTACACCATAAAAATTATGTGCCCTCTAACCAAGAGAAAAATACTAGTTTTAACCTTAGTGTGCAATGTATCTTTCTGTGTGTGCCACAGGTTCATCCTATGAATTTTCGTTCTATCGACTCGTAGAGGGCACGCAATTTTCATGGTGGAACACCTTGAAATTAAAATTGATTGCACCACAAGAAATGCTTTAAAAAAACTTTAAGTTACTTAAATGCAAATGTTATGATTAATTTGATTGATAACACGTTGATTGTACAAAAATGAGGATTTTTCGCTGTTTGGGCGACACTAGCGCCACATTTGGACGTCTGGTGTACAATTTTTGTACAGCATCTGCCCAAAACGCTCGTGCGAATACTGTAACGCGTTTTGGACGTCTGGCGTTCTAGCATTTACAGCATAGGTCCAAAAATTTTCTCAGTGTAGTTATGGTGGTACTAAGGACAGACACAGCAAACCCCCATCACCTACCCACTGACCTCGAGTAACCCAGTCTATGACAGACTACTCGAAGTCAAGGTCAAGTTTGTTGTATCTGTTCATAGTACCATCTCTCTTAAAAATCAAGGTTACTACCCCTTTTCCCTATACTCGCCGAGAGAGAAAGTGAGAGAGTTTAGTTAAAATATTTTGATTTACCCTTTTTCTTTCTTCTCCTCGTGAACGTCGTCAACCAGGAAACTCACAACTGATCGCAATCGTGGCGGATGATAAACTGACCACTGCAGGAAGCTTTTGCGCTTCAATCACCTATCTCCCACCACACATACCCTAAAATTTGCTGACGTTTAAATATTGCAGCCATCGCAAAATTAGTTTCGCACGTACTAGTTCTGATAAATATTGCAAAATTTACAAAAATTTGTCCAAACTCTGTGACTGTATTACTCTGAATATGTTCCTTTATATAAATTTTTAAATATAATTTCAAATAAAATTTTCTCACGGACAATGGGGTAGAAGGTGGGGTGGGGGAGTGAGAAAGGTAAGTAATTTATAAATCATTATTTATAGTAATAATTTATTCTAAGTACTTCGATCGATATTACAAGAATTATATAATGGTAATTTTCAAAAGTTACACATACATATATTTTACTAACAATCCGAATAAATCGATTTATTCGGATTGTTAGTAAAATATATGTATGTGTACCTTTTGAAAATTACCATTATATAATTCTTGTAATATCGATCGAAGTACTTAGAATAAATAATTATTACTATAAATAATGATTTATAAATTACTTACTTTTCTCACTACCCCCACCCCACTCCACCTTCTATCCCATTGTCCGTGACAAAATTTTATTTGAAATTATATTTAAAAATTTATATAAAGGAACATATTCAGAGTAATACAGTCACAGAGTTTGGACAAATTTTTGTAAATTTTGCAATATTTATCAGAACTAGTACGTGCGAAACTAATTTTGCGATGGCTGCAATATTTAAACGTCAGCAAATTTTAGGGTATGTGTGGTGGGAGATAGGTGATTGAAGCGCAAAAGCTTCCTACGGTGGTCAGTTTATCATCCGCCACGATTGCGATCAGTTGTGAGTTTCCTGGTTGACGACGTTCACGAGGAGAAGAAAGAACAAGGGTAAATCAAAATATTTTAACTAACCTCTCTCACTTTCTCTCTCGGCGAGTATAGGGAAAAGGGGTAGTAACCTTGATTTTTAAGAGAGTTGGTACTATGGATAGAAACAACAAACCTGACCTTGACTTCGAGTAGTCTGTTATAGACGGGGTTAGTCAGTCTCTTTTAAGCTCGCAAGCGAACAGTTGTAAAGCAAGTGGGGAGAAAAAACATCATGGCTGCACGTAAATACCGCTGTCATCAAGTATACCGATGGTCTACGGGTTAAATAATTCATACAACAAAATAATACTTGTCAGACTGGAGAATTCTTCGATCGAGAGTCAGGATTTTCGACCGATAATACGCATCAGTGGTCAGGATTTTTGCGGACTTGCATTTTCCCCGGAAACTTGGGAAGCCTTCAAAAGTCAATTTGAAAAAATTGATAATTATTTTTACGTTTATGACCAGCAGATTAGCATCCCTGGGTACATTATTCGATTCACTATTAGCTATTCGGATCGAGCAATCGAGCTTATTGAGGATACGCAGAGGGAGGAGGAGGAGGAGGAGAGCGGGGAGCCGATAAAAAAGCGATATCGACGTTCAACGGTATTTAAATGAATAACCTTTGAAAATATTAAAAAACTGTGTAAATGTATTGATAAGTGGATTGAATATTTAACAAAGGTGGCAAATGTATGACTGTTGTGTTGGATGAAATTGTGTGTATAGTCAAATCTACGTTACAAAATAAAGAAAATGCTCAATATACGTATTTCATGATGTGCGATGTTGAATATGCGGCGCGTGTGGTGGATAAGAGTATTATTATAAAGAATGTCATCGATAATTTACAGAAAAATGATTAATTTTAAGTGAAGAAGATGTATCTATAGTAGTGTATTAATTAATTGCATTACATTTGTATAAGCTTGTGGTACTATTGAATAAATCGATTTATTCGGATTGTTAGTAAAATATATGTATGTGTACCTTTTGAAAATTACCATTATATAATTCTTGTAATATCGATCGAAGTACTTAGAATAAATAATTATTACTATAAATAATGATTTATAAATTACTTACCTTTCTCACTCCTCCACCCCACCTTCTATCCCATTGTCCGTGAGAAAATTTTATTTGAAATTATATTTAAAAATTTATATAAAGGAACATATTCAGAGTAATACAGTCACAGAGTTTGGACAAATTTTTGTAAATTTTGCAATATTTATCAGAACTAGTACGTGCGAAACTAATTTTGCGATGGCTGCAATATTTAAACGTCAGCAAATTTTAGGGTATGTGTGGTGGGAGATAGGTGATTGAAGCGCAAAAGCTTCCTACGGTGGTCAGTTTATCATCCGCCACGATTGCGATCAGTTGTGAGTTTCCTGGTTGACGACGTTCACGAGGAGAAGAAAGAACAAGGGTAAATCAAAATATTTTAACTAACCTCTCTCACTTTCTCTCTCGGCGAGTATAGGGAAAAGGGGTAGTAACCTTGATTTTTAAGAGAGTTGGTACTATGGATAGAAACAACAAACCTGACCTTGACTTCGAGTAGTCTGTTATAGACGGGGTTACTCGAGGTCAGTGGGTAGGTGGTGGGGATTTGTTGTGTCTGTCCATAGTACCACCATAACTACTAGTTAGCATTACTTCTAGACGTGATTTTTTAGTTGATTATCTTTCACAATGTCTTACTGAATTTTTAAAAAGTTTTGTGAAAAATATTTTAAGACAACGTTTTTCTCAAAAGATATTGTTAGAGTTTATATTTAAATTTTTTCAATATGCGAGAATGTCCTTAAAATTATTTACAAACTCACAGTGTTTATCTTTGTACACGAAAAGAAATTTCAAGGTGTTACACCATAAAAATTATGTGCCCTCTAACCAAGAGAAAAATACTAGTTTTAACCTTAGTGTGCAATGTATCTTTCTGTGTGTGCCACAGGTTCATCCTATGAATTTTCGTTCTATCGACTCGTAGAGGGCACGCAATTTTCATGGTGGAACACCTTGAAATTAAAATTGATTGCACCACAAGAAATGCTTTAAAAAAACTTTAAGTTACTTAAATGCAAATGTTATGATTAATTTGATTGATAACACGTTGATTGTACAAAAATGAGGATTTTTCGCTGTTTGGGCGACACTAGCGCCACATTTGGACGTCTGGTGTACAATTTTTGTACAGCATCTGCCCAAAACGCTCGTGCGAATACTGTAACGCGTTTTGGACGTCTGGCGTTCTAGCATTTACAGCATAGGTCCAAAAATTTTCTCAGTGTAGTTATGGTGGTACTAAGGACAGACACAGCAAACCCCCATCACCTACCCACTGACCTCGAGTAACCCAGTCTATGACAGACTACTCGAAGTCAAGGTCAAGTTTGTTGTATCTGTTCATAGTACCATCTCTCTTAAAAATCAAGGTCACTACCCCTTTTCCCTATACTCGCCGAGAGAGATTGATTGAAAAGTATTTATTTATGCCTAGGTTACAATTTAACCTTAAGGCAATGATTACAAATTATACAACAGTTGTAGACAATACAGCTATAACAGTTAAAATAGAATACAAAAGGAAAATATAATGTATATAAGGAAGAATATACAAGAAAAGAAAAATAGCAGGTGACAACGCATCATAAACAAAAAATGTCATATTTAACAATAGTAGTAGCGATATGATATTCAATTTGCTAAACGGGTTAATCATACTAATAACTAAACACTAGTCGCTAATCACTGCTCTTATCAACTAAGTAATTATATAATCTATTCTTAAAAATATTGACACTAGTACTTAAACGCAGTTCGGCAAGAAGCGAATCCCATAGATCCATGGCCTGTATTGTATACGAATTTCGGTACGTACTTGTACTAGCTAGAGGGCGCTCAAAACTAGAATAATTAATACGAGCTGATCGTCGCGCTTCACTACTAGGTGATGGTAATAAATCAAGTAAATAAACAGGTTTTCTAATAGTAAGTACCTTATATGTTAACAGTCCAAGGAAATACATACGCCTAGTACTTACAGACAACCAGTGCAATTTCTTATAATAGGGCTGGAGTCTAGTGTCCTTTTTTAACTTAAAAATATATCGCACACAGACATTTAACAATCGCTGAAGTTTTACATTTAGATACTCTGGTAGGTCATTATAAACTACGCAGACATAATCGAAGTAAGGAAGGGTTAATGAAGTGACTAATTTTTTCCTCAATGTAAAAGACAAAAAATTCCCTTTATTTCGGAGTTTGTGTAGGACACCATGAACACGTGATATAATACCTGCTACATGAGAATTCCACTGTAAATTTTCAGTAATCGTAAGACCTAGATTGCGAACAGAACTCACCAATTTTATTTCATGATTATCAATTATTATAGGGCGTAACATTTCTCTATTCAAATACCTTAGCTGTTGGACAGAACCTATTAGTAATGCTTTGGTTTTACCAAAGTTTAACTTAAGACCGTGAGTTTGGGCCCATTTAGCAACCCGTTCACCATCCTGAATCAATTTATCAATTGCTGAATTGCAATCAGAAGGTTTAACATGAATATAAAGTTGAAAGTCATCAGCAAATAACATACCATGGGTGAATTGGAGCACACCAATTAAGGTATTAATAAAAATTAGAAATATAAGTGGCCCTGGGGTTGAACCTTGGGGTACGCCAGACGAAGTTTCAATAAAATCCGATGTAATATTATCAGGACCCACAACAGCTTGGGATCGGCCAGTAAGGTATGAGAAAAACCATTTAATAACATCATCAGCGAAATTAAGACGTTTTAATATCTTAAAAAGTTCTACATGGTTGATGGTATCAAACGCTTTACTAAAATCAAATAAAACTAAAAATGTGATCTGACCCCTTTCAATGGCCAATCGTACATCTTCAACAACTTTCAAAAGAGCTGTTTGGGTACTAAAGGATCTGCGGAACCCAGATTGAAAGGGCGATAAAATATTATTGAATTCTAGATGGGCAGTAATCTGACTAGTAACCAGCTGATCAAACACCTTCGCAAAATGAGGAAGATTAGCAATTGGACGGGTGTCGGAAGGCGTCAAAGGCTTAGATGTTTTACTGACCGGGACAATCGAAGCACGTTTCCATATTTCAGGGTATTGCCTGCTCGTAAGGGATAAATTAAACAAAGTGGTTAGGTATGGAACAATTATAGAGAATACATCCTTAAAGTATATTAATGAGAGACCATCCATGCTGTAACTTTTGGTCTTAGAGAGACAAGAAGATAGAGCAACCTCTACTTCCTGAGGTGTAACAAATGTAAATTCAAACAAAGGATAATTATGAGCAGGAGGCAAACTAATAATATCACATAATTGTTCAATGGTACAACTTGGATGTTGACGGCTAACTGAGGAATAATGTCGAATGAGTTCTTCAACAGAAAAAAATTTTAAAGGAGAATTTTGCCTGTCTCCAACGATTCCTAATCTATTTAGAAGTCGCCAACAGTGAGACTGATCAGAGTTTTCGGACAAAGATTTCTCATAGAAAACGTCACGTGCCACTTTTATTTCACGTTTTATCTCTTTACGCAAAGACTTATAATGAGCTAAGATAACTGGATCACGGCGACGCTTAGCAGTCTTGTAGAGACGGTTGCGGATTTTACACTTGAGTTTAAGTTCAGATGTTAGCCAGGGAGCAGGACGCTGACGTACATGCCTCGTAACAATAGGAGCGTACCTATCTAAATTTATAATAAGGACGTTACGTAGAGCACTAAGGTACAAATCAACAGTTTGAGGTAGATTGGGGGATTCAAATACGGCATTAAGGTCAGCAGAGATTGATGTAGCAAAGAGAGAGTGGGAAAAATTATTGAAATTTCGCGTCGTAACCAATTTATGTTTAGGTACTACTGCATTCAACTTATAGTCTATGTAAATAAAATCATGGCCATTTATAAAAGGGCTCTGCGATTGTTGTGTTGAGAGGACCTTATCACTTGAATCAACAAGTATCACATCCAACCATGTACTAGTAGAATCCCTATGGTGAGTTGCTTTGAAGGGTACAAGATAATAAGAATTTTCAGAGATTAAATCCCTTAGGTGCTTGCTATAATAATCATCAATAAGTAGGTTCGAATTAAAATCACCTGCTATAATAACATTACTATATAAGTGGGAACGTTCTTGGAGTGCATTAAAAAATTTACTTAAAACATGGCCTTTAGGTCGCCTGTAACATGAAGCAAGTAAGATTTTATTGGTATTTAAAGCTAACTCTAATATTAAATATTCGGTCTCGTTGAGATTATTTATTTGTGGAGTATCAAGTACTTTGAATGAGATACCACTACGTATGTAACATGCAATACCGCCACCCTGCATATATTCGCGTCTTCCAGTAGTCGACAAAAGACCTCTGTCATTACGTACCAAAGAATAGTTAGAGATGTTATAAGTTGAGTCAGGTCGACTAGGTGTTAACCATGACTCAGAAATTGACAAAATGTCAATGTCTTCAGTACCAAGGAAAGCCTCAATTTCAGCTAAATGATCCAGTATTGAATTTGCATTAATTTGAGCTACTCTAATCTTAGAATCACAGTGGGTAGTAGATTGGTAACTAATATTTGAAGGCAGTCATAACAAATTGTCTAGATCAGAAGCAGTAATGATCTGCACACGATCAGCATTATCATCTTTCCGTACAAAAATTTTTCCATCGCGCGACCAGATATATTTGTAGTTGAGCGGCTCAAGTTTACTCTTAGTTAATAAGCGCAGTTCATGTATGGAAGCCGGTAACATTTCATACAGATTCAAATGTTTGTCTGACAAATCACCCGAGTTTTCAACCAGCTGGCAGTATTTAATTACGCCAAATTTTCGCTTAGTTTCCAACACAAAATTTCGCACATCATTAGACTTGAATCTAATAATAAAAGATTTCGTTGAGAGGCTATGTGAAGATGAAGTAGAGGCAGTTGCATTATTAACAGTAGACACTAAAAAAGGACGAACTTCAAGTATGTCACAATACAAGTTCTCAAGTTTAAGCAATGACAAAATTCTCTTTGAGAGCTCACTAAAAGATACCTCACAAGTAGATGGAATGCCAGTAACTCTGAGTTGGGTGTTTGAAGAGGCATTTGCATACAGTTCTTTGAGCTGCTGAACTTCAGCACGCAGTGTAGCATTTTCATTTTCAAGCGCAGACATACGGTTACTAAAAGCTTCGAAGTTTTTATCTAACCTATCAAGCTTGTCTTTAATAAAATTAGAGTCCGCTCTAGAGCTATTAAATAAAAAGGCTGATTGCTGAGATTGGGACATAGATTCCCAGTTACTCGGTAAATCCATATTGTCCGAGAGGGTTTTCGTAGAGGAGGTATTAAGTGAACTGTCGAGCGAAGAATTCAAAGAAGAATTTAGTTCACGCACAGCATCAAAGGTGGAATGACGCGCGGAAATCGATACTGAAGAAGAGGTACTACCATTAATACTAAGTAGATACTGCGACTTCAGAATAGGCTTATTCAAATTTAAATTACAGCAGAGATCAGCCGGCTTATTTTTTAAATATTGTTTCACACAGCCAGGGTGGAAAAGTTTATCGCACGATTTACACGTTACAATATAGGCCGAAATGTGCCTAGTGCATCTAAAACATTTAATTACACTCGATTTTGAATATCCACTCATTTAAGGTCACCCGCAGTGACAAAGATAAAGAAGAAATTTATAGATAGAACTTAGTAATTATAAGATTTAACAAACAAAAAATTTAACAAATAATAAATGCACTAGCAATCCCAACAACGAAGAATAAACTACTAATAAATACAAACGAAGAGATAAATAAAAGAGAGAAACAAATAAAAATAGATAAGTAAGAGAGTGGAACGTGTGAAATCAACACAATATGTTATCGTAAACCGTTTAGAAATAGCGACAAGCTCTCAGAAAGGTATGGGTGCAGCCATCTAGCGGATATTTCAAAAATTACGTGGTTGCCGCTCATAATAAAACCATGTGCTTAGATAACCTACAAGCGTACGCAATTAAACATAATTTTTAACAACCAGCATTTGCGCAAATTATATTAACAAATAAGAAATTTGTTAAATTAAATAAAATACTATTTGTACTAAGCACACTAGCATAAAATTAAAGTAAAAAATAACCAAAAGAAAAATAAATGCGCATACCCATGTACAAGTATTCACACATACATACAAATACAAACAGACACACAGGTCGGTATTGCGTTAGGTCTGTTAGCTAAGTTAATCCACACGGATACACTGTTTATAACGTCAACGGAAAGTCACACTTATAGTCACTAAACCGGCGTACACTACTTGAGCAGGTGAGAACGCACTTCACAACAGCTTAGCAGACAGCATGGAAGTGGTCACTTTGACGTCACTACAGAAGCACAAAACATTGGTTTAAATGGACGACCTCCAGCCAGGTGAAATGAAGAATAAAAATGCTTTAAACAGTGATCCCAACGGCTCTAGGCATGGAAACACAAAATGTATTAGGCCAAGACGAGCCCCCAGGAGTCAAGAATGCTGCAATACAGAAGAACTCACAAACGTGTGTAAGTGTATGTTGCAATGATTAATATAAGTGAGAGCAACAAAAGCAACCTGTGTACACTTACCGAGAGAGAGAGAGAGAAAGTGAGAGAGTTTAGTTAAAATATTTTGATTTACCCTTTTTCTTTCTTCTCCTCGTGAACGTCGTCAACCAGGAAACTCACAACTGATCGCAATCGTGGCGGATGATAAACTGACCACTGCAGGAAGCTTTTGCGCTTCAATCACCTATCTCCCACCACACATACCCTAAAATTTGCTGACGTTTAAATATTGCAGCCATCGCAAAATTAGTTTCGCACGTACTAGTTCTGATAAATATTGCAAAATTTACAAAAATTTGTCCAAACTCTGTGACTGTATTACTCTGAATATGTTCCTTTATATAAATTTTTAAATATAATTTCAAATAAAATTTTCTCACGGACAATGGGGTAGAAGGTGGGGTGGGGGAGTGAGAAAGGTAAGTAATTTATAAATCATTATTTATAGTAATAATTATTTATTCTAAGTACTTCGATCGATATTACAAGAATTATATAATGGTAATTTTCAAAAGTTACACATACATATATTTTACTAACAATCCGAATAAATCGATTTATTCAATAGTACCACAAGCTTATACAAATGTAGTGCAATTAATTAATACACCACTATAGATACATCTTCTTCACTTAAAATTAATCATTTTTCTGTAAATTATCGATGACATTCTTTATAATAATACTCTTATCCACCACACGCGCCGCATATTCAACATCGCACATCATGAAATACGTATATTGAGCATTTTCTTTATTTTGTAACGTAGATTTGACTATACACACAATTTCATCCAACACAACAGTCATACATTTTGCCACCTTTGTTAAATATTCAATCCACTTATCAATACATTTACACAGTTTTTTAATATTTTCAAAGGTTATTCGTTTAAATACCGTAGAACGTCGATATCGCTTTTTTATCGGCTCCTCGCTCTCCTCCTCCTCCTCCTCCCTCTACGTATTCTCAATAAGCTCGATTGCTCGATCCGAATAGCTAATAGTGAATCGAATAATGTACCCAGGGATGCTAATCTGCTGGTCATAAACGTCAAAATAATTATCAATTTTTTCAAATTCACTTTTGAAGGCTTCCCAAGTTTCCGGGGAAAATGCAAGTCCGCAAAAATCCTGACCACTGATGCGTATTATCGGTCGAAAATCCTGACTCTCGATCGAAGAATTCTCCAGTCTGACAAGTATTATTTTGTTGTATGAATTATTTAACCCGTAGACCATCGGTATACTTGATGACAGCGGTATTTACGTGCAGCCATGATGTTTTTTCTCCCCACTTGCTTTACAACTGTTCGCTTGCGAAAAATGTGATCTTTTGAGCGGTGTTAGATCAAAATCGATTGTGGCGTGGTCGCCTTTTTTTGATATTCAATATTTCTGGGCGTTCTATCTCTTTGAGATTTTAAAATTAAGAATTGTAACCCAGGTAGATAAGTTTTAGAGATTATTATGAACAACAATTGTTTGTAAGGTTTCTTCAAAAAAATCAATAGATTTTGAGATAAATGGCTTTGAAAATAGAAATTTTCCTAAAAAATTGAAAAATTTCCATTTTTTATGGTAGAATAACTCTCAGGCAAATAATTTTTAACCCCTAAATTTTTTTTTCTATCTTCTGTAAGATATTTCCAGCCTATTTTCAAATTTTGGAGCGATTTAAAATTTTCATCGTACCACTTGACGTGAAATAGCCCATATATATATACATATATATATGTATATATTTGGGTACTTAAGGTATATTCTTTTCGGCTATCTATACGCTTGTATTATTCGTAAAGGCAAACCTCATATTTTATGTTATTTCGATTGCTGAACCAACCGTGTCGCTTAAAACAATTACTATTTGATACTACAATTTATTTATAATAATTATTCGTTGCATTGCATTTTATTTGCAATATTCGCGGCTTGAAATGCACTTTATTAACAATAATTCATGATTAAAACGACAACAATTTTTAATTAAATCTGCATTTATTTATAATAATTCTTATTTCGATTATTAATTATTAATTATTAAGTGATTTTTTTTCGTCCATGCAGTGTATTTAGGAGTAGTTTAGGTTTTCCTCGATATTGATGAACAAACCATATTTATTTATTTGGCGACGTTTCGATGGATATCCTCCATCCTCATCAGGCTATACCTTTTTATTAAAAATTGATTTCATTTTACAACATCTTTTAAACACAATTTTTACATATACAAAACTAAGTTACTTACTATTTCGTCAATATATAGGTATACACATATTATTAACAACATCTCTGATGCGTCGCTCTATATTTGAAAACAATGATTAAAATAACAATCGTTTAACAATTTTTGCACAGAGATTGAAGTTATATATAACATACCTTTCTCCTATTGTTGTGTCCATAATCAACACAAAAAATTGAAAATTAAATAAATACTTAAAGAACATTACAAAATAAATTAACACATAATCACACATATTAAGCAAAAGGCAGTCAAATATTAAAATAAAGCTAACAATGTATATCACAGACGGTTAATACTGAAAAATTTGAAATATCACGTCCCCCATTTTCAGAGACACCTATGCGATCAATCTTAATCAGATCGACAACACAGTCATCCCCACCACAGGCGCGAAACTTCAAATGAAGTAAATTATGTGTACTGATAAGTAATAAAAATTAATAAATTATTTATGATTATTTACAAGAGAATTCAAAAAATTTTTTTATAAGACTAAATTAAAATTTACTATTTCAATAAAAAATATTTTTTCCCGTTAAAACAATTAATAAATGGTAATAAAAATTTAAAAAATTAAATTTAAGTAGTTAAGTATTTTATTAAATTTTAAATATAGTAGATTAACTAAACAATTTTTATAATAATGAAGAATCTTTTAATTATGAACCTAAATGAGAAGAAATTTAAAAAAAAAAAAAAAAAAGAAAGACCAAAAATATATATTTGAATTTACCGCGTCGCGCATCGTGCAAGACACAATACGCGCATCGATCAACACGCAAGCCGATCACTCACCTTATCCAAACATCTGATCGATATACATTGATTTGAGGTTATGTCGTAGGGGAGAGATACACATTATAATTTATTGGTGTTATTGTGAGGGGCAAAGATAAAATAGACAAATTAACTAAAACTAATGTAGTGTATAAAATAGATTGTAAAGATTGTAATGCTAGTTATGTGGGTGAAACAAAGAGACAAGTAAAATGTCGTATTAAAGAACATAAAGCTAATATAAACAAAACTGAGTCGCACTATGTAATCAATGAACATATGCTCGCATATGATCATTCGTTAGATTTTGACAACGTCAAAATACTTGATACTGAAAAGAATTGGAAAAAACGAGTATTATCAGAAATGATCCACATAAATCTGCAACATAATGCGATCAATTGCAAAGACGATACTAGACATCTTAGCCAACATTACAGTGACATTATCAATAGTATTAAATTAAAATCTAAATTATAATGTGTATCTCTCCCCTACGACATAACCTCAAATCAATGTATATCGATCAGATGTTTGGATAAGGTGAGTGATCGACTTGCGTGTTGATCGATGCGCGTATTGTGTCTTGCACGATGCGCGACGCGGTAAATTCAAATATATATTTTTGGTCTTTTTTTTTTTTTTTTTTTTTTAAATTTCTTCTCATTTAGGTTCATAATTAAAAGATTCTTCATTATTATAAAAATTGTTTAGTTAATCTACTATATTTAAAATTTAATAAAATACTTAACTACTTAAATTTAATTTTTTAAATTTTTATTACCATTTATTAATTGTTTTAACGGGAAAAAATATTTTTTATTGAAATAGTAAATTTTAATTTAGTCTTATAAAAAAATTTTTTGAATTCTCTTGTAAATAATCATAAATAATTTATTAATTTTTATTACTTATCAGTACACATAATTTACTTCATTTGAAGTTTCGCGCCTGTGGTGGGGATGATTGTGTTGTCGATCTGATTAAGATTGATCGCATAGGTGTCTCTGAAAACGGGGGACGTGATATTTCAAATTTTTCAGTATTAACCGTCTGTGATATACATTGTTAGCTTTATTTTAATATTTGACTGCCTTTTGCTTAATATGTGTGATTATGTGTTAATTTATTTTGTAATGTTCTTTAAGTATTTATTTAATTTTCAATTTTTTGTGTTGATTATGGACACAACAATAGGGGAAAGGTATGTTATATATAACCTCAATCTCTGTGCAAAAATTGTTAAACGTTTGTTATTTTAATCATTGTTTTCAATTATAGAGCGACGCATCAGAGATGTTGTTAATAATATGTGTATACCTATATATTGACGAAATAGTAAGTAACTTAGTTTTGTATATGTAAAAATTGTGTTTAAAAGATGTTGTAAAATGAAATCAATTTTTAATAAAAAGGTATAGCCTGATGAGGATGGAGGATATCCATCGAAACGTCGCCAAATAAATAAATATGGTTTGTTCATCAATATCGAGGAAAACCTAAACTACTCCTAAATTAATTATTAATGTTTATAATAAAAAAACCTTGTGTATATTTTATTCTATAATGTGTTAATGTGTTCGCCGTACACTTGTTTATTCAATCTAAATTAATCGTTATTCGACTTAAATAATTTTATACAATTGTTAATAAAATAGTGTAATTTTATGTGTTTTTGCCCATTAAAAAGCTGTAAGAATTTAGTTACACGTGTTCATTTAAAGGAAAGCAGCATATTATATTTAAATAAATAATGCATGATTAATACGAAATAAAACATATTATTTTATTTATCCCACATTATATCCTACATCTCTACTCTCAAAATAACTTCGCTCGCTACTCCCGGAGACGTAAGGCTAGTCCTAGTCAAACAAGAGCGAAAGGAACGCGAATGGTTTATTAACCATTTGCCTTCTTGTAATATTTTTTATAGTGATTGGTGCAAGTCTGGACGTGACAATATCTAAATGATTTTTAGTGACTCTCATATGCCCTATATATATATATATATATATATATATATCATTACTGCAGATAATATTAATTTGTCAAACCGAGTACAAGCACTTCATAATTATTATATAGTAAGAAAAATAAATAGATACGATCCATTCCATATAGAAATTCGTTTAATAGTTTAAAACATTAGAAATCTTTATTTTAACATTTTTTTAATCGTTAATCTACTTTCTTAAGTTAGTAAGAGAATATTCAAAATTAACTCGTGATACACCCAGCGGTGGTGCAAGTATTATTTCATTTAAAAAGAATAAAAATGAGAAAAATTTCTGTTTTATTACTTTTCCAGAAATTAATTTTGCACAAATGAATATTATTATAAAATTGTGTATTTTCTGCTGTAACTAAAAAAAAAAAAAAAAAATAATTGAGTAAGATAGATATTTTTCAGAAAAAATTAGTACATTCAGTTGGAAAAATATATTTATTTTTGAAAAGCAATACTTGCCGATTCCATTTTGATTTCAGTTGTGACGTTGCACTTTTGATTCTTAACGAGTTGTTCCCGTAGTGCAACGTGTCACTATGGCTTACTACAAATAAATAATAATAATAAATTAATAACAATTACCCGGTAACGAATTGAGTTATTGGGCGCCAGGTACCGGTAAAACTAACGACAAGCCGATTCAGGGTCGCGGGCTCCACGTTGCCATCACGGGAAAGATGGCGGAACCACGTTGTAAGGAGTTGGATAATATTCTCGGGTTATAAAATCAACCTCCTCAATTTCACCACAATTATTAACACTTTAATTATTACTATTTTAAATTATAACAATTATAAACGCATACAGAAATCCCGCCGATTAATTGCTCGATGCTTTACAAATGAGTTCTAACGCGCAAGTCGACTCGAAATTTTACAGATCTCCACGCGACTATTCTAATTTACAATTTCGCGGAACGTCCTTCAATTTCAGTCTCATACCTTACAATACGCCGTACTTCCTCACTCACCACGGTTTGAGAACTCTCCTTTATATCAATTAATTGTCTCTTTCCTGATTCGATATCTATCCCTGGTATTTTGGATGTTTCTCGCTCCAACTGGTCGCTCAATAGCTAGCTTACCGCCTCAATACTTCGACTTTCTCAAATCTCAGCGGATCCCAAAAATGGCTACTTCGATATCGTTTCTCACTCAACACGTCTACTCTGTACGGCGGTTGGGGAAGGAGTCTCTTCCTTCTTCTCCGATTCGTATTATCCGCTACCGATAGTGGAGCTAGTTGTTCTCCCTTTCCGCTATCATATCCGCTAGATCGGTGGTAGTAGACATACCGATAATCGTCCGTAACGCCATCTATTTTCCTTCCAAATCCGCTAGTGTACGTTCGCCATTTTCTTTTATCCGCTATCTGTGCAAATCCGCCAACGCCTCCACCAATGCACCGGGACAGCTGTCTATCTCCTTTCCTCTTACATTGGTACGTATGAACATCGGACCGTTCGTAGTCGTTCCCCCTCTGGCGCACCGCTCTCACCTATACTCGACGTGCGCGTGCAGTGTGCGCGCCTTCACTCTCTTACTCGACGCACGCGGTCAACATATCTCTATCTCTCTCGGCTTCACGCGCGCACGCGGTGATCGGTGCCGTCGGCAGTTTGCCGATATTCTTACGGTGTCGCCACGGGACGGTGTATCTGATAGATATACACGGGCTACCACGATGTCGTCAGCTGCTTCGCTCGTACCTTGTTCTCGTACACAGTCGGTCCCGTGCTACGCGTTGTTATTAACCGCCAATCCTTCCCTTGTATCCATCATCCTCAACAAACCGAGATATTCCTTTTTATCACTCTCGCATAAACACTCATTCTCAATTTCCCGGTAATGAGAGTGGCTCGGGCCGGTATATACAAACTACCGCAGTCCTAACCTTCACCTGTCACTTCTATATATCTATCTCTCTCACACTCACTCATCTCTATCATTTACACTTACTTCCTTGCTAAATAATTAAGTGAGGCTTGCCTCACACAGTATTTTCTATTGCGGAAACTTTCTACGAATTATGTACAACAATTTTAAAAGTGTGATTAAAATATACACCATACTTGACAATTGCATTTTGATTTCAGTACTTTTTAATGTAATAACTTCATTAGTATTATTCGATTGATAAATAAGTTATTATGTAATATAGGTTTAGTTAAAATAAAAATATTGGAAAATTGTGATCGGACCGAACCCATACTTGCCAAAATGTACACCTTCTTGAAGGTGTTTTACAACATTAAACGTAAAGTTTTATAGTAATAAATATTTATAAAAATACTTGTCAATTTCATTTTGATTTCAGTACTTTCTAATGCAGAAACTATTTAGGAATTATGTACGTAGTTAATATTCTTAATAAAAAAATTTTGTTTTTATTGTGGTGCAACAAAATTTGCTTAAAAATTAGAAATGTTTAACTATTATATTTACACAGCAATTTTAAAAGTGTGATTAAAATATACACCACACTTGACAATTGCATTTTGATTTTTTAAACTGTGATTAGAAACCATACTTGCGAATATTGACACCTTCGTGGAAGGTGTTTTATAAATTACTATCTAGAGACACAAATTGAACATTAAACATGTAATAATAACAAATAAATAAATTATTGAAAATGAAACCCTAATACATAAATTAGAAGTTTCTGTTTATGTGGACAAAATTTGTAGAATACTATTCCGAACAAATGTTTGTATTCAATTGAATTAATAATAATATTTGTATTTGTAAAGATAAATACTTGTGATTCAATTTAATTTCAGTACTTTCAATTACAGAAACTTTTTATGCAGTTAACGCAAAAAAATATGTAAATGTTTAATTAAAAACAAATTTTTTGTATGGAAAAAAATACTTGTCGATACTGATTTGATTATCTATTCTTGAAAAAACAAGTAACACGTACACACACACACACACACACACACACACACACACACACACACACACACACACATGCACACACACACACGCACACGCCCTCACACTCTGTGAGGAGGTGGACCACGACCCCTGGGGCAGACCGTATAAAACGGTTATGAATAAGATCAACCCCGGGGGCGCTGTTGCACCCACCGACCCAGTTTTTCTGGAAGAAGTCGTCCGCCACCTGTTTCCAGAACATCGGAAAAGGGCAGCAGAGACGGGCCTGATGGCCACCATTGGTGCAGCCGAGTCACCAGACATTAGTGAAGCCGAGCTGAGGATGGCCGCTAAAGGTATTTCCGTACGTAAAGCCCCAGGGCCGGACGGAATACCTGGTCTGGCCGTCAAGACAGCGGCGATGAGTGCTCCGGGCTTGTGCCTGGACGCATTCAACGCATGCATAAGAGAAGGTTGCTTCCCGGCCCAGTGGAAGACGCAAAGGCTGGTACTCCTACCGAAGGGAAACAAACCCCCGGAGGAGCCATCATCTTACCGCCTGCTCTGTCTACTGGATATAGTTGGGAAGCTCCTGGAGCGGGTGATCTGCGCCAGGCTCGCAGCGGCCATCGGTCGGGCCGGAGACCTCTCCGACAACCAGTTCGGCTTCCGAAAGGGTCGATCAACCATGGACACTGTAGGCAGAGTTGTTGGTATAGCCACAAACGCCATCAATGCTGGTCGGAGTGCAAGGCGGATGTGTGCCATCATCACCTTGGACATCCGGAATGCCTTCAACTCTGCTAGATGGGACGACATCATGCTGTCCCTGCAGCACTTCCAAGTGCCACTCTATCTCAGGGAGGTCACCTCGAGTTGCCTGACTGACCGTACTCTGCTTTACGACACCGACGACGGTGTGCACTCCCACAACATCACGGGAGGCGTGCCGCAGGGTTCGGACATTGGGCCCCTACTCTGGAACGTTGTCTATGACGGCCTGCTTAGGCAGCAACTTCCGGAGGGTGTCTCGATGGTGGCTTTCGCGGACGACGTGGCGCTAGTGGTGGTCGCAAAGAGTGTCGAAGAGATCGAATATCTCGGAGACGTCTCTATAAAAGTGGTGTCACTTGGTTGAGAAAAACGGAGGCGGTGCTCATCTCTCGCACAAAAAAGGAGAGGACCGCCACCTTCACGGTAGGTAAAGAACGGATACGGTCGGTGAAAACGTTGAAGTATTTAGGGGTCACACTAGACGCGCGGCTGTCGTTCAAACACCATCTCGCGAACGCAGGCTCAAAGGCGACAAAGGTGGCCCGTGCGCTGGCGGGCATCATGCCCAACATCGGGGGACCCCAGCAACCGCGAAGGTCTCTCCTTGTCTCGATGGTGAGCTCCGTAATTTTATACGGAGCTCCTATCTGGGCTGATGCCCTGAACAGGTACAAGAGCTTTGGTGCTCCGTGCCAGGGAGCCTGCAGGATAGCTGCGCTAAGGGTGGCCCGGGCGTACCGAACCGTATCTGACATTGCGCTCTCGGTGATCGCGGGGACCGCCCCCTTCGACCTCCTGGCAGCCGAGAGAGCTGAAAGATACCGTGAGGGTGGGTGACGCCTAGAAGAGAACCGCTGCCACAACCGATGGTCATTGCGGACCGAAGAGGAGTGGCAGCGAAGATGGGACTCAGCCAGGGACGGCCGCTGGACCCACCGCATCATACCGCGGATCCGGCAGTGGGCGAGCAGGAAACACGGCTTCGTCAGTTTCCAGCTTACCCAGGTGTTGACCGGGCACGGATGCTTCCGTAGTTACCTATTTCGTATAGGGGTCTACGGCAGCGCAGAGTGCCCGGCTTGTCCAGGGGTGGACGAAGACGTGGAACACGTCCTCCTACAGTCCCCTCACCCCTGAGGGCATCGGGGCGTGCCTGCTTGACTCCCAGGAGGGATGGAACGCGGTGGTAACCCTCTGTACGTCCGTAGTGGACAGGCTGGGTCTCATCAGAAGAGAAGAGGAGAGAAGAGTTGCGATAGCAACATTAGTGGGCTAACCTAGCCGTTGCCTCCCCCCGCGAAGTAATGCCTTGCGGCGGTTTCCGCGGGGGAATAAAGGTAAGAAAAGAGGTGGAGTTTTAGTGGGTATGCCTATCGACATCCCTCGATAGGAGAGTCCCACACACGGGGAGTCTCGCATGGCTCCAGTCATGGTGCATTAAGCATTTCTCCACCTCTTCGGAAAAAAAAAAAAAAACACGCACACGCACACACACACACATGCACATACACACACGTACACGCACACACACACACGCACACACACACACACGCACACACACACACGCACACACACACACGCACACACACACACACGCACACACACACACACGCACACACACACACACACTTATATATATGACATACATATATATATCATATATATGACATATATATAACATATAAATGACATATATATATAACATATATATATATATGACATATATATATATGACATATATATATAACATATATATATAACATATATATATAAAACATATATGTATATATGTTGAATGCTGAATTCGTAGACACGGCGGCGGCGGCGGCGAAATATTTCTATATTATAGAGATATATATATATATCTCTTTGCAGCCACTTCTCAAACAACTTGCTAACAGTTTTTACCTCTGTAGGCGTTCTCTCACGGGATGGAAAAAATTTCGTCTCTTTCTATCTTTCGCATCTCCTATGACGCTATCTCTTTTTGTTGCCATCGAATGAAAAAGAAAGTGGAAATAGCAAAAATTCGAGTATCAGAATTCAGCAAGCAACTTTAATAACATCGAATTTCTCCACTATGCACTTATGAATTCAAACCGGATCTATTGTAAATTGAAAACTTATATAAAAAATAGATGTGAGATTTGTAATTGCATAAATAGGTAGTATAATTTTAAATGTACGAAAATATAAAAAATCTGAGGGGTTGGTTAGCTGTATAATAAGGGCTTACGCGCCTGCATACTTGCGTGCAGGCGCTATCGCGCCTTTTGATGGTAATTTTCAAAAGGTACACATACATATATTTTACTAACAATCCGAATAAATCGATTTATCAATAGTACCACAAGCTTATACAAATGTAGTGCAATCAATTAATACACCACTATAGATACATCTTCTTCACTTAAAATTAATTCATTTTTCTGTAAATTATTATTATTATTACTTGATGACAGCGGTATTTACGTGCAGCCATGATGTTTTTTCTTCCCACTTTCCACAAACGTAATCGTACTAGAAATTTTTATGCAATTTCCTCATTTTATACAAAGTTGGACGAAAAGTTTTCCAAGAAACGCGTGAAACCTAAGCCGCTCACCATGTAGTATAAAAACATGATACAATAGTAGTCGCAAGCGTTCGAAAATGTGCTTTGTAAGCGCGTACGATTCCACTTAAATTTCCTGAAATTTTTGTGTATACGATTCATGTATGCAGGAATACGTGGTGGCACACCAAAACTGTCAAAGTAAAACCCCGTGCCGTCTCTCGTCACGTATACAGCCACCCAATGTACACCACGCTTCCTCCGTGATTGCGTGTTGAAAAAAAGACCAGCTGGCCTTGACCATATCTGTGGTATCTCGTCCGCGGGGTACACCTTAATCGTATGGATCTTTAGTCTCCGCAGAATTTCCAGAATCTCGATCGTTTTCATCGCAGAGATTCAGAGGCGAGTCAAACGACTACTTAACCAACACTTTAGTCGAAATGCACTGTTCAGTGCGCAGCTATACTGCAAATAAGAGGGTTTCACAGCGTGCTGTAAACAATATTTTTCACTCCAATTTAAATGCTTAAACGGCGAACAAGTGTCATAGAGTTCCAAGTTAATAGTTTCACGGGTAGTCAGCTTCCTTACAAACTCAAACTTCTCCCTTCTTCTTACGTATATTTTGGGGGCTCTGTTCAAAATATCTTGCAAATTCTTTTGTAGACGTTTCTGCGTCATGTCGCCAGCATGACAAGCTAAACCACGATGATACAACGTCAGCCAATTATTTTGCTTCAAAATGTCCTTCCTTAAACGTTTAAACCTACACGTAGGAGATACGATGCAATGTGCACTAAAATCATGCTTTAAAGCAAAAACTGCCACCCCTTTCGGTAAAACTCAATTCTTGTTATCTTTAAAGCACTGAAGATCAATTACGAAATCCATAATGTTATAACTAACTCGTACAGACGACGACTGCGTTATTGCTCCAGAAAACAGCGCGTTTTATACGTGCAATCCTTCTACGTCCTTCTCTTTCATCATCATCATCATATTGTTGTTTTCAAATCATTTCTTCAAATTAGCCACTGTAATCAATTATAACCTGTCTCGACGAGTCAATCTCCATCAAATTTTCATATTACAAAAATTTATGGCAGTAGAAAGTGGGTCGTCAAACCTCACATCTATTATTACGCTACCATTTCTTACTAAATTCCAATGCGAGATATCATTCGCCGATAAATCTGCCGTCAAGGCAAAGACTCACCCGCAAGATCCTCCAAAATGTACACAGCTGGCAATCGCGCTCTATCCACACGTACAATTTTAAATAACTCCAGTGTCCAGCCGCCCTCGTATGCTTTGTTAAAGACAGTCTTTGCTCGACTGACACGTACCAGGTCACCAACACGGTATTTAGGCTGTCGTACACATTTTAGCCTGTAGCGTCGCGCCAAATTTTCCCAAGCTTTCGCCGCATTATGCAAATTTACCGTGGAAGGTGGCATTCTTATACCACTGTGCCACGAATCGTTGTACGACTTGACCACATCTTGCAAGACATCAATGTATCGTATAGTATGTAGGTGGGTAAAATAGTGCCAAATACGTCCCTTCAATGTTCTACTAAATCGCTCAGCTACCGCTGCTTTGACGTCAGGATCGCGCACGGTCCTATATGTAATACCATTCTTTATCAGTAATCGACTACCTCGCGTCCGACAAACTCTTTACCCATGTCTGTTTGAAAGTACAGAGGACGCTTACCCTGATTAGCACTGAGAATCCGTTCAAGCGCCACGGCAACAGACTTTGTACTCTTGTCAAAGAGCGGCTCATCCCATGCGTACTTTAACAGCACATCTATAACAACGAGCAGGTACGTGTACTCGTCATTATAAGTTTTTAACGATCTGAAATCAGTCAAATCGGGCTCCCACACCTCGTAGGGACTGAAAACTGCGTAATTTCGACCTCCTATGGACGGTATTTTTTACGCGTTTCGCACAAGAGTTTACCGCCACCAGTGTAGGCAGTCGGTCCCGGTAAACCGTAATACAAATTTTCAAGCGTTCTTCTCATCTGCTTTGCTCTTATCTACGGATCTTCTATACCGTCGCTTACGACGTGTTATATACTTTTTAAGACGTCTGAAAATCTTGTCGACAACAATCTTGCTGACCATGCAAAATACAGTAATAATAGCTGCAGTTTTCTCCTCGCCATCCGCACTTTTAGACAACATTCTCGAAAAAGCGCGCTTGGCTAACCGTCGATCAGCACTCCACCGGTCAACATTTTCATCCGAGTATGCGAGATCGTGTTCGAGGCAGGCTGCATCAAGTGAATTGATACCCCTCTCACCACGCATCAGACGTTCCTCAACGTGCGTACCGGGCCCCAAGAAATGATATCCCGGTAGATGCAGCTCAAACGGCATTCCATTGATCACACAGTCGAATGCACTATAGTCACTACTTATTCTTTCTTGCTGCTTATTTTCGTTAGACGACTCCATTTTAGCGGTTCAGTTTCCCGCGGTTTTTTGCGTAAAACTAAAGATGCGTTAACACCCTCGTCTTCGGACCTCCCACTTTTTCGCAAATCTTTATTCTTCAATTTTTCCTTAAAACGCTAAAATTTAATCCCTTCACAGGCTCTTGCTCCTCCTCCTCCTCCTCCTCCTCCTCCTGTCCCTCTCTCTTATCCTCGACGGCTGTGGCGGAATCTTACGACGAAAACTGATCCGACGACAACGACGATGGATCTTCGGCAACAGCTTGCCAAAGACGATTATTACCAATAAATTCTCGTGGTATGTCTGCTTTTCGCAGTATACGAACAAACTGATGGTAGCCGTGTTGGTGGCGATCTTTTTCTACTCCTCATAGCCTCGTTAACGAGATCTGTCAGGTTATTAGTGCGATGAAGTAGCGTACCATCTAGCGTGATTCCACCGTACTGGTCCCACGATATATTATTCGCTTGCTTCAATCGACCGATGAGATTCTTTGCTTTTTCGCGAAATTTTTTTGGCATACCGTCGATAATCTGTTGCTCCAGTGTATTTTCCACCTTATCGCGAACCCGTATCTCTTCTCCTTCTCCTTCTCCTCCTCCCCCCTCTTCTTCTTCTTCTTCGTCTTGTTCTACTTTTTCTATGTTCAACGCTTTATTATCATTATTATTATTGAGAGCATTGCTGTTATTTCGTTTTGTGCATCGCAGGTATCGCTGCAGCGCCTGTTCGTACAACATTGACTTTTCCCGACGCTCAAATTCGACGAGGAATTGAGAATTCTACTCATTTCGGCACCCAGTCGCGTTGCCACCGTGCCCGGTGTTTGCACCGTGTGTGGTTCCTTCCCACCCAACGTTCGCACCGCCTCTTCCGATATATTTTGCCCCACACACTTCTGTGTCTTCTTCCTCTTCTCCGTCATCATCATCGTCGTCGTACTTCCGACACACTCTGCCGGAATTAAAATTATTTTTCTTGCATGCTCCATGCCGATAAAACAGGTTTCACAATTAACGGTACAATGGCGGTAGCTTTAATTAAAATTTTTTTCCTCAACGTCAAAGATTTACCAGAGGTCGCAAGAGCGCGCAATAACGTGGCATGTTTACGCAATTTTCGTTTGTACGACTTGGTGAGGGGTATATTACCTCGTAAAATATTGAGTGCGCACTCGCATATATACATCACTAGTTTTGAATCTGCTAGCCGTAGTAAAGCAGCACGTTGTGCGCCATTCAAATGGCACAACGTCCTCAAAACATCGAAATATCTTTGCCCGAAAGGCTGACGTCTCACTCGACCCATCACACACGCACAACTGGAAGCCTATTGCTTCAGGTCCCGGTTTTTATATGCCTGCGTGGAACATACACGTATTGATACTCGTCATCAGGAAACAGGCAGGCGCGAAATCGACAATTTTCGGGCGTATCTTGCCGCAAATCGACGACGAGGCAGTGAAATGGTTCGGCCACCGTGTCCTGATACGCCTCCTGCAAAAACTTCGGGTCTTCCGGGCAAATTTGTCGAGCCAAGTGTTGGATTTGCGCACGGTCACGCGGATTCTTAAAAATTACAATGTAATTCGAGTTTAGAGAAATTTCGCGCTGACCACGATGAAAGAGATTTTGCGTGATAAAGATCACGCTCAAGTTGTTGTGATGACTACCCCTGGTGAACAGGTTGCAAACGGCGGCACACGACGATTCACGCATCAAGTCATCGAGAATCAGTTTGGGTCGTCCATCCGCCGCGTAGTCTTCCCTCTTCGGCAGACCCTCGTGAAACTCGATATTTTCACCCAAGTCTGTGTAGGTGAATTGCCACTCACCATAATACCAAAGAATACGATCAAACTGTGTGTCACTCATTCTGTCAATGTAGTGGAAAAATCTCTTGACAAACATCGTCTTGCCGCACGAGGTGGGACCGCAAACCATCGACGTCCACGGATGTTTCCAGCGAACATCCATCATCGCAACTGACAAAACCACCAACCACATCCACACATTTAAACGCCAGTATTTACTCCTGTTGCTCAAATTCTTCCACATGATGTTTCATGGCATCTTCGTCACCTCCGCATTCCACCGGATAACCTGATGCATGAGTCTTTTCGATAAAGAACTTGTCTACGTAGCCGTGGAATAGACCACCTTGCTTTGTCCCCTTGTCGTACTGCATCATTTTGTACGTCCATATTTCAAACACTTTTCGAATCACGTAACCAAACTCGACAGCTTTCTTCAACTCGTCGGCCACCCAAGTATCCGTAAAGACGCGCTCCCTTACGTCATCGTGATTACAATTCGCTTGATTTTTCGACTCCACGCAAGACCGACACAAGGCAAATATCAGCTTGTTATGCATCTTGACCGGTAAAACAGGGTGAAATAAATTTCTCGGGGGTAAGACCTCGCACATTATTAGTCCATCAACGTTACTTATATCGTTACTCACACCCACCAATTCACGACACTTATCTTCACCAATGTACAGCGTCGGATGACCCACAGGATAGCATCCATACTTGCATATATACGGATACAACGGACAAACATCCACATACTTAATTTTTTCGTCTTCTTGAACGTTGTACAATTTGGCGATATTACCGGATTGTATTTTATTTTAATTTCATTAACATTACAAAGCGAAGCCTGCAAACATCCTCGACATTTATGCGGACACTTGTGATTTTGTCTACATGTTAATTTTTTATTACAATGTATGCAGTAATCTCTACTACCCGACGCACCTATTACATTTAAAATTGGCTGATAATGTCTGCTACTTTGATAATACATTATACGAAGAGTATACCTTATAATATTAACGACGTTATAAACGTACTGCGTACCATCGTATAGCGGCTTATCACCCCGAGCAAAGCGTAGACAACAATTGCAACGTCAAACAGTGCATAATACTCTTGAAATAGTTTCAGCTCCTCGATCCCACACCCCGTTACAGGTACAATTACTCGAGCTGCTCTAACTAATTTTTTGGCTTGCTTTTTCTGATATTTATCGGCACTATTGCGTATTTTTAACCATTTTTTATGTAAAATAACGGAACGGATTTTACCACGTATAGCGTGCACGTGCGCAGTAACCAAAGAGCGCGGTAAACACAAATCGTCAGTATTTATAATATTTAAAATTGATCTCTTGTACACGTGCTCTGTTATAAGCTTAACTCGTCCACGACCTTGCGGTACAGAGACAATATTGACACTTATTTTCTACGTATCGTCAATTTCGAAACCGTCGTTACTTTGCGCTACACAAGCAAGCAAATCAAACAAGTCATTGGGCTGAAAATCGCGCATCAATCTAAACGAAATCCAGACAGGACCCTGACGAAACCATTCTGAATTGACAGATACACCTATACATTTCGCCGCCGCCGCCGTTTTTAAGAATACAGAATGCAACATATATATGTATATGTTATATATATATGTGTGTGTGGGTGTGGGTGTGTGTGTGTGTGTGTGTGTTTTTGAGGAGCAGGTAAAAAAGCTTTTTAGGCACGGAGTGTGGGACTCGGTCAGCGTGACCCATACCCTCTAAAAACCACCCTGCCTCTGGTCTTGGCAGGGTTCCTCCTCTCGACTGATCTTTCCCCCCTCGGAAACCGCCGTGAGGCATTACTTCGAGGGGGGCAGTCATGCCTCGTTTGGCCCTTCGTGATCAGCAATAAGTCACTGTCTCGTGCATGTGGGGCGGCTACTAAGGTCGCCCCTTGTACGCTCTTCCTCTTTTCTAAAATAGTTCAGCCGCCCCACGATGGATGCTGCTAAGGTCACTACGGCATCCCAACCTTCTTGAGAACCAAGAAGGTACACCCGATACCCTCTGGTGTCAGAGGCCCCTTCTAAAAGGTATGGAAAACACCCCTTTCTTCCGCGTATCGAGGACATTAGGACAAGACGTGCTCCACGTCTTCGTCGACACCAGGGCAGGTCGGGCACTCCGCACTCCCGTATATACGGATGTGGTGCAGGTAACTGCGAAATACCCATGCCCGGTAAGCACCTGGGCAGGTGGAAGGTGACGAATCCGTGTTTCCTACTCGTCCACTTGGCGATATCTGGGATGACGCGGTGGGTCCAGCGACCTTCGCTTGCCGAATCCCATCTCTGCTGCCAAAGTTCGATAGTCCTGTTTGACCACCGACTGCTACTACCACGTGCTGCTTCGCTGCTGTTTGCTAAGGTACGCCGACCTTTTCTGTACGTATCAGCCATCTCTATCGCCAAAAGATCGATCGGAGGAATTACCGCGATCACCAAGAGGGCTATATCTGACACGGTTCTATAAGCATGAGCCACCCTTAGTGCGGCTATTCTGCAGGCTCGCCGAGAGGATGCACCGTAGCTTAGGTTAGTTCTTAGGGCATCCGCCCAAATCGGGGCTCCATATAAAATTACCGAGCTTACCACTGTCGCTAAGAGAGCTCGACGCGGCTACTTTGGCCCTCCGATATTGGGCATTATGCCCAAAAAAGCTCTAGCCACTCCTGCGGCTATCGACCCTGCACTCAGTAGGTGTTCCTTGAATGTTAGCCGCGCATCCAAGATGACTCCTAGATATATCACTGTGTCCGCCGATCTTACACGTTTACCATTTACAGTAAAGGTGGCGTACCTCCTTTGCTTCGTTCTGGAGATAAGTACCGCCTCGGACTTTCGGCCACTAGACACAACCTGAACAATCGCGCCTGTGATTTACTCATATTTACGTGAATTATTATTACTTCTCTCGCTAAGTCCAAAATAACAATAAGTTGTATTCTATTAATACGTTTGTGTAATTAACGCTTATTATTTGAACGACATCGACTGTACACTTAGAAGTATAATGTTTATTGCATGCTATAATGTACTTTAAGAATAATTCAATGCTTGTAGCCTAATATCGAAATTTTCTACGTGAGTTGTATATTTATAAAATCCATTGTTACTTCTAACGTTACCGTGCTTAATGATTAATATTTTCTATGCGAATGTTATACTGGTCGATCTATCGAGCAGTACCTTTTGTCTTTTATTGCACCCGAATTCTAGCATACCTATTTGCGAACCGATCAACGAGGCTATGCCGTACCATATGTGCTGTGACGTGTGATGTGAGATCAAAACAGTGACATAATTGATTGACAGTTTCCTCTGTAACGACATCCCCTTAAGAGTCCTGCTTGTTGCTCTCGCCATAGTCTTCAGCTCTTTGTGGATGTTGTTCTTATTCAGAACAAACTCCACCAGTGTGTCTATTTTCTCACGCAGACGAAGGAAAGCTCTGTCATCGTCATTCGACATCCCAGTCGAGGGCAGGTCACACGTAGCATTTGATGCTACAGAGGCCGAGTGACCAAACTCCGCAACACTTACCATTTTAACGGTGTGAGTTTGGTCCCCCCCAAAATCCGTGGGACCAGCGCGCGTGGGTGTGTCACTGTGTTTTTGTGTGTGTGTGTGTGTGTGTGTGTGTGTGTGTGCGTGTGTGTGTGTGCGTGTGCGTGTGTGTGTGTGCATGTGTGTGTGTGTGCGTGTACGTGTGTGTGTGCATGTGTGTGTGTGTGTGTTTTTTTTTTTTTTTTTTTTTCCGAAGAGGTGGAGAAATGCTTAATGCACCATGACTGGAGCCATGCGAGACTCCCCGTGTGTGGGACTCTCCTATCGAGGGATGTAGATAGGCATACCCACTAAAACTCCACCTCTTTTCTTACCTTTATTCCCCCGCGGAAACCGCCGCAAGGCATTACTTCGCGGGGGGGGGGGGGCAACGGCTAGGTTAGCCCACTAATGTTGCTATCGCAACTCTTCTCTCCTCTTCTCTTCTGATGAGACCCAGCCTGTCCACTACGGACGTACATAGGGTCACTACCGCGTTCCATCCCTCCTGGGAGCCAAGCAATCGCGCCCCGATGCCCTCAGGGGTGAGGGGACCGCTCCAAGTGATTTGAAACTGGTCCCGTTCCTCCCTCAAACGAGGACACCGTAGGAGGACGTGTTCCACGTCTTCGTCCACCCCTGAACAAGCCGGGCACTCTGCGCTGCCGTAAACCCCTATACGAAATAGGTAGCTACGGAAGCATCCGTGCCCGGTCAACACCTGGGTAAGCTGGAAACTGACGAAGCCGTGTTTCCTGCTCGCCCACTCCCGGATCCGCGGGATGATGCGGTAGGTCCAGCGGCCGTCCCTGGCTGAGTCCCATCTCCGCTGCCACTCCTCGGTGATGGCATACATCCACCTTGCACTCCGACCAGCATTGATGGCGTTTGTGGCTATACCAACAACTCTGCCTACAGTGTCCATGGTCGATCGACCCTTTCCGAAGCCGAACTGGTTGTCGGAGAGGTCTCCGGCCCGACCGATGGCCGCTGCGAGCCTGGCGCAGATCACCCGCTCCAGGAGCTTCCCGACTATATCCAGTAGACAGAGCGGGCGTTAAGATGATGGCTCCTCCGGGGGTTTGTTTCCCTTTGGTAGGAGTACCAGCCTCTGCGTCTTCCACTGGGCCGGGAAGCAACCTCCTCTTATGCATGCGTTGAATGCGTCCAGGAACAAGCCCGGAGCACTCATCGCCACGGTCTTGACGGCCAGGCCAGGTATTCCGTCAGGCCCTGGGGCTTTACGTACGGAAATACCGCGGTCATCCTCAGTTCGGCTTCACTAATGTCTGGCGACTCGGCTGCACCAATGGTGGCCATCAGGCCCGTCTCTGCTGCCCTTTTCCGATGTTCTGGAAACAGGTGGTAGACGACTCCGTCCAGAAAAACTGGGTCGGTGGGTGCAACAGCTCCCCCGGGGTTGATCTTATTCATAACCGTTTTATACGGTCTGCCCCAGGGGTCGTGGTCCACCTCCTCACAGAGCTCCCGCCAACACCTTCTCTTGGCAGCCTTGATGGCCACCTTGAAATCCCTCCGCTTTTGTTCGTATTCTGCGGAACGATCTTGGAACCGCGGTGTTCCCCTCGCTCTTTGGTGCAGCCTTCTGGCACGCAGGCACTCACGTCTCTTTTCTGCGATGTCCTCACTCCACCAGATTATCGGTGGGCGGCCGCGAGGGTTAAACTTCCCGGCCATAGAGGCATCGCAAGCCGCTGTTAGGGCATTCGTGAGGCCTCGTGCTTTTTCTTCGGCGGTTCCCTCCACTTTTGCCCCCTCAAGGGAGCAGAGGAACGTCTCACGATCAAACGTGGCTGGTGCCCATCTCTCTCTTGCTCCTCTTCCTGCTCTCTTTGTCCTCCCGCTGGTTAGCTGGAGCTGGTACACGAGTGCTTGGTGGTCACTACCTGTGTAACGATCGCTAACTTTCCAGCCGAGTCCCCCTCTCCCCATCAATCTAGGATCGACGAAGGTAAGGTCGACTATGGACGACTTGCCGGCTTTTGTGAAAGTCGGGGTTGACCCTGTGTTAGCGATCTCCAGCCCCAGTAGAGCGAACGCCTCGAGAAGTGCGCGACCACGCGCGTTGGTCTTGGCGCTACCCCAGTCCGTCGCCCAAGCATTAAAGTCCCCACCGTTTGCGACCGGTAGCCGCAAAGTCCTCGGTGGAAACGCTGGACGGGAAGTAGCAGCTGTACATGCGTACCCCCGCCACCTCCACCAAGGTGAAGCTGGGAAGGGGGGCGACCATCTTTCTGGAGATGTGTATATTTCCACATACCCAGATGGCCGCCTTGCCCGTGGCATCCCTTACCCAGTTCGACTTCTCGAGATCCCGGAACTCCTCGCTGATGATCGCTACGTGCGCTCTCTCCTCTCTGACCAGCTGGGACAGCAGGTCCTGGGCCACAGCGCAGTGGTTGAGGTTTATTTGGAATACCTTAATCATTTTTGATGTGTGCTCCTTCCTCATGCGAGGTCTTGGCTGTGGTCTCGCAGTCCACTGCTTTGTGGCCCTCATGGCCGCACCGATAGCATTGCGCTGACCGGTCGACTGCGCTCTTGCACTCCCTCGCGATGTGTCCCGATTCGTGGCATCGGTAGCAGCGCGAGGATACCTCTCGCAGTCGATGTGTCTCTGTGTGTGTGAGTGTCTGTGTGTGTGTGTGTGTGTGTGTGTGTGTGTGTGTGCGTGTGCGTGCGGCGGAACATTTATTTAATATGTATATATATACTTAAAAAGTTTTTTTTCAAGAATGCATAATATATGTATTTTTTCCGTGCGCAAAAAAAGTTGTAAATGTGACTTGAAAGAATGTTTATTACTTTACTCATTGCTGATGATAAAATTCACATAATTTTTAAATGTGTACTCAATGATAATAACGGATCTAAAATTTAATGCTTTAAATGTAGATGCAAAATTATTTGAAAATAAATTAAATATTAATCAAGTAAATCATACATTTTGCTAAACATCAATATTATATATACAATGCGTTAAAAATTAAATACATTATTATTGCATTTTTAAGACAATTCTATTATAAACAGTAATGGCAAAAGAAAATTCAAATTTTAACAGTAGCAATATAAAATACGAATTACATTTGAAAAGTGTTTAAAAAATTATTAATTTAGGAGCATTTAATTTAAATTTTTTTTTAATTTAATATTTCAAAATTGAATGGATATATTTTAAGTAGATAATGTATATTTATATAACACAATATTTTAAATAAACAAGTATGTATTTATTAGAAACAGAAGGTTATTTAAGGAATGAATTTGTTTATAATAATCAAAATAAATATATGGGCACTGTAACTAAAAGGAAAAATAAATTGGATATAATTATGGATTCAAACGCAAATTTTGAAAGAGGATGCAAATTACGAATTACGGGAGAAATGGAAGAAACAGGTTTTGATTTATATGTCGCTAAAGTGTTATAAATAGTTCTTTAAAATTAATATAAAAATTTATTTATTTCAGAAGAAAGTTTTATTACTCTAAAAGTACAAAATATTAATGACATAGATCTTTTGGCAATGATCCTTCGTCATTAAATAAATTAATTTTAGGAGATGAAGTTCTATTTAGATCCGTTTAAAATAATCCAAAATTTTAATAAGTTGTTACTAAATACTACAATTTAGTAAGTATATGCACTTTACTATTTTTAGTAAGTATAGTTTTTCATCAACATTTATGATCATTAAAATATAAATTTGAACTTTATAAGAATTCATAGAGTTTATAATTTACATTTAACATTTAATATGTCTCTATTATTTTTATTATTTTTATTCTGATTTCATTACACTTAATTTTGGTAAAAACTTTTAATTATAAATTATACTCGTATTTAAAAAAAAATTAAATTTTTGGTATAAAAGCCAATGCACTATAGCTGCACCTTCAATGTGTTGCGTGAATCTGTTTAATTTTTAAGGTGTCCATGTTAGTGAAAAAAAAATATAATTTATAACCTTAAATAAATTAATTACGAGAAACCTTTTTCGAAATTAGAACTAGGGGGTTGGCGCGCGAAGGGGGTTTGCCTATATACCCACACAGCACAGAATATTACGTCAATATTACGGAAATATTTCATATTAAGATTCGGAATATTACAATAATATTAGAATGAAAGATTATTGAAATATTGTTATGTCCGCGAATTTCTTCCTTTGTAATATTTCATAAAATATTACATTAATATTACTATAATATTTCAGTGTAATATTTTAAGAAATATTTATGAAAAATTGATGAAATGTTGCAAACACACTGAAATATTACCTTAATGTTTCAAGAATATTTTAATGAAATATTTTTAAGAAATATTTCTGAAATATTATTGAAATATTTCAAATACTTACTTTAATAGGTCTAGTGAAATATTACAGTAATATTTTTGCAAAATATAACAGAAATATTACATGAAATATTTACAAAATATTGTTAAAATATTTCAAGTAATTGATTTTTTTAACTTAATTATTTGTAATCCCAAGAGCCGTGCTATTGATTTATATTTATTAAGTATTCATACACATTTTTTTTTTTTTTTTTTTTTTTTTTTTTTTTTTTTTTTTTTTTTTACACATACTTATTGCAGAATAATATATTAGGATACAAGTGTGGGAAACAGGCGATTCACGCACGAGTCGCATTTGCCGCCCGTGCGAAGCGAGGGTGGCAGACGAGTGCTTAAATCGCCTGAGCACACGAGTATACTATTTTTTGAAACTAAGTGTGAGAAATGTCGTTATTGTTTAAAAAAAGATAACTAGGTTTATTAATATTATGGGAATTTAAATAATATACAACAATTCAGAATTGATAACAATTTAAATTTTTTTTTTTTTTTTTTTTTTTTTTTTTCCATACAATATTAAATATAACGTAGAAATGTAATTAGGATCAGTAATAATAATAATAATAATAATAATAATAATCCGCGCGGGGTGTCCTGTTCCCGTATGCGGCGCGTGCCCCGGGTGGCGGATGGGGGAATGCTCGTCACTCTAGCGTGAAGGGTAGAGGTGAAATAAAATAATCTCCGTGGACCAAACAGTACAACCAGAATTAATAAAATATTACTTATGTCGACTGTAGTATAACTAAATTAATTAATATTTTTATCGGTCTTACAGTCAATTATATGGGCAATCAGATTGCCCCTACTTATAATCACCCCCGAAGAATCTATAAAAATAAAAATAAAAAATATAAAATATAAAAAATAAAAACACTAAATAAACATAAAAACAAATTATTAATAAAGCAATCTGACTGCCCCCCTGCACCAAAAATCTACAAACCCCAAATATGATGTCCGACGTTTCGAGCTCGCTGCTGCTCCTCATCAGGGACTGATAGTCCTGCCTATAGCAGAGAATCTCAAGAGGAGATAGAATTGTTCCGTAAGGAATACAAGAAGGTGGAGAAGGCGCAGGAGGAGATCGACTCCACTTACGACCATCTGAAAAAAGAACTTCAGGCAATGTTGGCAGCTTGTGCAAAGCAGCCTAACATTTCCATGGTCGTCAAAACAGGGCTGAAAACCGTAGACGCTCTTGTACAAGAGCTCTACGGAAAAACAACGAAGATGTCTTTAGCAGTCGATGATTACAAGTGCCAAGTCGAGGATTGATGAGTTGGCCACGAGAATCGTCGGCGGCCTAAGAGAAGAGGCATCATTGCTAAAGCCGTCATCGCGGCTACAGCTAAGATACAGGCTCAAAAGAGGAGTAGGGAGGGCTCTCAAAGCCCACCCGAGGCCTCTAAAAGCCGTAAGAAGAAGAAATCTCGCAAGGAGGTGCCACCACCTGGTAAGGACAAGGAGCAATCCAAGTCCAAGCCTGTGGTGGAAAAGAAGAAGCCAACGGTTAAGTCGGGACAGGCGCCTCTTGACAGGAGAAAGCGCCAGAAGGCGCCGGTATCCACCCTGGTGGTCACAATCGCGAGGGACCGAACGTTTGCTGAAGTTCTGGGGAAGCTTCGAAAGGAAGTGAATCCGAACGACAGTGGCGTACAGGTTCTAAGTGTGCGGCCCACAGGGCGGGGGGGGGCGTCCTGCTTCGGCTAGGCAAAAAAACCGATGCGGCAGTATTCGCGGAGAAAGTGCGTACTGCTACCCAAGGAATGGGAGAAGTTCGAGTCCGAGATCGAAGGGTTACCCTTGAGATCAGAGACCTGGACGCTCTCACAACGAGGGACGAAGTGGTGGCAGCCCTAAATAAAGTGCTTACTTCTTCGCCTGAGGGCCGAGAGGTGACGCTTTTGGGCCTAAACCGCAGTCAACAGAAGACAGCCATCGTGAAGCTGGATCACGAGAGCGCTGACAAGCTGAAGTCGATGCGGCATCTCTGCGTTGGCTTCGAGCTGTCGCGTTCGGGATCGAGTCTTGGTCGAGAGGTGCTATCGGTGCCTAGACTTCGGCCACACGAAAAGGAAGTGTGAGGGAGTGGACAGGTCCTTGTCGTGCTACAAGTGCGGCGAGCCTGGACACAACCTTAAGAATTGCAAGAGCGCTCCCAAATGCTTTCTTTGTCCATCAAAGGATGCTGAGTGAGTGTCTCACGTGGCAGGGTCCGGAGCCTGTGCCACCTTTAGGCGCGCGCTCGATACCGCCAGAAAGGCCGCTTCACGATAAGTGGTAGTCTCATCGAGGGAGGATAGAATAAGGAACGAATGACGCATGTCACAAGACACGCCTCCCAGCTTGAAGTAATGTGAAAAACAGTTTCGGACTGGGCACGTGAAAGCGTTGGGTTTGGAGTTTTAGCCGGTAAGAATCCGTCGTCGTCTTATGTAAGATTTCTCCAGTTTCCCACAAAAAAAAAAATAATAATAATAATAACAATAATAATAATAATAATAATAATAATAATAATAATAATAATATTAGTATTTTATTTTTCTTCTCTTGATTTTTCATTGTTCAAGTTAATGGTCACACTACAATTGTTAAATTGGAAACTAATATTTTTATTTACATTTTCATCACTGCGCAATGTTATTGCTGTTCTGCCGTGAAAAAGAAAAACATACATAAGTGACATTTTTTTCGAAAATGAGTTTTTGGTTACAATGAATTCCGTAGAAATTGTTGAATTTATCTATTAAAAAATTAAGGTTATATAACATGCTGTTTTTCTAAAAATACTTAAAAAAAATATCGTAAGTACCTGATAATTTTAAAATTTATTAAAGTAATATGGAAAAACTACCGTAAGTGACTTTCCGTTGGGTAAAAGTGACGTAAGTCGTGTAGTCTCATTATAAAATGTTAAATATAAGCTTACGCAAAATCTTTTGAGTAAGTTTTTTGTGTAAAAATGTGACTGAATACTACTTACTTGTTGAAAATTAAAGTTCGCACCGATTAATGTAAGTTCTTTATAATAATTTTGACTCAACTTTGAACTGCGATATATAGAAATCTACGTAAGTACTTGTACAATTAATTTAATGTAACATGTTATTTAATTAAAATTAAGTTTGCAATTATAAGTATATTTATAATAATCGAATTGATCAATGCTCAGAAACGTTTTACGCGAAAATTTTCATTTTCATATTTATTAGTAAATATTCTCAGCAAGTCCTTTCCTAGCTTACATACACGGAGAGAAAAATATGACAATTACTACGGGTGTATTTAATCAGATGGCAAATACGTGAAAAAAAATTCTCCTGTGTTATCATATTTTTCAAGGTTATAAAAATATAATTGTTAGATTCATAATGATAAAATTACTTTTTTTATATATTGTGTGGAATAATAAAATTACTTTATATATTATATTTTTTTGTTGCTATAAAAATATTATTGTATGCAGAATAATAAAAGTACTTTTTGCAGATTGATATTTAAATTTTTTTCATTCTTCCGTTCAAATAATTTCATTTATTTTATTTAGGTAAGTATTAATGTATAAAAGTATGTCCGAGTTCATTTACGTTTTAACTAAAAAAACACGCAAGTGCTTTTACTTAAGGTTTTGATAAAATATTTTACTAAATAAAACCACGTAAGTACATTCTTTACATTTTTTAAAGGATTTTTTTTTCAATTCGAAATTTTAATGCACTATTAGATAGAAAATACCTGTTTTAATATAAGTCCTAATTTTTATTATTTAAAACATTATTTTCATAAAAGATTTTAAATAAATCAGTTTATCTTAATTTTCTCAGTTTCATTCAACTGTGGCTTTTAACATTGAATAGCGAGCCCACAATGTTGATGATTTTAGATTTTTTGAAAGATGATTAAAATATACATGAAAAATATCTTCTGAGAAAGAACTTGTATTTTTTGTCTTGCGCCATTTCTTAAATTCATTATAAACTATCGTATATTGTCTTTTTGATTTGGCCGGAAGTAAATTCAAAGAAACATTTTTCGCTTCTTTAATTATCTCCGGTGGTAAAGTATCTTTTCACAGTCCGAATCCGATTCACTATTTGTATTCATTTTGATTAACGTAAAACGCAAAAATAATAAATGCACTTAACTAATATTTAATTATTTTAATATATATTAGTACAAAAATAAATAATTAAATTTTAACGAAAGAATTTGTTTCTAAAGTACATACAAATATCACTTAAATTCGTACCAAACAATATCTAGATACTGAACACGTGTTCATACAATCACGTATTAAACATAAACAAAGACAGTGGGGGAATGTCTTTCTTTTGTTTACTAAACTATCATGTAAATAACCCGTAAAATAAATAAATATTGAATTATTTTAGTATATATCTGTACAAAAATAAATTATTTTATTTTAATAAAAAAACTTATTTTGATAAACACATATAAAAATAACTTAAATTCGGACAAAACATCATGTTATTAATTATACTAATTGTATAAATTTCAAGCCACAAACATAATTTATCCAACAGCACGCAAACATAAAAAGTGGGGGATTGCTTTTCTTAAATTTATTAGATGAACTATGAAAATTATCTACTGCGCATGCGCGAATTTCGCACACGAGTGCGTGAAAGTGGTATTTCGCACACGCTGCACAGGCATTCAAAATGGCATTTCGCACACAGTGTTTCAAAAAAAATTTTACATATTTCCTAACCTGGGTTCGAACCCCGTATGCACGCATCAAATACAAACGCTTTATCCACTACGCTATTCGCAACCCTTATCGATTATGTTTAAAACTTGCACATGATGATCTGCTATTAGATTTGCTATCTAATGTGTTTTTAATACTCATACAATTTCAATGAAATTGGCAATATTTTACTATGATTTGGAAAAAAAATCTTGTTAATTAAAAATCTTACATCTTTGTTATCATAAAAATATCGTTGAAATATTTTATTGTTATATTTCTATAATAATTTCTCTACGATAGAAAGCAAAATCTTTCTGCATTATTGATGTATAAGTTTTCTTAAACCATGTACAAAATAAAAAAAAGATATAAGACGACGATTTTTTGAGTTTGGCGATTAAAGCAAAAGATGTGAAATAATTGTGAATCTTAATGTGAAATATTTCCATAATATTTCACAAAATATTACACTAGAACATTACGGTAATATTAATGAAATATTTCACTGATCCTATTGAAGTATAGGTATTTGAAATATTTTATCAATATTTCTCGAAATATTACATTGCAACAATCGATTTCGATGAATAAACCAAGATGTTAATTAATGGCGACGTTTCGATGACTTTTGCCATCCTTCTCTGGTTATTCTACTTGTCAATGGTTAGTATAGCCTGAGGAGGATGGCAAAAAATTCGAGCTTACATTTAAACCAAATAGAAGAATATTACAGAACGATTTTTTTCTAAATAAAGGACTGCAAACTGTATATGCACTATCCTTTTCAATTCTGATATTATATTATTAATTAGAAAAAAAATTTACAATATTTCAAAAATTTGTATACTTATACATTTAGAAATTGGTTTAATTATCCTAAAAAATTGTATTTAATTCTTCATTTAATGTGATTCTTTATTCTTGTTTAGAAATAATTATTTACTATAAGATAATAAGAACCTTTTCGTGGGACAAAATAACATAATTCATAGTTAGATACATTTTCTTAAGTGTAAAGAGCAAACAGCAGAAAAAGATTTCGTTTGAAACACTCGGAAATAGTACTACTTAATTGTGCACAATATATTTTTATTTAAAATAATTAAGTTAAAAAATAGAGCACGGGTATCTAAATTCGGACAATCGTATCCAAGCGTAGCTCCTTTCGCGAGAGAGAAAAATCTAGGAATATATGGTTAAAAAATTACTAAGTCCAAATTTTATAAATTCAACAGTTCTTTATAGCCTGGTAATAACTCTTAATAACAAAATAGCGAAATAGCTCATAGTGGTTGTAACGGATTTGCTATTTTTTTAATAATAATAATTAATATTACCAATTGACTACCGTTAAACAATAGTCTCACTACGCGATCAACCGCTCAGCAATAATACGAGTCTATAAGACACGTATAGGCGGAGGTGGCGGTATCCTTTACTTAGCGAACGCGAACGAAAATAAAAGGGCAAACAATAAGAGTGGAAACACGATGTTTAATTTAAAATAAAAGCAAGAGTACATTATCAAAAAGAGGTAATACACGCGTGCCGCTGCAAGCGAGATCGCAGGTCGATACACGAAATTAATAAAGAGAGAAAGAGAGAGAGAGACTACAAAACTGGCACTTACAGTGCATGAGCCGCGATGGGTCACCAGCACAGCACCAGGTTCACAAGCGGCACGAGGCAATCAAAAATGGAAAGAAGAGTAAACAAAATAACTCTTACGACGGTTGAAATAAGTGTCCCGACGGTTGAAATAAGTCTAAGTGAATCTCTCGCCGGTTGAGATTAGTCTAAGTGCTCTCGCACTGACGAACCGAAAACCGACCTGTAACAGCTGTAAAGATTAATACACAGGCTAGACAGAGAGAGAGAATGTAACGAGCAATATAATATAATCAAATATTATATTGATTCGTTAAAGAGTTTGGTATAGTTAAAGAGCTATGGCCAACATATTGGCTACAGTTTAAAAATTGTAAGATAGTAACTATTGCATTGGTAATATCTTTGCAATAATTGTTGCCCATCACTTTGTAATACAGTGGTAATAGTTTATATTTTTACGTATGTACAATATCTCAATAAGTAGATTGTGCTTAAAAATAAAATGTTTTAAGTCTGTTATTATATACATGCTGCCACATTAAATTTAATATGTTAACTTTTAATATCCATCATATTCGCATATACATACATTACATATTTTATTAGTTACATTATTGTTACTATTATTACGTTTGTAACAGTATTGGTATTCTCTCACAAGGGAAGTACTTGACCTTCGGAAACGGATATATCTTATCCTAACTTTGGCATATCTTTTGGAATATAATAATATGAAGAAAGCCAAGTTATTACTTGCCAATTGCCATCTGACAATAATATTTCCAATGAAAGTTACTTTCACTTTGATTGCTATTATGACTCGAAAACGAATATTGATTGGAAATCAATCCAAAAACTGAAAGGTAGTTGAGTTCAAGTAGATATGGTTAAAAAAAAGAAGCTTAAACTGTTCAATTTAGAGCAAAGTTAAGAAAATAAGAAATTGAAGAATTTTATAATATTATTGCAATATGTTTTGCATTATTTTAGGTTATATTTTTTTGTAAGATTTCATATTGTGTGGAGCGCAATGCCGGATGTCAAATACGTTTCGTTTCGAAATTCTATTACACAAGAAAAAATATATAACATACACATTTCAAAGTATTCATATGATATATACAATGGGTTAAAAATTAAATACATTAATTATTGCATTTTTAAGATAATATTATAAACAGTAATGGCGAAAGAAAATTCAAATTTCAACAGTGGTAATATAAAATACGAATTACACTTAAAAAGTTTTTCAAAAGTTAGATTTAGGAGCATTTAATTTAAATATTTTTTAAATAAAAATTTCAAAATTGAATGGATATATTTAAGTAGATAATGTATATTTATATAACACAATATTTTAAATAAACAAGTATGTATTTATTAGAAACAGAAGGTTATTTAAGGAATGAATTTGTTTATAATAATCAAAATAAATATATGGGCACTGTAACTAAAGGGAAAAATTAAATTGGATATATTGGATTCAATTTAGAGCAAAGTTAAGAAAATAAGAAATTGAAGAATTTTATAATATTATTGCAATATGTTTTGCATTATTTTAGGTTATATTTTTTTGTAAGATTTCATATTGTGTGGAGCGCAATGCCGGATGTCAAATACGTTTCGTTTCGAAATTCTATTACACAAGAAAAAATATATAACATACACATTTCAAAGTATTCATATGATATATACAATGGGTTAAAAATTAAATACATTAATTATTGCATTTTTAAGATAATATTATAAACAGTAATGGCGAAAGAAAATTCAAATTTCAACAGTGGTAATATAAAATACGAATTACACTTAAAAAGTTTTTCAAAAGTTAGATTTAGGAGCATTTAATTTAAATATTTTTTAAATAAAAATTTCAAAATTGAATGGATATATTTTAAGTAGATAATGTATATTTATATAACACAATATTTTAAATAAACAAGTATGTATTTATTAGAAACAGAAGGTTATTTAAGGAATGAATTTGTTTATAATAATCAAAATAAATATATGGGCACTGTAACTAAAGGGAAAAATAAATTGGATATAATTATGGATTAACTCGCAAATTTTGAAAGTGGGTGCAAATTACGAATTACGGGAGAAATGGAAGAAACAGGTTTTTATTTATATGCCGCTAAAACGTTATAAATAGTTCTTTAAAATTAATACAAAAATTTATTTATTTATGAAGAAAGGTCTATTACTCTAAAAGTATACAAAATATTAATGACATGGAACTTTTGTCGATGATCCTTCATCATTAAATAAATTAATTTTAGGAGGTGAAGTTCTATTTAGTTCCGTTAATAATAATAAATAAATAAATAAATAATCCATAATTTTAATAAGTAGTTACTAAATACTACAATTTAATAAGTATATGCACTTTACTATTTTTGGTAAGTTTAATTTTTCATTAACATTAACAATAATTATTAAAATATAAATTTGAGCTTTATAAGAATTCATGTAGAGTTTGAAATTTACATTTAACATTTAATATGTCTCTATTATCTTATTATAATTAAAATTTTTCCTCAAAAGTGTCCGGCGTCCGGCGTCCGACATTCACCATTGGGCGTCTTTTTATTATGTTTTATATATATGCATGTGTATAAGGGTAAGTGTGTTATGGTGAAGAGGTCAAGGTGAGGGATAGGGATGGGGTCACCCTGACCACCTGGACATCGTCTCCAGGAAGTGAAATTTTCTTTTGCAAATTCAAGTAGAAAGGCATGTAGACTTTCCTGTGGAGGATGTCAGGATTACCTGGAGGTTACCCTGACCACGTAGACATCGTCTTCAGGAAGTGAGAATATTTTTTGCAAATTTATGCAGAACAGCATGTAGACTTTCCTGTGACAATATTTTTTGCAAATTTAAGCAGAAAGGCATGTAGACTTCCCTGCGGACGATGTCAGGATAACCTGGAGGTTACCCTGACCACCTGGACATCGTCTTCAGGAAGTGAGAATATTTTTTGCAAATTTAAGCATTTAAAGGCATGTACACTTAATTTTTTTTTATGTAAAGTATGCAAAAAAAGTAAGTAAAAAATCGTAAAAAAATAAGTAAAAAAAAAGTAAAAAAAAAAGTAAAAAAAGTAAAAAAAGTAAGTAAGTAAAAGTAAGTAAGCGAAAAAAGTTTAACAAACCCATTCTAGTCAGAATGTTTAATGTAAATCCTAAAGATCGAGAACGATTTTTTCTTAGATTATTATTACTTCATGTACGGGGGTCCGAATCTTTTGAAGATATACGAAGGCGTTGTTTATGATACATTTTATGAAGCATGTATAGTTAGAGGTTTAATCATTACTGATAATGAATGGGATAAATGTTTAGAAGAAAATTGTAATTTTCAATTTCCACAGGCACTATGTGAACTTTTCGCTTTAATTATATCATTTACTTTATAATAAGTATAAAGAACATTACTTTGATCCTAAATTTCCTGAAATTTTAGGAGAACAAAAGGCTTTAAAAATTATAGACAACGTTTTATCAAAACACAATTTAACATTGCAACAATTTAATTTACCTAATATTGATAATATTGATAATGAAAATCACAATGATATGTTTTATAATGATATTCTTGCAAATGAAGATAATGACATAGAAATATTGTTAAAATCTTTAACATTGGAACGAAAAACAATATTTGATACAATAGTAGAAGCAGTTTACGATAATAAAAAAGAAAATTTATATTTTATAGATGGTCCTGGTGGTAGTGGAAAAAGTTATTTATTAAATGCTATTATAAAATTTGTGAAATTAAACAAAATACCAGAGTTAGCAGTTGCTTGGACTGGTATTGCAGCAAATTTATTAATAGGTGGTAAATCTATCCATTCAACATTTGAAATACCATTTAATTTAAACGAACAATCAACATGCAACATTTCACCAAATTCACAAATAGGTCAAATTTTAAAAAATATTAAATTAATAATTTGGGATGAAATATCAATGACTTGTAAATATGCATTAGAAGCTATAGATATTTTTTTCAGAGATTTATGTCGAAATAATAGACCGTTTGGTGGTAAAATATTAGTAACATCAGGCGATTTTCGACAAACACTTCCTATAGTTCGATACGGAAATAGAACTCAAATATTAGAATCATGTGTAAAAAGTAGTTCTTTATGGCAATTATTTCAAAAACTTACATTAAATAATAATTTAAGATTGGTCAATTCAAACAGTATGTTTAAAACGTGGTTATTAAATATTGGAAAAAATAAAAATATTACAAAATTTGAAATTGATAATAACGTTATAAAAATTCCTTCAGAATTTATTACATTTAATAATTTGATAGATGATATTTTTGGTAATAAAATAAATATTGATGATTTACATACTCTTAAAGACAAAGTAACTCTTTCACCTATATATAGTGATGTTTTAGCGATTAATAACGAAATAATTGAAAGAATTGAAGGTGACGGTAAGATATATTTAAGCATTGATAGCATTACTAATGATGAAAATAATAAGTTGGATGAAACAATAACAATAGATTTTATAAATTCATTAATGCCAAATGGTTTACCACCGCATAAATTAGTATTAAAAAAAGGAATGATCGTTATGTTACTTAGGAATTTGCATTTAGATGGAGGTTTATGTAATGGTACCAGGCTCATGATTACAGAATTAAAACAGTAGTACACTATATATGGAGAAATTATAACAGGTAAAAATTCAGGACAAATTGTGATGATTCCAAGAATAGATTTATGCCCATCAAAGGATGATATACCTTTTAATATGGTTAGACGACAATTTCCTATTAGACCAAGTTTCGCTATGACCATAAATAAAGCACAAGGTCAATCATTTAAAAAAGTATGTCTATATTTACCAAGACCTGTATTTAGTCATGGTCAATTATATGTTGCATTATCATAAGAGTTACAGATGAAAAAAATCTAAAAATAAAATTTTCGAAATCGTCAATACTCACTAATACAGAAGGAGATATACTTAATATAAATGAGAGTAATTTAAATAATAATGTAATAATATATACAACGAATATAGTTTTTTCTGAAGTGTTTGATACTTAAATAGCTTTTTTTATTTTTAAAAATCAATTTAAGGTCGACTTATTAGGCAAACGAATTATAAAATAATAAGATATAAGCATCAGACAAAATTTGTAGATAAAATTATGTATAATAAAGAATATTTTTCAAGTATACATTATTTACATCAAGCAACATTTCAATATATCATTACTTAAGAAATAAACAAATATTAAAATATTAGTTGTCTGCATTAAGCGTCATTTTGTTGGCAAAATTATTTATGAAATATTTAAATTTTAAAATAATCAACTGTCTGCATCAAGCGACATTTTTTTACTAAAATACTGAAGAAATAAACAAATTTAAAATTCATTGTCTGCATCAAGAGACATTTTTTTACTAAAATACAAGAAATAAACAAATTTAAAATTCATTGTCTGCATCAAGCGACATTTTTTTACTAAAATACTGAAGAAATAAACAAATTTAAAATTCATTGTCTGCATCAAACGATATTTTATTGACAAAATAATTTATAAAATATACAAATTTTAAAATAATTAATTGTCTAATATAGCATCATTAATTAAATATCAGTTAAAATATTTTGATAATACTTGTTAGAATACATTGTCTGCAAAAAGTGATATTATTTTAGAACTTTGTTTAGATATTAATGAAACAAAAAATTACAAAATATATAAAATAAACACGAATATACGAGATGCCATATTATATTATTTATTTTATTTTTAATGCAGCCATATTGGAACGTATATTTTTATCAATTTTAAAATATTTACGTATTATACCATACATAATTTTGAAATATATATATATATGTTAGAAACTTTTAATACACATTATATTCACGTTCATTATATGACAATCTCAAGCCTGTAAATGCAGAGAGAAAATAATACAAACCAACATTCGAAAATAAACTGTTATAGTTAAATATCATGATGAGTAAAAGGAATAAATTGTATACATTTTTTAAAATAAAATATTTTATAATTTATTTTTATTTGTTTTAATAATATAACAACAAATTTTAATTAATAGTTTAAAGCACATGAAAAAAATTGGTTTGAAAATAAAATAAAATAATTGTATCAAAATCGTTTAAAATTTATTTGTTATAAACTAATAATAAATTTAAGACTACACTTTAGAATCAACGTCTAGCCTCAAAATTGTGATTCAACCGAGGGAGCGTTAGCGACCGAGGTAATATGGCTAGTTTTTATTATTTTTATTCTGATTTCATCACACTAAATTTTAGTAAAAACTTTTAATTATAAATTATAATCGTATTTAAAAAAAAATTAAATTTTTGGTATAAATGCACTATAGCTGTACCTCCAAGGTGTTGCGTGAATCTGTTATGGTAGTGAAAAAATAATATATTTTATAAACATTATTTTAAATAAATTAATTACGAAAAACTTTTTTCGAAATTAAAAATAGGGGGTTGGCGCGCGAAGCGCGCAGGGGGCGACGCCCCCCCTAATATATATATGCAATTAAAAGTTAATCATATTTGATGATATTTATGTGTGTGTTATGTGTGTTTGCCATATAACCACTCAATCCTCTTCTGATTTGGCCTTTCAATAATCAAAATTAAATTATTTTTAAATTAATCTTTTTCATTGATGGAACTGAAAATTGATTTGATTACTTTAAAAGATTATAGCTGTACAATAATAAATGGTCTTGAGGATTTAGAACAGTCTAGCATACAGGGACGTAAATGTAATCGAATTAAAAATTCCATTGCTAAAAAACCATTAGATTCACAAAAACTACAGGCTATTCATGGTAAATACTGTCTCATTTATAAAAGTTATAATTAAATATATTTTAGTCTATATTTTTATTATTTTATAAATTGAAGTCTAACATAATCGAAAAATATTAAATTAATTATTGTTTAAAACGAAAATTAAGAAGTAATCGATTCACATATTATTTTTAAAGAAGTCGTAAGAAAAATAATTTTACAGTGAATTATATAGTAATGGTTATATAATTTAAGCATTAAGAGAACTTTTTATTATGAACATCTGAAAATTAATTCAAATAAATATTTTTTTTGTAAATTATATGTACATGCGCTTTTAAAATATTGTTTGTTTTGTCAGAAGTAAATTTGATAATATCCTCCTTATATTATAATATAATGTACTTTTATTAGTTATTAAGTTTAGATTGCAGAACTTTTAAATATTGTCACGTGAGTTCCGAGAACTTGCGCAACTTAGTGTTCACATGCTGAGTCGGCACTCAGCATGTAAGACAAGCACCTACTGGGAACATATTTACCCCCACTGTGCGAATGATAAGGATTTTGATGGTCCATCTTCAATGGACTCGCGGACTAACGAGACACTCGCTTACCACCTTTTGTAGTTAGTAGACGTGTCCCTCGGGACGATTAAAATAAACGATTTATACCTCTTCTCTCGTCCTGACTTATTAACCCGTGATACTATCCCGAAGGTCAAGAGCGACCAACCCCACGTAACAATATATAATTATTTTAAAAAACCAATTGCTTGAAATTTTTTTTCTTTTTTTCTTAAATTGTATATTTTAAAATACTACACTTTAAATATCTTCAGTCTAATATAATATGCTTTAACTAGAAAACAGCGGAATTAGTCTTATAGTTTTTCGATATAAGTGCGAAAATGTTCGCACGTATATCGAACAATATTTTTCAATACCGTGGACATAAATGTAATTTTTAAAAACCGAGCAGTGGAAAAGTGATTAAATGATTAACATTATTGTCTGTGAGCACCAATGAGCAATCAAACATTATTTGCAACATCAAATGTTATTTACTTTTATCAATTTTGACATTATGAATTTTATTTTAATAATTTTGTACAGCTAGTAGAAATTGAACATTTTAAGGTTAGACAAAATTTGTAATTTGATCATATTAGGATCATATTTTGAGCATTTTTTGCTAATTCGTCACTTACTGGCTTAAAAACCGTTTCTATTATGCTCAAAATTCTACTAAGGTACTGTTTCTTAAAAAGTTTAGCATCATGGACTTACGTTCTACCATTTTTTATGAAATATTATATTAATAAAAAAATTATCTAATTTATGAAATTATAATCGTTTTGTTCGCAAATATACATTTTTAATATGCTATACTTATTAACTACAATATATTTTACAAATGTATTATTTAATCAATTTTTTAAGGCGTTTTTGAATATTATTTGTAATCGGTGAACAAAATTGATTCAGTTCAGATACAATTGGAACTAAAGCAAGTATAGTAATGCTACTCAAGAAAAAAAGGTTAGTGAGGAAGATATAAATATAAAATACAGCTCTGAAGAAGATGATGAAAAAGAGGATAATGAAAATCATAATGAAAAATTAAGTGATAAAGAATCTCAGATTTCTTTTAAAATTTGGTTTGAATGTACATCTTTAATTGTTTCAGCTTTATAAGCAATCAAATTTAAGTGATTTTTTTGGCGAGATTTTTAGATATTTGGTTATATCTATCGTAAAAAGGCCATTGGACACTAAAATTCCGGCATTCTTCATATTTTTATAGTAGAAATTATATCCTAGAGTTTAATAAAGATCCGATTTTCAGAGGGTGTGACTTCTCCTTGTTAGTTGAGGATCCTGTCCCTAGTAGAAATTGAGCATTTTTAGGTTAGACAAAATTTGTAATTTGATCATATTAGGATCATATTTTGAGCATTTTTTGCTAATTCGTCACTTTCTGGCTTAAAAACCGTTTCAATTATGCTCAAAATTCTACTAGGGGTGTTTCAAGAAGATTTGCAGAATTTGACAGAAAATAAGAGATAGTGACTCAGAGTATAGGTAATTTTGATGAATTAATAAGTGATACTATTCATCGCGGTACACAACACCGATCTATATAGATTCTAATGATTAAACGAATTGTGTTTTTTAAATTTTAAGTTTAAAAATTACTGTGATTTACTGTTTAAAAATCAAAAGAAAAAATGTGCTTGTTTAATTTGCATTGTTGAAGTTTCTAAAAATTCTAATTTTTATTAACCCATTAATGCCCAAGATGACCATTTTCGAACACCGCTCATTAAGGCCCTGTAGGTAATATTATCCGCTAAGGAAAAATTTGAATAACAAGGAGGGGTTCCACCTTCCGGGAAACAGATTTTGTTGCAACTTTGAGAGCTGTTTTCTGGTACATAAATATGAAAGAATTCATATGAAATTCAATCTCATAGGCTGTTTGACGAAAATTATACGCAGTTAATGAATAATTGTGAACAAAATATGCTCAAGTTTAATCGCCAATAAACTAATTCTTATTTTTTCGAAAACTTTTGTCTAAATTAAGATATTTGAGCTTTTTTTAATACTTGATCTCAAATGTTTAATGGATTTAAGTTTGAATATTTACGTCTATTTCTTCCCGAGTTAAACATATTTTTTTCACAACTTTTCGTTAACTGCGTATAATTTTCGTCAAACAGCCTATATGAGATTGAATTTCATATGAATTCTTTTATATTTGGGTACCAAAAAACAGCTCAACGAAATCTGTTTTCCGGAAGGTGGAATTCTTCCTTATAAGCAGTATTTTTGAAGTTTCAAAATTACAATTATGTAATATTTATATAAAGAGTAATATAATAATATATTCCAAATATATTATTTCGAACAATGTTTTACTTATTTATATTTAAAATTTAGATGTAAACCTCATATTGCAAACATAAGATATAAAATCTTCATAAAACTGCATTTAATTCAATATTATATCTGAATAAATATCATCATTATTTAAATAATTTAAAAATAATTTAATATTTACATAAAATTTAACGAAAAAAAATATCGATAATATATAATTTAAAATTTTTATTTCCGTACTTTATGATCACTATTTTGTAGAATCATAGACAAGTAAACAGTTAACAAAATTGAAAAGTTCAGATGTTTTGTGCATATGTGCGACAGCAAAATAAAAATTTTTATCCGCTTAAAATTAGTAAAAATTTCTATTTTTCGATCAATTTTTTGTCGTTTTCATTAAATTATTCAAGCTCAAATAAAAGTATTTCTACGTTTTTTGAGCATGTACCACCTTAATGCATCCTCGAAGTTTGTTCACACAACAGTGATGGCGCTGCAAAATCGAGGAGATCGACATAAGTATATAAGTATATAACAAGTAAAGGAGAGGAGAATTATGTTTGTGTGCAAGCTTGCGAGGGCGAGGAACGCTGTGACGTGCACACTATTATAGAGCAAACAGAGAAGAGAGAAAAAGAGTTAGAAAGAGAATATAAATGTAAGAGACGTTAGAGACGAGACAGGATTATCAAGATCAGTCAGGAGTACTGGACAGGGCTCAGGGGACGGCCCACGGGGTAAACGTGAACGCGAACCTCGTCTAGTACAGTACACAGAGGGAGCTACTGAGCTTAAAGGGAAAGAACGAGGTCGATTCATACCGAGTAACGACGGAAGCATATAACTGGAACTGTGTGTGAGTGAAAATCGGTGAAAACCCGCGTGGAAGAAATATTAACTATACTTAATTCGGAAGTAGCAATTCACTCGGCAATAGCTAACCAAATATATATCTCATCGTGGTCGTGTTTACATCGTTCGTTTGCTTGGTGGTGAACCCGTGCATCTTCCCGCAGTCGATACTCGATCTACAATCAGCCCGAGCCCCGAACACACACTTTGACCCTAGCCTATTACCGCCACTGTCGCCACACCACCCGCCTCCCTCTCTCTCACTTTTCCCATCTTGTACCGTTCTGTCTCGCTCGTTCTCTCGAGTATACGTGCGCGCTCGCAGTACCTCGTCAGTCGTATACGAACGAGTGCGACTCATCGCACTTCCTATTTCGTCGTTGTGATTCACGAGAGTAAAGGTGATCGTGGATATAATATATCGGATCAGGTAAAGTGAATCCGTTGCGTTCTTGATACGTTAAATATATATCAATCTGTTTTACGCTCTTTCTCTCTCTCTTCGTATTGGCATAGAAATACAGATAATTGAAGAGCCCGCGTGAACGGATTGTGTAACAAACAATGACGGACAAGAAAGGTAATTATGAAATGTATGCAAGTCAAAACCATTTCCACGCCAGGCGCTTCGCCACCATCCTCTACATATTTTCTATACCCTAGACCTTTTGAGCTTAGATAATGTTTAAACACCGACGCGTCAGTTTCCCTAATTTATTTTATTTTTTTATCATTATTATTTTGTTGAGTATCTCGACTATTTGTTCTTTAGTACACTGTACACGGATATATATATATACATACATACACACACACACACACACACACACACACACACACATACATACATATACATAGGAACATTTATTTTTCTACCCTCGGTCTTTCTCCTTGTTCACTTTGATTTATTATTTTTCATCCATATCATTAACGACAAATATCCAATAATTCTTATTTTCTTATTGACCAATGTAAACTTGTTAAAATATAATTTAAGTATATATACGATATTTAGTCTGAAAAGCAGCTAATGTTATCCTTGTCAAGTAAACGTATTCAAGTTTCCTCTCTGAATCACGTAATTGCCATTTTGTTGTGCATTTTTTTTTCCTCTTACGCCGATCTTTCGAGTATTTCTGCACTATCCTTGGAACCGTGTTATTTACTGCATATCTTACTTTCTGTAAAATTAGTTAAACAATCCAAAAGTTGAATAGTGTATGACTCAAAATGCTGAAAGTAAACCTGAAATAAAAGTGCAAATTTCCTGCATTAGTATGCCTGACAGATGAATCAATACCGTCCCCTCTTCAATATTTTTTACGTACAAATAGCTCTGTTAGTGTGTGTGCGCGCGCGCGTGTGTGTGTGTGTGTGTGTGTTCATGTGTGCGTTAGCTGGTGCGCGCGCACGCAACACATCGCATTCGCATACCGTATCACTCACGCACACACACATACACTCACGTACATTCTTTCTATGCTCCCCTTCTCTTTGTTCTCTCTCGTTTTTGATTCTCGCACACTGTATTTCATCTGTTTTAACAATAATCTCGTTCCCAAAGCTTCTTCCTTCCGTAGCAAAGTTCATATACATATGAAACTTTAAACAAAATGGCATCTACGATTGCGCGCTCTACGTATTCAGGGGCGTGCGTATACGATATACAAATTTAATATATAATACGCGTGCAAAAAAAGAGGAGAGATACCGAGGAAGTGGAAGAATTCAACCTTTACTTCTCTCTAACGTTGACGAAAGATGCTTCATCTGTGTATAGAGAACTTCATTTTCTATACAATTATATTTTTATATATGTGTGTATATATATACATATATATATATATATATATCACATATATACACATTCGCACTCTCAAGTCCTAAAGCATAAAAATTGATACCAGAATGTGTATATCAACAACTTTACACATTTGAAACGAGTAAAATTTGAGTTTTATACTTCTGAAGGTTGAAGTTCTCACAGTTTACTCTTTTCAAGTGTGTATGCTTGTCGATGTATATACATTCTAGCGTTAATTTGTAAGCTTTAGGATAAGAGTGAATATATATATTGATACTTATACATTAAAATTATGTATCTTATTTTTAGTAGGAAGGTTCTTTGCTTCTTTTTAAATTGTTTAAGTTTTACCTAACCAACTTTATAATATTATAAAATTATATACATTATTATTGTTAATGAAAATATACCTTAATTATTGTCATAACCTTAATGTTTTTACATGTTTAATTTAATTTTAGGATAGAATTTATGATATATATAATATATGAATAGTGTATCATAATGAATATTGTATTGAATGCGGAGTTAGAAAAAAAAGATCGAGTGGCAGCAAGATCCAAGAGGTCACAAAACCTATCATAATAGCAAAATATTCTAGAATCATTTTTTATACATCCTATAAGCACTAGCATATTTACAAAATTCCCTTATCATTACACTTAAAATGTTTGCTATAAGAAGCAGAAAATAAGATCAATTGAAAATGTCACAATTAAACTGCTTTACCTTGTTGGGATTGAAACTACAAATTGATAAACATACTATAGTAAATAATCATTTGTAAAATAGATTTTAATCACATAATCAAAAATAGGAAGATACTTTAAATTATCTTAGATTCAACTTACTTATTTTTTCAAGTAGTAAATATATGATTTGAATTTTAAAGTCTACACTATTTATTGCAAAACTAATTCTATAATTAAATGTTGAATTTTCTTAGGTTTGAATAATTTTTACCAAAATAAGATTTTCTATTATATTTAATTTGCAAAGAATGTAGAACCTTATTTCAAATGATGAATAAAAATGATTTGTGATTAAAAACTATTATAACTTTTTACATTGTTGTGAAAAACTACTGTTATAATTGCTGTCCCTGAATGTTGATATCAGTTATCAAGGTCAGGATAGTTCATACAGTTGTGGCTGTCGATATGTTTTGCAGTGGACCAGATATATCAAAGACGATTTGATGCAAGACAGTAGGTGGAGCCTAGGAGATTGGAAATCACACAGCCTAAGCCACGTATCTAATCTCTGCTTCTCTATATATTATCTTAAATCACTACGTGTTTAATTATTAAAACAATACGTATATCCATACATATATACATGCATGCACTCACATGCACACAGGCACTAGCGTACGTGTGTGGGTGCGTTTGAGTACATGGGTTATGTTTGTGTATGTATATAAGTGTACATATACATAATTTACTTTATATATATATAAAATAAAATTGCACCATGTAATTTCCAATTCAAAAAGTATTGATAAATGACAATAAATAAAGTTATTTGATAATCAAACTAAAAAATTAGACTTTATCTGTCATTACATTATAGGTAACTGTATAGTTAACATCAAATTATAGCAACATTTAATAAATAGTACAGTGGAACTTAATAAAAATCTACACTTTGATAAAATATATTGCATCAATTATTAATATCACATTAAAACTTAACTATTAAAGTTAACTTGGATTTATTATTTTTCATCCATATCATTAACGACAAATATCCAATAATTCTTATTTTCTTATTGACCAATGTAAACTTGTTAAAATATAATTTAAGTATATATACGATATTTAGTCTGAAAAGCAGCTAATGTTATCCTTGTCAAGTAAACGTATTCAAGTTTCCTCTCTGAATCACGTAATTGCCATTTTGTTGTGCATTTTTTTTTCCTCTTACGCCGATCTTTCGAGTATTTCTGCACTATCCTTGGAACCGTGTTATTTACTGCATATCTTACTTTCTGTAAAATTAGTTAAACAATCCAAAAGTTGAATAGTGTATGACTCAAAATGCTGAAAGTAAACCTGAAATAAAAGTGCAAATTTCCTGCATTAGTATGCCTGACAGATGAATCAATACCGTCCCCTCTTCAATATTTTTTACGTACAAATAGCTCTGTTAGTGTGTGTGCGCGCGCGCGTGTGTGTGTGTGTGTGTGTGTTCATGTGTGCGTTAGCTGGTGCGCGCGCACGCAACACATCGCATTCGCATACCGTATCACTCACGCACACACACATACACTCACGTACATTCTTTCTATGCTCCCCTTCTCTTTGTTCTCTCTCGTTTTTGATTCTCGCACACTGTATTTCATCTGTTTTAACAATAATCTCGTTCCCAAAGCTTCTTCCTTCCGTAGCAAAGTTCATATACATATGAAACTTTAAACAAAATGGCATCTACGATTGCGCGCTCTACGTATTCAGGGGCGTGCGTATACGATATACAAATTTAATATATAATACGCGTGCAAAAAAAGAGGAGAGATACCGAGGAAGTGGAAGAATTCAACCTTTACTTCTCTCTAACGTTGACGAAAGATGCTTCATCTGTGTATAGAGAACTTCATTTTTCTATACAATTATATTTTTATATATGTGTGTATATATATACATATATATATATATATATATATCACATATATACACATTCGCACTCTCAAGTCCTAAAGCATAAAAATTGATACCAGAATGTGTATATCAACAACTTTACACATTTGAAACGAGTAAAATTTGAGTTTTATACTTCTGAAGGTTGAAGTTCTCACAGTTTACTCTTTTCAAGTGTGTATGCTTGTCGATGTATATACATTCTAGCGTTAATTTGTATGCTTTAGGATAAGAGTGAATATATATATTGATACTTATACATTAAAATTATGTATCTTATTTTTAGTAGGAAGGTTCTTTGCTTCTTTTTAAATTGTTTAAGTTTTACCTAACCAACTTTATAATATTATAAAATTATATACATTATTATTGTTAATGAAAATATACCTTAATTATTGTCATAACCTTAATGTTTTTACATGTTTAATTTAATTTTAGGATAGAATTTATGATATATATAATATATGAATAGTGTATCATAATGAATATTGTATTGAATGCGGAGTTAGAAAAAAAAGATCGAGTGGCAGCAAGATCCAAGAGGTCACAAAACCTATCATAATAGCAAAATATTCTAGAATCATTTTTTATACATCCTATAAGCACTAGCATATTTACAAAATTCCCTTATCATTACACTTAAAATGTTTGCTATAAGAAGCAGAAAATAAGATCAATTGAAAATGTCACAATTAAACTGCTTTACCTTGTTGGGATTGAAACTACAAATTGATAAACATACTATAGTAAATAATCATTTGTAAAATAGATTTTAATCACATAATCAAAAATAGGAAGATACTTTAAATTATCTTAGATTCAACTTACTTATTTTTTCAAGTAGTAAATATATGATTTGAATTTTAAAGTCTACACTATTTATTGCAAAACTAATTCTATAATTAAATGTTGAATTTTCTTAGGTTTGAATAATTTTTACCAAAATAAGATTTTCTATTATATTTAATTTGCAAAGAATGTAGAACCTTATTTCAAATGATGAATAAAAATGATTTGTGATTAAAAACTATTATAACTTTTTACATTGTTGTGAAAAACTACTGTTATAATTGCTGTCCCTGAATGTTGATATCAGTTATCAAGGTCAGGATAGTTCATACAGTTGTGGCTGTCGATATGTTTGCAGTGGACCAGATATATCAAAGACGATTTGATGCAAGACAGTAGGTGGAGCCTAGGAGATTGGAAATCACACAGCCTAAGCCACGTATCTAATCTCTGCTTCTCTATATATTATCTTAAATCACTACGTGTTTAATTATTAAAACAATACGTATATCCATACATATATACATGCATGCACTCACATGCACACAGGCACTAGCGTACGTGTGTGGGTGCGTTTGAGTACATGGGTTATGTTTGTGTATGTATATAAGTGTACATATACATAATTTACTTTATATATATATAAAATAAAATTGCACCATGTAATTTCCAATTCAAAAAGTATTGATAAATGACAATAAATAAAGTTATTTGATAATCAAACTAAAAAATTAGACTTTATCTGTCATTACATTATAGGTAACTGTATAGTTAACATCAAATTATAGCAACATTTAATAAATAGTACAGTGGAACTTAATAAAAATCTACACTTTGATAAAATATATTGCATCAATTATTAATATCACATTAAAACTTAACTATTAAAGTTAACTTGGAAAACTCTAATATATATGTATATATCTATATATATCTCTAATATATCTGTAGATTTATAATATTTTTTAAATTGGAAACATTGGCTGTCATATAATTATATCCAAATCAATATGAATGTATTATATTGATATGGATCAATTGATATTATGTACTGAAACCGTGATATTGGCTGATTGCTTACATTGTTTCTTTTTTTTTAAACCCACCAAGTGCTGTTAGTGTACAGATTTGCATGATTTTAGTTTTGATTATCATGTTGAATGTTTTACATGCTCGTGTATTTGAAAACATTAATTAATTTTTGTATTTATTCTGAGTCAAAATCTCATGTATGACTCTGTACAAAAGCAGTGCTAACAAATCAGCAAGGTGGGTACAAATGCTATAAATAACCTCATAGTATGTATATAATACTATTAAATAGTGATTAGGTAGCTCACTTTTAACAATAGTGCATGTGCTTTGATAATGGACGCCATAAGTTTACCAAACATAGAATTATAAAAATAAAGTAATAAAGTTAAATTATAATAAAATTTCGTTTTTAACATATAAGAATAAGTTTGAAATAATTTTAAATAAACTATAATTTCATTAAATTTTACATGGTGTAAAAACTTGTGGTTAAGTTTATATGTCTGAACATATAAAAACTATTTTTTTTATAAATTGATTGGTTTTTCCTATTTATATTTTTATATTTTGTTTAAGTAAACTTTTGTTACTAACAATATAATTTTATAATGTTTAACTTTGCAACACCGATTTATAATAGAAATATCAGAGGTGCGTAATAATAACCCAGGCGGAAATTGAAACAATTAGAAAAAAATAATAAAAATTAATAACTGTTTAAAAAAATTAAAAAAAATTAATAAAAATTATTAATATCTACATTTGAGACAAGTAGAAATAGTTATTAATTTTTATCAATTTTCATAAAAATTGTTGTTAATAGTTAATAATTTTTTCTAATTTATAACAGCATTGTAAAAAAATGTATGAGTGCGCGTATGTGTAAAAGTAAATTAAATTAATAGTAAATTATTATAAATTAGGGTAAAAAAGTGACGATTTCACAAAAAGGAAAAAAGTAATAAAAAATTATAAAAAAAAAATAAAATCTTCAATTTATTATAAAAATACAATAATGATTCGGAAAAATTAATAATAGTTATTAATTAATTTTTGTTGTTAGACTGAAATACTCATGAATTTTGTAGATTAAAAAAGGTAATAACCTATTTGTTTAATTTATTATAATCTCAAAATAACTGTAATATTCTCAGCAAAATAAAACCAAATGCAAAGTTTAACATTTAATTTGATTAATATATTTATTGTATGTCTGGGGTAAAGTTAGTAACATGAAGACATTTTTTTTGCATGTTTCAATATCTGTTGTCTAAATAAAAACAACGTTAAATTAGTACTATTAAGTATAACATAATTTAAATATCCAAACAAAGTTGTTTGTTTTATTTAGAATAATTTTCAAATATGTCATATTGCATGAATATGTGTTATTTAATTTTTGCACATTTCTATATGTTTATATCACGAGCTTTCTTAGTCGAATGATCAATTATAACTATTCTTGTAATAAAGAATAATCTCTTAAAATTTTCGTAAACGTATCTGCATGTATTTGAGAGAGAGAGAGAGAGAGAGAGAGAGAGAGAGATAGTGCGTGCGTGCGTGCGTGCGTGTGGGCGTCAGTTTCCTTGTTACATATGCAAGCGTGTACACACACACACACACACACACACACACAAACACACACACACACACACACACACACACACACACACACACACACACACGAACGAACGAACGCACGCACGCACGCACGCATGCATGCATGAATAGGAGAGAAAGACATAAAAATTTAATTTGTTTTGATAAATGTTTTATAACTTGAACAATATTACTAATTGAGTTATAAGAGTATTGTAATATTAGTAAGGTAACAGTCCCTATTAATAAACGATTTTTAACATGTCTTTTGTTCCGATCTCAATAAAAAATTGAAATAAGCATAAATGTTGGAAATTTGTATACCATTCGATGCGCGTATTCTTTCTGAACAATTACCTGGTTTAACATTTTAATTTAAACGGTTTTAATTAATTATATTATTAAAAAACGGAGAGCCTTATATGCACGTATTATTAAACGCCTTGAAAATATATGTCCCGACTGTATAATAATCCTGTCCCTATTTATTAAACACTTTTAAAAACTCAAAATTTAACTATTTTTTAACAATTTAGCTTAGTATTTCGATTGATACTACAATGTTTTATCTTTATTTAGTGTATGAAATCATAAAATTATATAAATAAAACGATGTTTAATAATTTTAATCATAATACAAATTCGAGTTACTTTGGTATAAAATGAACCTGTAAGAGTCTTCCGTAAGTCTTGATGCAACTATATTATAAAGATTCAATAGCTCTTTTCATATACTTTTGAATTTTAATCGGTTACTAATGAATAATGACGAGCATAGACATATTAGTGATTCGATAGATATACGTTTCACTAACATACATACTGAAATAATATCAATTTCTCCGAAAAAAAGCTCAAAAGTAACCTTTAAGTGCGTTTGTAGGTTGACTTTCTAACCAAAAGAAATACATTATTTAGCCTTTATACAACATGCATATATCATTTAAATCGATTAATAATGCAGTTCTAACTATTTTACCAATAAACATCTACAAATAAATCGGTAAATATTGATTTAAAACAATGTTTATACCCGTTTAATAATAGGTACAGGAACAAAATCATATGTACGTAGTATGGAACAGCTAATAATTTAATTAAAACAATATTAAAATTGCAAAAACAGTTTGTAATCAAAATCTACGATATAAAACTATCCCCTAATGCTTAAACGATCATGTATAATTCTCGTATTAATGTATTAGAGTTAGAAAACTTCGTGCGACAATGCCGACTTTTTCCGTCAAAATGTTAATCAAACTATTCAATTTTGCCGAGTGCACAGTTTAATGTTTTTTCGTAATTTCCCCAGTGCTTCATTCAAATTTACTTCAATTCGTAAACATAGTTAATTGACTACATTATTTAATACAATTTTTCTAATCATTAATATACATATACTTTTCTTTTAATTCGTATTACTTCCTCTCTGTTTAGTACGAGGTACACTTTTCTCGAGGTGTTTATTAATAGGGACTTTTACCTTATAAGTATAATATTAAATTCAGATACATCATCAAATAAGTAATGTCTTTTATAAATTTTAATAAAATAATCCTCATTCTCTACTTAGATAAATTATTTTTTAAATTTATAAAAGTCTGAGCTGCAGATATATTTAGTGCACATTTATTAGACACGCGTATAGAAGCATGCATTCATATAAACTGTTAATAGTGAGCTTAATTATAATAGCGTTTTGTGGAATTACCAAAATCTGCGATATGTATCACAAGTCTTCACAGTGACAATTCGATAATGAAAAGTTGCAAAAATGCATTTGTAAGTTAAAGTGTCTTTCGTTCTTAAAAATATATTAAAAGAGAATGATAAAAATACACGTAATCATCTAATCGATTAACTCAACATTGTACTTATAGAAATGTACACTTTGGAGACAAACATGTTCCACCGAAGCATTTCGATACATTACAATCTTTAGTAAAACTTCTTAGCTTTGTCAAGTATATAATAAATTATCTAATATAATTTTAATTTCTGTTACAAATATTGTGTAGTAAAATGGCTACATATTTGCGTGTGAGTGTATACATGTGAATGCCACACACGTGCACACATGGACTCACGCGCACCACGCACACACGCGAACGAACGAACGCACGCACGCACGCACGCATGCATGCATGAATAGGAGAGAAAGACATAAAAATTTAATTTGTTTTGATAAATGTTTTATAACTTGAACAATATTACTAATTGAGTTATAAGAGTATTGTAATATTAGTAAGGTAACAGTCCCTATTAATAAACGATTTTTAACATGTCTTTTGTTCCGATCTCAATAAAAAATTGAAATAAGCATAAATGTTGGAAATTTGTATACCATTCGATGCGCGTATTCTTTCTGAACAATTACCTGGTTTAACATTTTAATTTAAACGGTTTTAATTAATTATATTATTAAAAAACGGAGAGCCTTATATGCACGTATTATTAAACGCCTTGAAAATATATGTCCCGACTGTATAATAATCCTGTCCCTATTTATTAAACACTTTTAAAAACTCAAAATTTAACTATTTTTAACAATTTAGCTTAGTATTTCGATTGATACTACAATGTTTTATCTTTATTTAGTGTATGAAATCATAAAATTATATAAATAAAACGATGTTTAATAATTTTAATCATAATACAAATTCGAGTTACTTTGGTATAAAATGAACCTGTAAGAGTCTTCCGTAAGTCTTGATGCAACTATATTATAAAGATTCAATAGCTCTTTTTCATATACTTTTGAATTTTAATCGGTTACTAATGAATAATGACGAGCATAGACATATTAGTGATTCGATAGATATACGTTTCACTAACATACATACTGAAATAATATCAATTTCTCCGAAAAAAAGCTCAAAAGTAACCTTTAAGTGCGTTTGTAGGTTGACTTTCTAACCAAAAGAAATACATTATTTAGCCTTTATACAACATGCATATATCATTTAAATCGATTAATAATGCAGTTCTAACTATTTTACCAATAAACATCTACAAATAAATCGGTAAATATTGATTTAAAACAATGTTTATACCCGTTTAATAATAGGTACAGGAACAAAATCATATGTACGTAGTATGGAACAGCTAATAATTTACATTTAAAACAATATTAAAATTGCAAAACAGTTTGTAATCAAAATCTTACGAATATAAAACTATCCCCTAATGCTTATAACGATCATGTATAATTCTCGTATTAATGTATAGAGTTAGAAAACTTCGTGCGACAATGCCGACTTTTTCCGTCCAAAATGTTAATCAAACTATTCAATTTTGCCGAGTGCACAGTTTTAATGTTTTTTCGTAATTTCCCCAGTGCCTTCATTCAAATTTACTTCAATTCGTAAACATAGTTAATTGACTACATTATTTAATACAATTTTCTAATCATTAATATACATATACTTTTCTTTTAATTCGTATTACTTCCTCTCTGTTTAGTACGAGGTACACTTTTCTCGAGGTGTTTATTAATAGGGACTTTTACCTTATAAGTATAATATTAAATTCAGATACATCATCAATAAGTAATGTCTTTTATAAATTTAATAAAATAATCCTCATCTCTACTTAGATAAATTATTTTTTAAATTTATAAAAGTCTGAGCTGCAGATATATTTAGTGCACATTTATTAGACACGCGTATAGAAGCATGCATTCATATAAACTGTTAATAGTGAGCTTAATTATAATAGCGTTTTGTGGAATTACCAAAATCTGCGATATGTATCACAAGTCTTCACAGTGACAATTCGATAATGAAAAGTTGCAAAATGCATTTGTAAGTTAAAGTGTCTTTCGTTCTTAAAATATATTAAAAGAGAATGATAAAAATACACGTAATCATCTAATCGATTAACTCAACATTGTACTTATAGAAAATGTACACTTGGAGACAAACATGTTCCACCGAAGCATTTCGATACATTACAATCTTTAGTAAAACTTCTTAGCTTTGTCAAGTATATAATAAATTATCTAATATAATTTTAATTTCTGTTACAAATATTGTGTAGTAAAATGGCTACATATTTGCGTGTGAGTGTATACATGTGAATGCCACACACGTGCACACATGGACTCACGCGCACACGCACACACGCGTATGTGAGTGTGGGCGTGCGAGTGTGTGTGTGCCGCGGAAGCAAACTATAGATCGAATGCTTATGGGACTAGGTACTTGGAGACGGGGAAATTTTCACTTATTCAGTAACGTTAAATTAGTTATTTAAACATTATATATATACATCATCTCATTATCTATTCGATTATTGTTTGCACCGTGTCACTAACACATACTTTTTAAAACTGAGCACTCTTTCATTTCAAGAATTTATTAGCCTCTCGCTTTCTGAGTTATTATAACAGTACATTCACTTTGGTTAAATTACCTTTCACCTTGAAATCATGTTGCTTATATTGAATACATTTTCTGACAGTATACAATGAAATTTTTGAATCGCATATTTTACCGTTTCTTGCAAAAGAATAAGTGTTCAGTAATTATGGACAAATTGGTATGGGCTGACATTATTGTTAGAGAACAACATGTCCATTTGATTGCTACTGAATAAGCAAATAGTGTACGCAAATACACAATTCACTTGAACATGTAGGAATATTTAAAAAAATTTTAAACATTTTTATTAATTTCCTTGGAGGACTCGTGCAACTAATAATAATGTATAATCAAACATGTATAATGTGTGCGTATACCAACGTTGCTACAGTGCAGTGTTTAATATATGATTTATTACAATTTGGGTTAGTTTGTATTTATAAATTATACACAAGATCTATGTATTACGTTTAACCAGAAAGGGGAAGTTATTGTATTAATTATTTAACAATAGAATTACTGTCAATACAGACTACCTGACTAATTATAACTAAATATGACAAATTTTAATCATGTTTGATCTTTATTGAATATTTGCAGAATATTGTGGGTTTGCTGAATCTTGTCACGACTTTTGAATGTATGGAATAATGAGTGTGCGTACGTGTGCATGCGCGTGTGTATATTGGACGTGCTGCGCGCATGTGTGTGTGTGTGCGTGTGTGCGTTGCGCGCGCGCGTGTGCTACGTATACATAGTACGCGCACACACTCACAGTCGTACGTGCGTACATACACGCTCGAAAAGATACATACGTACATACATACATAAATTCACACGTACACACATGCATTCATGCATACATACATGCATATACATATATATATATATATATATATATATATATATATATATATATATATATATATATATATATATATATATATATATATATATATATATATATATATATATATATATATATATATATATATATATATATATATATATATATATATATATATATATATATATATATATATATATATATATATATATATATATATATATATATATATATATATATATATATATATATATATATATATATATATATATATATATATATATATATATATATATATATATATATATATATATATATATATATATATATATATATATATATATATATATATATATATATATATATATATATATATATATATATATATATATATATATATATATATATATATATATATATATATATATATATATATATATATATATATATATATATATATATATATATATATATATATATATATATATATATATATATATATATATATATATATATATATATATATATATATATATATATATATATATATATATATATATATATATATATATATATATATATATATATATATATATATATATATATATATATATATATATATATATATATATATATATATATATATATATATATATATATATATATATATATATATATATATATATATATATATATATATATATATATATATATATATATATATATATATATATATATATATATATATATATATATATATATATATATATATATATATATATATATATATATATATATATATATATATATATATATATATATATATATATATATATATATATATATATATATATATATATATATATATATATATATATATATATATATATATATATATATATATATATATATATATATATATATATATATATATATATATATATATATATATATATATATATATATATATATATATATATATATATATATATATATATATATATATATATATATATATATATATATATATATATATATATATATATATATATATATATATATATATATATATATATATATATATATATATATATATATATATATATATATATATATATATATATATATATATATATATATATATATATATATATATATATATATATATATATATATATATATATATATATATATATATATATATATATATATATATATATATATATATATATATATATATATATATATATATATATATATATATATATATATATATATATATATATATATATATATATATATATATATATATATATATATATATATATATATATATATATATATATATATATATATATATATATATATATATATATATATATATATATATATATATATATATATATATATATATATATATATATATATATATATATATATATATATATATATATATATATATATATATATATATATATATATATATATATATATATATATATATATATATATATATATATATATATATATATATAATATAATTTTAATTTCTGTTACAAATATTTGTGTAGTAAAATGGCTACATATTTGCGTGTGAGTGTATACATGGGAATGCCACACACGTGCACACATGGACTCACGCGCACACGCACACACGCGTATGTGAGTGTGGGCGTGCGAGTGTGTGTGTGCCGCGGAAGCAAACTATAGATCGAATGCTTATGGTACTAGGTACTTGGAACGGGGAAATTTTCACTTATCAGTAACGTTAAATTAGTTATTTAAACATTATATATATACATCATCTCAGTATCTATTCGATTATTGTTTGCACCGTGTCACTAACACATTACTTTTTAAACTGAGCACTCTTTCATTTCAAGAATTTATTAGCCTCTCGCTTTCTGAGTTATTATAACAGTACATTCCCTTTGGTTAAATTACCTTTCACCTTGAAATCATGTTGCTTATATTGAATACATTTTCTGACAGTATACAATGAAATTTTTGAATCGCATATTTTACCGTTTCTTGCAAAAGAATAAGTGTTCAGTAATTATGGACAAATTGGTATGGGCTGACATTATTGTTAGAGAACAACATGTCCATTTGATTGCTACTGAATAAGCAAATAGTGTACGCAAATACACAATTCACTTGAACATGTAGGAATATTTAAAAAAATTTTAAACATTTTTATTAATTCCTTTGGAGGACTCGTGCAACTAATAATAATGTATAATCAAACATGTATAATGTGTGCGTATACCAACGTTGCTAACAGTGCAGTGTTTAATATAGTGATTTATTACAATTTTGGGTAGTTTGTATTTATAAATTATACACAAGATCTATGTATTACGTTTAACCAGAAAGGGGAAGTTTATTGTATTAATTATTTAACAATAGAATTACTGTCAATACAGACTACCTGACTAATTATAACTAAAATATGACAAATTTTAATCATGTTTGATCTTTATTGAATATTTGCAGAATATTGTGGTTTGCTGAATCTTGTCACGACTTTTTGAATGTATGGAATAATGAGTGTGCGTACGTGTGCATGCGCGTGTGTATATTGGACGTGCGCGCGCATGTGTGTGTGTGTGCGTGTGTGCGTGCGCGCGCGCGTGTGTACGTATACATAGTACGCGCACACACTCACAGTCGTACGTGCGTACATACACGCTCGAAAAGATACATACGTACATACATACATAAATTCACACGTACACACATGCATTCATGCATACATACATGCATATACATATATATATATATAATATATATATATATATATAATATATATATATATTATATATATATATATATATTCATTGTACCACTATACTCATTGTATAAATTACACATTCACCGCTCGAACACGAATTTTTTAGTCAGTTTCTCAAATCAAATTGAATTTTCGTCTGGTTAACAAACATATCACCTAATAAACTTGATTAGCTTGTTTTTATAATTTGTTTATATATAAATCATTATCTTTTTTACATATTGCTTTATTTTAGCTCAACTATATTGTTCCTATCCATCTCAATTAAACCTAAGAGTACGTAAAAGGTTTTCGCCGTTGCAAAATTGAAACGGTTAATATAATTTATTATTGAATCAGGCTTACGAATATTATTTATTTTAATTTTCTCTTAGGTTTGATTGTTTAGACGAATGTACTTCGCTTTTACCTCGATTGCGTAACGCTGTTTGCTTTGCTATCGGTTTTGCATTATTACCCTAGTTTTAGAAGTAAAGGTAGGTGTGACAAGCGCGAGTCAATACGTAACATTAGTAAAATTCTTAGTTTAATTATACTTTTTAATAGTATCAATCTTCTAATTTTACACTTTTATAAAAGTGTAATGTACTTATATTACACGTTTCAAATGTATGATTTATCAATTTTTACAATTTTGTAACGTATATATTCCAATATTTTGCTACTTTTCACAAGAGAAATTTTAAATATATAAACTTTAGGAAGTATAATTGTACATTTTTAAATATTTTCTTAAAGTTGTAAAATTGTCAATTTAAATTCTGACGTCATATTTACACCTTGGGTTTAATGTGTTCATGTACAATTAATGACTTGAAAAACAATTATTCTCAATATTGACTACGTTAAATGTGTCTGTGTACCTCCGATATATCATCGTCGTCGTCGTCGTCATTATTATTATATTATTATTATTATTATTATTATTCTTATTATATTATTATTATTATTTTTTTTTTTTTTTTTTTTTTTTTTTTTTTTTTCGTGGGAAAATGGAGAAACTTACATAAGACGACGACGAGGGTCCGCACTCGTCGCCAGTGCCGGATTCTTACCGGCTAAACTCCAAACCCAAACGCTTTCACCTGCCCAGCCCGGAACTGTTTTTCACATTACTTCAAGCTGGGAGGCGTGTCTTGTGACATGCGTCAATTCGGTCGGTCCTGTTTCTTCTTTCCTCCCTCGATGAGACTGCCACTTATCGTGAAGCGGCCTTTCTGGCGGTATCGAGCGCGCGCCTAAAGGTGGCACAGGCTCCGGACCCCGCCACGTGAGACACTCCCTCAGCATCCTTTGATGGACAAAGAAAGCATTTGGGAGCGCTCTTGCAGTTCTTAAGGTTGTGTCCAGGCTCGCCGCACTTGTAGCACGACGAGGACCTGTCCACTCCCTTACAATTCCGTTTCGTGTGGCCGAAGTCTAGGCACCGATAGCACCTCTCGACCAAGACTCGATCCCGAACGCGACAGCTTACGAAGCCGACGCAGAGATGCCGCATCGACTTCAGCTTGTCAGCGCTCTCGTGATCCAGCTTCACGATGGCTGTCTTCTGTTGACTGCGGTTTAGGCCCAAAAGCGTCACCTCTCGGCCCTCAGGCGAAGAAGTAAGCACTTTATTTAGGGCTGCCACCACTTCGTCCCTCGTTGTGAGAGCGTCCAGGTCTCTGATCTCAAGGGTAACCCTTCGATCTCGGACTCGAACTTCTCTCCCATTCCTTGGGTAGCAGTACGCACTTTCTCCGCGAATACTGCCGCATCGGTTTTTTTGCCTAGCCGAGCAGGACGTCCCCCCGCCCAGTGGGCCGCACACTTAGAACCTGCGCGCCACTGTCGTCCGGATTCACTTCCTTTCGGAGCTTCCCCAGAACTTCAGCAAACGTTCGGGTTCCTCGCGATTGTGACACACCAGGGTGGATACCGGGCGCCTTCTGGCGCTTATCTCCTGTCAAGAGGCGCCTGTCCCGACTTAACCGTCGGCTTCTCTTTTCCACCACAGGCTTGGACTTGGATTGCTCCTTGTCCTTACCAGGTGGTGGCACCTCCTTGCGAGGTTTCTTCTTCTTACGGGTTTAGAGGCCTCGGGTGGGCTTTGAGGGGCCCTCCCTACTCCTCTTTTGAGCCTGTATCTTGGCTGTAGCCGCGATGACGGCTTTAGCAATGAATGCCTCTTCTCTTAGGCCGCCGACGATTCTCGTGGCCAACTCGATAATCCTCGACTTGGCACTTGTAATCATCGACTGCTAAAGACATCTTCTTCGTTTTCCCGTAGAGCTCTTGTACAAGAGCGTCTACTGTTTTCAACCCTGTTTTGACAACCATGGAAATGTTTGGCTGCTTTGCACAAGCTGCCAACATTGCCTGAAGTTCTTTTTTCAGATGGTCGTAAGTGGAGTCGATCTCCTCCTGCGCCTTCTCCACCTTCTCGTATTCCTTACGGAACACTTCTATCTCCTCTTGAGATTCTCTGCTATAGGCAGAGATGCCGCTGATGGCGCTACCAATGCTGGTAACGCTACCGCTTCGTAACCTGCTTGCAGAAGGAAGACTCAGCATCTGGGATAGCGGCTGCTGTTGGGGGTTTTCTTTCGAGGACCCCGCCTCTGACGTGATGTTAGAACTAAGCGGTTTGTGGCCTCCCCCAAAATCCATGAGGCCAGCGCCGGCCACCGGGGCTTTCACCCGATCGGAACCGACGACGGGATTCACTCCTAGTTTGGAGTTGCCCGCTTGGGGTAGTATGTTTTCATCTCGCTTGCTCATACTTCTGGTTGTACTGTTTGGTCCACGGAGATTATTTTATTTCATTGCTACTGAATAAGCAAATAGTGTACGCAAATACACAATTCACTTGAACATGTAGGAATATTTAAAAAATTTTAAACATTTTTATTAATTCCTTTGGAGGACTCGTGCAACTAATAATAATGTATAATCAAACATGTATAATGTGTGCGGTATACCAACGTTGCTAACAGTGCAGTGTTTAATATATGATTTATTACAATTTTGGGTAGTTTGTATTTATAAATTATACACAAGATCTATGTATTACGTTTAACCAGAAAGGGGAAGTTTATTGTATTAATTATTTAACAATAGAATTACTGTCAATACAGACTACCTGACTAATTATAACTAAAATATGACAAATTTTAATCATGTTTGATCTTTATTGAATATTTGCAGAATATTGTGGTTTGCTGAATCTTGTCACGACTTTTTGAATGTATGGAATAATGAGTGTGCGTACGTGTGCATGCGCGTGTGTATATTGGACGTGCGCGCGCATGTGTGTGTGTGTGCGTGTGTGCGTGCGCGCGCGCGTGTGTACGTATACATAGTACGCGCACACACTCACAGTCGTACGTGCGTACATACACGCTCGAAAAGATACATACGTACATACATACATAAATTCACACGTACACACATGCATTCATGCATACATACATGCATATACATATATATATATATATATATATATATATATATATATATATATATATATATATATAATATATATATATATTCATTGTACCACTATACTCATTGTATAAATTACACATTCACCGCTCGAACACGAATTTTTTAGTCAGTTTCTCAAATCAAATTGAATTTTCGTCTGGTTAACAAACATATCACCTAATAAACTTGATTAGCTTGTTTTTATAATTTGTTTATATATAAATCATTATCTTTTTTACATATTGCTTTATTTTAGCTCAACTATATTGTTCCTATCCATCTCAATTAAACCTAAGAGTACGTAAAAGGTTTTCGCCGTTGCAAAATTGAAACGGTTAATATAATTTATTATTGAATCAGGCTTACGAATATTATTTATTTTAATTTTCTCTTAGGTTTGATTGTTTAGACGAATGTACTTCGCTTTTACCTCGATTGCGTAACGCTGTTTGCTTTGCTATCGGTTTTGCATTATTACCCTAGTTTTAGAAGTAAAGGTAGGTGTGACAAGCGCGAGTCAATACGTAACATTAGTAAAATTCTTAGTTTAATTATACTTTTTAATAGTATCAATCTTCTAATTTTACACTTTTATAAAAGTGTAATGTACTTATATTACACGTTTCAAATGTATGATTTATCAATTTACAATTTTGTAACGTATATAATTCCAATATTTTGCTACTTTTCACAAGAGAAATTTTAAATATATAAACTTTTAGAAGTATAATTTTACATTTTTAAATATTTTCTTAAAGTGTAAAATTGTCAATTTAAATATTCTGACGTCAATATTTACACCTTTGGGTTTAATGTGTTCATGTACAATTTAATGACTTGAAAAACAATTATTCTCAATATTGACTCACGTTAAATGTGTCTGTGTACCTCCGATTATATCATCGTCGTCGTCGTCGTCATTATTATTATTATTATTATTATTATTATTATTATTATTATTATTATTATTATTATTATTTTTTTTTTTTTTTTTTTTTTTTTTTTTTCGTGGGAAACTGGAGAAATCTTACATAAGACGACGACGAGGGTCCGCACTCGTCGCCAGTGCCGGATTCTTACCGGCTAAAACTCCAAACCCAACGCTTTCACCTGCCCAGCCCGGAACTGTTTTTCACATTACTTCAAGCTGGGAGGCGTGTCTTATGACATGCGTCAATTCGGTCGGTCCTGTTTCTTCTTTCCTCCCTCGATGAGACTGCCACTTATCGTGAAGCGGCCTTTCTGGCGGTATCGAGCGCGCGCCTAAAGGTGGCACAGGCTCCGGACCCCGCCACGTGAGACACTCCCTGAGCACCCTTTGATGGACAAAGAAAGCATTTGGGAGCGCTCTTGCAGTTCTTAAGGTTGTGTCCAGGCTCGCCGCACTTGTAGCACGACGAGGACCTGTCCACTCCCTTACAATTCCGTTTCGTGTGGCCGAAGTCTAGGCACCGATAGCACCTCTCGACCAAGACTCGATCCCGAACGCGACAGCTTACGAAGCCGACGCAGAGATGCCGCATCGACTTCAGCTTGTCAGCGCTCTCGTGATCCAGCTTCACGATGGCTGTCTTCTGTTGACTGCGGTTTAGGCCCAAAAGCGTCACCTCTCGGCCCTCAGGCGAAGAAGTAAGCACTTTATTTAGGGCTGCCACCACTTCGTCCCTCGTTGTGAGAGCGTCCAGGTCTCTGATCTCAAGGGTAACCCTTCGATCTCGGACTCGAACTTCTCCCATTCCTTGGGTAGCAGTACGCACTTTCTCCGCGAATACTGCCGCATCGGTTTTTTTTGCCTAGCCGAAGCAGGACGTCCCCCCGCCCAGTGGGCCGCACACTTAGAACCTGCGCGCCACTGTCGTCCGGATTCACTTCCTTTCGGAGCTTCCCCAGAACTTCAGCAAACGTTCGGTTCCTCGCGATTGTGACCACCAGGGTGGATACCGGCGCCTTCTGGCGCTTTCTCCTGTCAAGAGGCGCCTGTCCCGACTTAACCGTCGGCTTCTTCTTTTCCACCACAGGCTTGGACTTGGATTGCTCCTTGTCCTTACCAGGTGGTGGCACCTCCTTGCGAGGTTTCTTCTTCTTACGGGTTTTAGAGGCCTCGGGTGGGCTTTGAGGGCCCTCCCTACTCCTCTTTTGAGCCTGTATCTTGGCTGTAGCCGCGATGACGGCTTTAGCAATGATGCCTCTTCTCTTAGGCCGCCGACGATTCTCGTGGCCAACTCGATAATCCTCGACTTGGCATTTGTAATCATCGACTGCTAAAGACATCTTCTTCGTTTTCCCGTAGAGCTCTTGTACAAGAGCGTCTACTGTTTTCAACCCTGTTTTGACAACCATGGAAATGTTTGGCTGCTTTGCACAAGCTGCCAACATTGCCTGAAGTTCTTTTTTCAGATGGTCGTAAGTGGAGTCGATCTCCTCCTGCGCCTTCTCCACCTTCTCGTATTCCTTACGGAACACTTCTATCTCCTCTTGAGATTCTCTGCTATAGGCAGAGATGCCGCTGATGGCGCTACCAATGCTGGTAACGCTACCGCTTCGTAACCTGCTTGCAGAAGGAAGACTCAGCATCTGGGATAGCGGCTGCTGTTGGGGGTTTTCTTTCGAGGACCCCGCCTCTGACGTGATGTTAGAACTAAGCGGTTTGTGGCCTCCCCCAAAATCCATGAGGCCAGCGCCGGCCACCGGGGCTTTCACCCGATCGGAACCGACGACGGGATTCACTCCTAGTTTGGAGTTGCCCGCTTGGGGTAGTATGTTTTCATCTCGCTTGCTCATACTTCTGGTTGTACTGTTTGGTCCACGGAGATTATTTTATTTCACCTCTACCCTTCACGCTAGAGTGACGAGCATTCCCCCATCCGCCACCCGGGGGACGCGCCGCATACGGGGACAGGACACCCCGCGCGGATTATTATTATTATTATTATTATTATTATTATTATTATTATTATTATTATTATTATTATTATTATTATTATTATTGTTGTTGTTGTTAATATTATTATTATTATTTATTATTCATTGTTATTATTATTATTATTATTATTATTATTATTATTATTATTATTATTGATTACGTAAATTTGTTCATTATTATAAATAATATTACGTATGAAAAGACTTAATTAAATGTTAAATTTTTACTTTATGTTTCGAAGGTAAATAGTACACTCTGATACTACAGCTCAGCTCCATTCCGTGGTGTTTACTTTTATGAAAGTTGATTCAACAACCAGAAATCTGATACACTACTGAAATTGAAAAAGAAATGTTAAAGTTAGGATATTATAATTGTAAGACTCGGATAGTGCTGAGTGAACAACATATGTATCATTCTTTGACGTATTTCATTTCACTATTATTTAGTGACTAACACTGTTTGAAGCTTCAATTAGTATCTTGATCAAAACGGTGTATGTCATGTGTAAAATATACTTGGGTATGGGTACCAAGTTCCAGCCTTAAACTTTTACCATGTCCAATATAATAATAGGTTAATTAAGTTGTTACCATGACTTATAAGCTTTTAAATTAATACAAGATTATATATTATTGTAATGGTTGTTACACGCACTATAAAAATAACTTGCGATTTTATTAAAAGTTTGGTAAAATATTGTTGGGCACTAATAATTGTTTATGGCATTGTAATATTTATATATCAACAAATATTGTGGATATATAAAATACCATTTTCTTGGGCTATGATACTAACTATTAATAGCTCAGGTAAAGTACCAATTACTTATTAGACATTTTATAAAAATAATAAATTATGTTTCAGCATATCCAGTAACTCCCCATCCACCAACTGGTTTTGTCCCAGCACAGGCACAGCCAGCTGCATATGGTGGTTAGTTAAATTATTATTTATACGTGTTATTTCTTCCTCTGCATTTAACAATGGTATTACAAAAAAAAATTTGATTCTTAATATTCTGTCATGGATTTAAGAGTCAATTCCTTTTGTTTTCTGTTTCAATTTTTACTCTATGTCTTGGTTTTTCTTATTTTACCATATTATTTAGCGAGAATAGTTTTTTCGTCTCAATTGACTCAGTCGATAACAATTCAGTATAACATCCCCTTAATTTTATCGAGAAGTTGTCTTAAGCCATTCAATTTACGATTTAAAATTACCGACCCAAGATAATTGTTAAGTAGTGCGAGGTCTGTTTATTGTCCGACATAATACGATATGTTTAAAATAAAAAGCTATCGATCCCTGTTGTATTCAACAAGAACTAACGCTTTATTCTGCTAAATAATAGACGATCTTTCAATTTTAATAAATTCGAAATAGGTTATTTTATTCTCTGTAAAACTTTGTAACGAACGACTAAAACATACTAATAATCCTAGAAATTTGTGGATGAGAGTAAATAATAAGTTTGGGCAAAAAAGACAAAAAATGAAAAAAATCATGCAAATATATATGATAAAAACATAGATAATACTTGTTAATTCTTGTTAATTGTTATATATCAATGACACACTGAACGATAACGATGGGATATACCATATATACTAAACAGAAGAAATATCGCATAAAAATAATTAGAATTTGGGTTAGGCACTTTTGACCTTCTTCAAATCGAAAAAGACGTATTGGACATTTAAATTAACCATGGAAGTGTCAATTGTCATGAATACTAATATCATGCTACTATACTGCAGCTATAGTGTTTATTAATAATACATGGTTAGGCATTAAAATATTAACAAAATTAGCTATTTTTTCATATATTTTCATTGAAACTAATTTTTTAAACTATGTTACAATAAAAAATAAAGAGTCAAAGTATTACTGTCCTCTCCACCAATGTTCATAATTCAAATGATTTATATACACTTTTTTATTTTATCAAGTAACATATGGATCAATTTATGTCATGTGACTGAAACGCATACTGCGCATGCACCCCACTTTTTCTCTACTTGGAAATTTCGGCTGTTAATATTAAAAAAACAGTCACAATGATTGTTTGCGGTTAGTAGCTTCAAATTTGCAGAAAAATCTTATAGTAATTAAATGATCTATGTGTAGATTCAATCTAAAAAAAGTTTGTTTAAAGCATTTTTAATTTTTAATACACTTTAATATTAATTGTTAATAATATACCTTAATATCAATTCTTCGATACACAGATTTTTCTGTTTGATGAATTTACTTGAACATTCTTACTTGGGGGGTTTAAAAGGGTTGCTGAATACGAATCTGGCATTAGATTTTCGAAATTCCTCACTCAATATGGCCGATCCAAGATGGCGGACATCAATTATACGCATTTTTACTTCTAAGTTCGTGAATCTTTGTATACAAGAATTTTTGAGGCGCTGATAAAGGATCTAATGTTATTTTCATTATCAGCATCCCCAAAAACTCTTGTATACGAAGTCTCTCAAACTCACAACTAAAAGTGCGATAAATCTGTGTCCTCCATCTTGGATAAAGAATTTTCAAAATCTAATGCCAGATTCGTTATCAGCGCCTCCAAACAACTTATATACTTACAAGGGTAGTACATGACCTCCGGGAAACGGATCTCATCCTAACTTTGGTATGTCTTTTATAATATAAAAATATGAAGAAAGCCAAGTTATCTTTTGCCAATGGCCACTTTTACGGAAGTTATTCGACATCCAATAATAATAGCAGTAAAAAATACTTCCAATTCGGTCGCTTATAACTCCAAAACAAATAAAGATAAACAATTGAACCGAAAACCAGAAGAAAGTTGAGTTCAAGTAGATATGGTTTAAAAAAAAGAAGCTCAAATTGCTTAATTTGAAGCAAAGTTATGAAGAAAATAAGAAATTGAAGATTATTTAGCCAAAATTTAATATGAAAAATTTATTGTTTCTTTTGGCCTAATAGTCTTCAATTTCTTATTTTCTTCATAACTTTGCTTCAAATTAAGCAATTTGAGCTTCTTTTTTTTTAAACCATATCTACTTGAACTCAGCTTTCTTCTGGTTTTCGGTTCGATTGTTTATCATTATTTTTTTCTGAGTTATAAGCGACCGAATTGGAAGTACTTTTTACTGCTATTATTATTGAATGTCGAATAACTTCCGTAAAAGTGGCCATTGGCAAGAGATAACTTGGCTTTCTTCATATTTTTATATTATAAAAGACATACCAAAGTTAGGATGAGATCCGTTTCCCGGAGGTCATGTACTACCCTTGTTAGAGATTTTTAAGAAAAAATTCTGGAAAGTCCCTTCAAAAATGAATTATTCTGATAAAATCGCATTTTTTGTTTGTTTATTTATAAAACAATAACAATCAATATTTATTTTTGATGACAATTTCAACAGAAATTCTCTAATTACAGAATAAATGGCCAAAAAGTAATGACAGGTAGGTGTCGCCTCGTAGGGAACACTATGCCGCAAAGGGTTAAAGGTCACTTTTAAACAATTTGCGGTTAAAAAAGTAACTTTTTATTTATAGTATGATGCCTGGAAGCCTGCAGAAATTAGATTATCCGGAAACATCTGTGTATATAAAAAGTAGAATTGTTTAAAAAGTACTGAATATTTGGGGATAAAAATCATACTACAATAATTGAAGCCTGCAAAAGTATTTAATACTTCCTATATTAAAAGTATTTAGAAGCAATAATTATTAAATTAGATAAAATTTGAAAAATTACCAAAATGACTATTTCTTTGAGTTGAGCAAAAAAATTAATAAACAAAACTGAATGTAAGTGAGATAACTTCGTAAATATTTTGATGGCCTATAGATAAGTATTATTAATTTTTTCAGTAGGAGCAAGGGTTAAGTTATCAGCAAAAAGATGCTTTCCACACTTTATCGAATTATCTAAACAATGTTGATCCAATTGCAACTGATCGTAAACACTTACTCCAACATATTGACACTCTTCTCAACAATATCCAACAATAAAATACTCTCTTAAATTTTTTTGTAGTCACTCTTGATGTCAGTTTGTTGCAGACTAGTAAATTTTAACTTAACATTTATTCTACATCATCTTTCTATTAGATAACCTCAATGCATTTCAGTATATTAAGGGGGTCTCATACTCAATTCTGCGATTTTACCGTTCTGATCGCCGGTAATGCTGGTTATATATATATATATAAGAAATGATAACTATCATCAAGAGCGCCATCTATGGCAAGTCGTAATCGAAGTGATCGTAGATGGAACCACTTATGTCGATAGCATCATAATAAAAATAGTGTGACTATTTTTTTCCAATATAAAAATTAAAAAATAATGTATTTAACTTATATGCATTTTATATTATCTATTATAATCAATATTTCGATATATACATATATAATAAATGTTACGTATGTTTGGTTTGCGGAATTTGTACGTATTTCGATTATACGTATTTATTTTTTACATACTGAAAAAATACGACATTACACTCAAGACCAACAATAGTAGAACCCAAGGGAGCGGAGCACGGCTCGCAAGTCGATTTTTGCTCCGCTCCCTTGGGTCGATCGATAGATATGCCGAATCTATGATAAATACGTAGTACGGTTCAATTTGCCATGTCGAAAATTCAACTAGTCATAAAATGAGTATCAGTATGACACGTATTTAAAAATTGTATAGGAGTCAAATCAAATTATTTTGCTAGGCTATTTGTCTCGAGTCTGAAACAAATGCGCATGCGTGATGTCGATAGTGGCGGCGGCGAAAACATATTCTAGCTTGCCATGATCCGTGCGTAGTGCCATCTAGCGTAAAATATTCTTTTAATAATGATAATAAAACTACTTTTGTTTTATAAAACTATGCAAAACAAACAGTTAGATGCCCTTTATTAAATAATTATTTACTTCTATACAAAGTTTCAATTCATTTTATTGATGCGTGTAAGAGAAAACCTTGTTCGAAAATTTCATTATGTGGACGCCGTAGATAGTGATTTTTTATACAAGGTTTTCTCTTCAATGCCTCAATATAATAAATAGAAACTTTGCACAGTGATACATAACTACAAAAGAAAGGGCACCTATCTTCTAGTTTGTCGAAATTCTTTATATTTATCTAGATTGAAGTATTTTTCAACCATACTATCACTCTATTGGCTCGGTCGGTAAAAATTGAGTATGAGACCCCCTTAATTAAATAAGTTTTATCCTTTTTATATTAGTCACTGCACCAGTTCACCTTTATCCTAATTTAAAATGTTTACCTTTATAAATATATTTACCATTGTAATAATCGGTTTATGATCATAATTTCGTAACTGTGTGTGTGTTTATATATATATATATATATATAAATTATGTAAAAGCGTATAAAACGATTCTCATCAAATTTCGCCAGATTATGAGAAAATGCATAGATTTCTAGCAGAATTACATTGTGGTTATATTGATTGCCTAATTCAGGGTTGGGCAAATGTCGCCAACCACTTATTTGAGTGTAAAGATTAAAAAACAATTCGATCGAATACTTTTTATTTAGCGTTATTTGGTGTATATATATGCGCAAAGGGAAATTGTATACTTCATTATAAACGATCGCATCGACGTATATCGGAATATAACTGGAAAAAAATGAAAAACTTACCGACAAAAATCAATCTGATAATTACTCATTTTGCAAATGTATTAATAAATCAAAGCGAAATGGAAAATCATAGTACACCTGGTATATTTGTAGGAAAAAACATAAATCTGCAGGAAATTGTAGCGCAGTTGCATTAACTTGTCCAGCCAGATTGAACAATATGGAAAGATTATTATACGCGAGAGACAAAATGCGACTACACAGACATTCACTACGGCAAAATCAATGCTTGTTAGATATTGGTAGAAATTTTAAAGTTATACAATTCATATTTCAAATAAATGTAGTAAATTAAGGACTTGATCCTGTTATTTTAGTAACAGTCCGATACAAGTCTAATTTAATTTATATACGTTATTGTATTAAATATATACAGTTGTAAAATTAAAATTCTACAAATGGTTATTTATTTTCATAATTGAGGTTAAGTTAGTTTATAGTAAAGAGTTGGTTTTTGATTGTCTCATTGACTAACTCTAACTTAGTTTTAGTTACTTTAGTTTTAAGTCCGGATCAGCGTACAGAAAAACATGTTTTCTCTGCTGGATAATTGCGTACAGTTCATTGTATAAAATTATGTAATGTATATGTTACTCTGGATGAATAAATAATGAATAAATAATAAAAAAATGTATATATATATATACCATATACGATGTTGTTATGCGAATCGATTTGTTTTTTTAATTTTTTCAGTAGGAGCAAGGGTTAAGTTATCAGCAAAAAGATGCTTTCCACACTTTATCGAATTATCTAAACAATGTTGATCCAATTGCAACTGATCGTAAACACTTACTCCAACATATTGACACTCTTCTCAACAATATCCAACAATAAAATACTCTCTTAAATTTTTTTGTAGTCACTCTTGATGTCAGTTTGTTGCAGACTAGTAAATTTTAACTTAACATTTATTCTACATCATCTTTCTATTAGATAACCTCAATGCATTTCAGTATATTAAGGGGGTCTCATACTCAATTCTGCGATTTTACCGTTCTGATCGCCGGTAATGCTGGTTATATATATATATAAGAAATGATAACTATCATCAAGAGCGCCATCTATGGCAAGTCGTAATCGAAGTGATCGTAGATGGAACCACTTATGTCGATAGCATCATAATAAAAATAGTGTGACTATTTTTTTCCAATATAAAATTAAAAAATAATGTATTTAACTTATATGCATTTTATATTATCTATTATAATCAATATTTCGATATATACATATATAATAAATGTTACGTATGTTTGGTTTGCGGAATTTGTACGTATTTCGATTATACGTATTTATTTTTTTACATACTGAAAAAATACGACATTACACTCAAGACCAACAATAGTAGAACCCAAGGGAGCGGAGCACGGCTCGCAAGTCGATTTTTGCTCCGCTCCCTTGGGTCGATCGATAGATATGCCGAATCTATGATAAATACGTAGTACGGTTCAATTTGCCATGTCGAAAATTCAACTAGTCATAAAATGAGTATCAGTATGACACGTATTTAAAAATTGTATAGGAGTCAAATCAAATTATTTTGCTAGGCTATTTGTCTCGAGTCTGAAACAAATGCGCATGCGTGATGTCGATAGTGGCGGCGGCGAAAACATATTCTAGCTTGCCATGATCCGTGCGTAGTGCCATCTAGCGTAAAATATTCTTTTAATAATGATAATAAAACTACTTTTGTTTTATAAAACTATGCAAAACAAACAGTTAGATGCCCTTTATTAAATAATTATTTACTTCTATACAAAGTTTCAATTCATTTTATTGATGCGTGTAAGAGAAAACCTTGTTCGAAAATTTCATTATGTGGACGCCGTAGATAGTGATTTTTTATACAAGGTTTTCTCTTCAATGCCTCAATATAATAAATAGAAACTTTGCACAGTGATACATAACTACAAAAGAAAGGGCACCTATCTTCTAGTTTGTCGAAATTCTTTATATTTATCTAGATTGAAGTATTTTTCAACCATACTATCACTCTATTGGCTCGGTCGGTAAAAATTGAGTATGAGACCCCCTTAATTAAATAAGTTTTATCCTTTTTATATTAGTCACTGCACCAGTTCACCTTTATCCTAATTTAAAATGTTTACCTTTATAAATATATTTACCATTGTAATAATCGGTTTATGATCATAATTTCGTAACTGTGTGTGTGTTTATATATATATATATATATATAAATTATGTAAAAGCGTATAAAACGATTCTCATCAAATTTCGCCAGATTATGAGAAAATGCATAGATTTCTAGCAGAATTACATTGTGGTTATATTGATTGCCTAATTCAGGGTTGGGCAAATGTCGCCAACCACTTATTTGAGTGTAAAGATTAAAAAACAATTCGATCGAATACTTTTTATTTAGCGTTATTTGGTGTATATATATGCGCAAAGGGAAATTGTATACTTCATTATAAACGATCGCATCGACGTATATCGGAATATAACTGGAAAAAAATGAAAAACTTACCGACAAAAATCAATCTGATAATTACTCATTTTGCAAATGTATTAATAAATCAAAGCGAAATGGAAAATCATAGTACACCTGGTATATTTGTAGGAAAAAACATAAATCTGCAGGAAATTGTAGCGCAGTTGCATTAACTTGTCCAGCCAGATTGAACAATATGGAAAGATTATTATACGCGAGAGACAAAAATGCGACTACACAGACATTCACTACGGCAAAATCAATGCTTGTTAGATATTGGTAGAAATTTTAAAGTTATACAATTCATATTTCAAATAAATGTAGTAAATTAAGGACTTGATCCTGTTATTTTAGTAACAGTCCGATACAAGTCTAATTTAATTTATATACGTTATTGTATTAAATATATACAGTTGTAAAATTAAAATTCTACAAATGGTTATTTATTTTCATAATTGAGGTTAAGTTAGTTTATAGTAAAGAGTTGGTTTTTGATTGTCTCATTGACTAACTCTAACTTAGTTTTAGTTACTTTAGTTTTAAGTCCGGATCAGCGTACAGAAAAACATGTTTTCTCTGCTGGATAATTGCGTACAGTTCATTGTATAAAATTATGTAATGTATATGTTACTCTGGATGAATAAATAATGAATAAATAATAAAAAAAATGTATATATATATATATACCATATACGATGTTGTTATGCGAATCGATTTGTTTTTTTAATCTTCACTCAAATAATAAAAACGTACTCTAAAATAAGTAGTTGGCAACTACTTACCCAACCCTGGTATAAATTCTAATATCATACATTATATTTTAATGTCATTATTTGGAAGAATGAAGCTATGGTTTAAGAAAATAGAAAGATTAATATTTAATTGAAATCTTCTTCATAAGCTGTTTTTTTACAAATATTTTGAAGTAATATTAATTACTTGTAAATATGTCAAGATTTACATTTTAACTTTCCAAAGTAATTTAAAAAAATCCAATTTTCAGAATGCAAACTATAAATAAAGACTTTCTATAAAATAATCACCAATGGTAGTGTACTCAAAAAGGCAAGCATCAATGTAAATAAGAATAATAATAATTGTTATGTTTGGAAACATTTAGAGGTTTGGAGCTTCGCAAATAAAGATTATTACATACTGAAAAGATCCAAATTTGAAAAATAAATATTCGTAGGTTTAAAACACATATGTATATAAATATATATATACACACGCACATCTATATATATGTATATATATATATATATATATAAATATTTACAGTTCCGGGTGCTGCACCTTATGGAGTATTTCCAAATCAACCTCAGCTTTATGCTACGCAAGGACCACCACCACCCGCATATGATCAAACTCTTACACATCCGATGGTAAACAGATGTTTACACAAATACATAAAAACGTTTTTTGGTGCAAAATGCACAAAATATAATTGTGTTACTTTTTGTAGTGCGAAGATGAATATACTTGTGAATGTAAAACTGTCTTAATATTAATAATTTACAGATGTACCAGCCCATGTACGGCCAAGGTTATCCTGGTGGATACTTGGCTGGTTATCCAGCAGCATATGGACCATTGCAGTATTATCCACCATTAGCTGCAGCTGCAGCTTATTATCCAACTGCTATGCAACCTGCACCAGTCAGGCCAACAATTATGGTATCAGTAAGTTTTTTCATATTTTTCTTAAAAAGATATAAAATTTTACTTAAGATTGGGTTTTATATTTAACTTTTATCTTCCGTATCGTATCAATTAAGAATATAGCATAAAATTACCAGAATTTAAAGACAGCATTAAATAATGTAATTTCTAAGAGTTTGTTACTCTCCTTCTATTAATAACCAACAAGTGATCTAAATTTTAGGTAAAAATATATGCATTATTTTTTAAAACAATCCTTTACTAACATTTTATCATGAATTTGAAATTATTGAACAAATCTTAATATGTTGTAAAAAAATAATCACAAATTTTGGTAAGAGATTTTTTAAAAACTACTAAATGTTTATCTCTAAAATTTGGCACATATATGTATAGATAGATTATTAATAAACAAAGAGAATCAACTCTTAAAATTTTTTAATCAGTGCACTGACAATTAACTAAGAGAATTAGCACGAGAAAATTACTAAAAACGGTCGCATTTATCCAAATTTTCAAGTTTTTTCCAACATTTTTAGTAAATATTATTATTTGTATAATAAAAACTGTTATGATATATATTTCAAAATTTTCTCGTTATAACGTGTAAGAAAGACTATATTTGATAGAAAAATTATGTTATTATACAAATTCAGATTCAATGTATAAATTTGTATTATGTAATGAAATAATTTTACTATATAATGTAAGAAAACGTGACCAATATCAGTTTGAAATATTAAGTACTATTTGTGATGCGCGTATATACCGAAACTGCGCATTACCTGTCTTTAAAATATTGTGATAACGTTAACTAAATTGATTGCAAAATCATTTTTTATGTTCGCTTAATAAAAATAAACTATACTAAGAGATTATCAGAATAAAAGGTATACAAAACTTTAACTGTTTCGGAAATCCTACACTGACAAGGAGAGGTCACACCCTCTTGAAAACGGATCCTTACAAAACTCTAGGGTATAATTTCTACTACAAAATCATGCAGAAAGCTGGTGTTTTAGTGTCTAATGCCCATTTTTACGATAGATATAAGCAAATAATGAAAAATCTCGCCGAAAAAACCGTTGAGTTTGAACGCTTATAACTCAGAAACAATTAAAGATGTACGTATAAACTAAATTTTAAAAGAAAGCTGAGGTCGAGTAGATACGTTTATGGGCATTAGACACTAAAACTCTGGCTTTCTGCAAGATTTTATAGTAGAAATTATATCCTAGAGTTTGGTAAGAATCCGTTTTCCAGAGGGTGTGACCTCTCCTTGTGAGACAAAAATTTAGTTGAGACAAGAAAATGCTTCAACAAAATCAACAAAATGATTCTATATATTAAATATTTTGTTGAACTAAATAAGCAACTATTGATTCAAGAAAATATATATTTTAGACATGTAATTGAATAAATCAAAATTTGTACGTATATTGCGAGCAGCTACACATATGTTTGATTTAACAAAGCGTATGTTGATCGAACAAAGCTATTTACTTGATTCAACTAAATTAAAACACTTGAAAATTTTCCTAAGATGCAACTAAATATTCGATAAGTACAAATACATTTTTAATAAGTACAATTAAATATATCATTAACCCAACAAAAACAATGCGTCAAACCAACAAAATGATATCTTGACAAATATTTTGTTAATTTAATAAAATATTTACTTAAATCAAGAGTATCCCTTATAATTAAATCAGTTAAACAATTATTGATTCAATAAATATATAATTTTAATAAAATATTTATCTGATGTATAGAAGAAAATATTATTTCAACTCAAATCAACAAAAGTTTGTTCATCGAAAATTTGGTTAACTTAACAAACGTGAGTTACTTCAATGCAAAGCGACACCAACTAAATATTTCGTAGTTTCAATCAAATATTTAGTTAATCGAAGAAAATATTTCGTTGATCTAACTAAGACGACGTGTCGAAACAACCAAGCTATATTTAACAAAACATTTACTGAATTTGATAAAAAGTTTCGTCCGCTTCAGAAAATAATATAATTGGATTGAGAAATTAAATTGTTGGATTAAAGCATAATAACTGAACCGAAAATTTATTTTTTCCACAAAATAAATATTTGTTTCAACTATCAACTTTCTAAGTAGTTGAATTTTTATTAATTTCGATGAAATTCATAAATTAATATTTTTATTGAGACCAGAAAATATTTATTCGACTTAAGCAAACGCGTAATTCTTTCAACAAAGCATGTGTTAATTTAAGAAAATAGTTTAGACAACTGAAGAAATTTCAGTAACTTGATTACGACACTATCTATAGTAAATATTTCATAATATGGTTCAAGTGTTTATTATATCCAAAAAATCTTTAGTTGACTTAAGAAAGTCTTTGATGTTTTTTTATTTAGGTGGCTGCAATCAATAAAATTTATTTTGCTCCACAAAATGTTTAGTTGTTTCAGTGAAAGTATTTCATAAACGACCCTACTAGCACACAACGTTGTAGCAATGTTGTTACAACGTTGTTATAAAAGTTGTTGAAATGTTGGAGCAACGTTGCTACAACGTGGGATATGTCCGCTAAGATTTATGTAAGTTACCGCGATAGGTGGAAATAACGTTGTAACAACGTTTGAATAATGTTGAAAATGCCTTTTACAAATGTATTTTATATAAAAATGTAAAATATGTCCTGGGCAAGCGAAAAAATACATTTTTAAATGCACAAATTTTTAACTAATAAAAAAAAATAAAAAAATTTTCAATTCGCGGGAATTGAACCTCGGATCTTTAGATCCGGAGGCTTACTCTCTACCAACTGAGCTACTTTGTTGTTCCTGTCATTAAATTAACTTTAGGTTATTAATTTCGGAGCATATTTTGATAGTAGTTTATAACCAAAAGTTAATTTAATGACAGGAACATCAAAATAGCTCAGTTGGTAGAGAGTAAGCCTCCGGATCTAAACCCGAGTAGAAATGAATTCCAGGCAAAAAGAAGGCCCTGTTCAGGTACCTGACGAATATTAAAAGGCCCTGAACAGGTGCCTGTAAAGGGCCTTTAAGAAATGTAATGGGGTGGAGATCAGGGCCTGTTTTATGTAATACTATTTTGTGGGTATGTTCAGGTGATATTAAGGCACGTAATTAGTAGTAAAAACTAAATCTGAATGTATTTGTTATTTTACAATTGTTTTTAATTGTTAACCTTTAGAGGACGGGAATTTTCTGGTTCAAAAAAGCTTTTTTTTCAATAAAATTAATGTCTAAAAACATCGAATCACTTTTAACCTTTACAGGACGGGGATTTGGGTTTACTGTTTTCTCTCACTTTTCTATAGAAATCGAGTTTATGTGATGCCTCACATCTCAAAACTAACACATGTAAAGGGTCGATCATGGGCATGGCCCGTATAGGTTAATAGGTTAAAAAAACGTTATCTTACATGTGTAACAGCTTTGTAATCTTAAAAACCACAAAATATACTAATATAAAGTTATAAATATAAGGTTAATTAGGCGTGCGTACATGCGTGTATGTGTGTGTGCGTGTGTGTGCGTATAGGTTTTGTAAATAAAATAAAATGCATTTTAATACATAAATATTTATTAAACATAAATATTATATATAATATAATTAAAATATATGGTTTAATATAATTTCCAAATAATTACAACAATCTTAATATAATATAATATTAATAACTTTGCACTTTTTTTATACAATACAAAATTAAATCTTTTCACATATTTAAAGCAATATAATACTGCATAAACTTTTATTTTATTAAAGTGTTTTTTTAAACTTTCACTATTTATATATTGTATTTTCCTTTTCAATCGGTACCTTCGAACTCTTAGTAAATTAAGCTTCTGAGTACTTATAATCAATTTTTTTACTCATTTTATATTTATAAAAAATTCTTGATAAAATTCTAACCTGAAAATTTATATACAATACTATATAATTTGTAGATACTATTACTAACCTCACATTCGAACTAACAAAATTGACTTTTACTATAACCTCACATCCGAACTAACAAAATTAGGCCCTGACTTAAATTCCATTACATTCGTATCCCGGCCCTTAACAGGCGGCCTTTTCAGGCCCTGTTTTCTAGTTCAGGCGGCCTGGCTAGAATTTCTACTCGGGAAGATCCGAGGTTCAATTCCCGCGGGTTGAAAATTTTTTTTATTTTTTTTTGTTAGTTAAAATTTTGTGCATTTAAAAATGTATTTTTTCGCTTGCCCTGGACATTTTTTAATGTAGAAAAAGTGCCAGGTTGTACTGAACAATTCCCTCCAGAACATCATGCATAACGTCAATTGATAGATTTTGTGTTACGTGAAAGTCGGGTAAAACGTGAAAAATGCACGACTCAATTATGCCATTTTTCTTACTGTCACCAATAATGAGATCTTTCTTATAACTATCTTTCGTTCGAAGTACACAGGATTTTTCTTCAAAAAGTAAATGAGTCTCATTTCTTGGTGTATAACAGAATCTACAATAAATGTTTGAATTGAAACTAGCATTAAATCCCAGCAACTGATTTAAAGCAAGGTTGTCACCTAAGACTAAGCAGAGTTTAAAATACACTTTTTGGTTTCCATTAAAGCACTGAATATCGATCCCTTCTTCTTCTAAAAATTTTAATTCATCGATAGCCTTTTGAAATACAACAGCATTTGTGAACTTTAAGCGATCCAAAGTATTAAATAATATAAACAGAAAAATATTTTCTAACTTGGACTGCATGTCTGGAGGCAAACACGGAATTGATACGTAAACAGCTCCACATTTTGCAATTCCTTTGTGACTACCAAGAGGATTATTATTTTCATCGTTCAATCGTCGTAATAAAGAAATAAGAGTAAAACAATTTTATCTGAATTTTTTGCACTTACATTTTCCCATAAAGTCCCTTGAATGAAATTGGTTATTATGGTTTTATTTTCTTTTAAAGATTTCATATAATTTAAAGTCTACTGAAGAATTCCGGAAATATCAAAAAATACCTTAAAAACTGCTCGTAAGGGTACTAACTCTGCTTTAACGGGAACCATAACAAGTACTCTTTTTTTATTTTTCTTTACAAAGTCTACTCTTTCGCCTAATAAATAACTTTTCGGACTTATGTACGTATTTAACTCTTTAAACGTATGAAAAGCGCGATAAGACGTTGTTACATTGTCAAATGTGAAAGACTTGTTATTGAAAATTGTTTCGACATCAGAAGTTATTTCACTATCGCACGTACTTTCCTTGATTGAGCTAATAACATTTTCTTTTAGATCGCTAACTACAGTGTCCATTATTTCATTGACTTTTTTAAAAATATTTTCTGCTCTGCAACGTGGTAAATCAGAATAGTTATACAATTCTGCAGCAAACATAATAATTTGTTTATTTACGTTGTTTGAAGTCAATTTCTGAAGCTTATCACTTATATATTTGGTTCGACTTCTGAAGTTTGCGATGAATCACATTGACTTTCAACTAACTGTATGTTTTTGCGATTTTTAATCAATTCATTATTTAAATCAGTAGAAGAACAATTAATAACATTTAAACTCGTTTTCGGAGAATTAAACTCTTTTTCTTTATCTGAATTATTTTCCAAAGAGTTATCATAAATCTTATTATGTTTTAAATAAACATGTTTTCTTAATGAATCAAAAGATTTAAAACTTCTAAGACACTGTTTATGACATTTATAAACTAATTGATATTAATGTGCATATCGGATATGTCGCATAAAACTAATATTGTTAACAAAACTACTTTCGCAATCAGAACAAATATACATTTTTAACGTAGTATAATTATCGCTTTTCCTTAATAATATTTGCAGTTTCTCCAATTAAACAATTAACCGACCTATTGCAATAATCTGTTGGTAAATGAATATCATATATGGCTTTCTGAATAAAAGTCCAAAATGGTGCTCCTACCACTGGATACGCTGCGTCAAAAGCCATGTAAATTTTAAAGCAAACATCCATAGCTTCTGACGTTGATGATGCGAAGTATAAGACATCATTTACAACAACATGTATTACTTCAACTCCAGCCAAATTGCCTATAAATACAGGCGTAGGCTGAAAAGTCAATTTTTTTGCCCTTAACTTTTCTTTTAAATTGATTAAAGCTACTCTTAATGCACTTACATCCTAAAATTGAAAAAAAGAACTTATTAGTAATCTTAATTAGACAAGACAAAATTTAGTATTTAATTTTTTAACCTCTACATGTAGGAAAAAGGACTCTCTTCTTTCTACAATTGAAGTGGTTTGTTGATCATTATTTTCACCATTTCTTCAGAACGGAATTTTAAATAATAATCATGAATTGATAGGTTGTCCTTTTTTAAAAAGCTTTGACGAGCAAGGAAAGTACGATCCCATTTATTCAAAACTTCGGCTTCTGGTTTAATATGTTCTTGTAACCACATTAAGTTTACGTTATCATTTTCTATAAAGGAAAATTTAATTAATTCAAATTTTAATTATTATATTATAATCAGTAATTGACACATAAAATAACTTATAAGCTAAAGAATTATAATTTTAAACTACTTATTATTTTCTACAAATTTAGACATATGTATTGTACGTATTTTACTCTTGTAGCGTTACCTATTATAAGTGATAAATTGTCAAATGATAATAATAAACTCAAAGCAAAATTCAAATTATACAAAATTAAATAACAAAAAATCTATGTACAGTTAAATACACTGAAAAAAAAATTTAGTAATAACAAAGAAAATTTTTTTGATTCAAAGAAATAATTTTGTTCAATACTCCTGTGACAATGATTTCTTTGAATCAAAGAAAATAACTTACTCAATTTTAAGAAATATTTAATAGAACCAACTTTATATTTAATTTAAAGCAATGAAATATTTATGTAATTGAACTGATCATTTGTTTGTTTTTCGTAAATCGTTTCATGGGTTTGAAGAAATATTTCTTTCGTCCAAGTAAATATTTCTTCCATTCACATAAAGTATTTCTTAGTTTTAAAGAAATATATCTTTGAACTAAAAGAATATTCCTTTGACATCAATATTCAATGTTATCATTGCAAGGAAATATTTTTGTGATTAAAGTAAATATTTCTCCAATTTAAATGAAATATTTAATTGTTTTAATGGAATATTTCTTCTAGTTGAAGAAATATTTCTTGGTTTTAATGAAATATTTCTTCGAGCTGATAAAATATTCCTTTGATATCAATATTCAATTTTATCATTGCAAGGCAATATTTCTGTGACTGAAGTAAATATTTCTCCAATTTAAATGAAATATTTCAATGTTGTAATGGAATATTTCTTCGATCTCAAGAGATATTTCTTTGTTTTCAGTATTCGATTTTATCATTGCCAAGAAATAATTTGCTCATTCAAATTAACTATTTCTTAGTTTTAATAATGTATTTTTTTTATTCAAATGAATTATTATTTTGTTTTCACTGACTAATACTACTGTATTAATGTTTTACGATACTTACTGGGAATAATTTTTAGGAGTTTGTTTCAATCACCAAATTTCTTCTTCGTTGCTTTATTTTCTAAACGCATGACTTAATTTACATATAATTTTATCGCACTCGGAAATAAACGCATTTATATATTCGCACATCGCATCGGTACAATTGTATACGCACATACTCTGCAAGTTGTTAAATTTTCTTATATACTAATCACGAGAAAAGTTAGTCGTTTGCGTGTAACCTGGATCCACCTAGTGTACGTTATCTGAAACTACTATTTTTAACAAACGGTTTATTTAATTGTAATAAATATTGCATATATATTTATTTAAAAATTCGTTAATTCGTAATAAATCATTTGTTGTGAGCAAGTATATATATTTATTTGCTTTTACTAAATATTTATTAAGCGTATAATAATTTTGAATAATAATTCTAAATAATCAATTTATTAATTCTTAATAAATCATTTGTTGTGAGCAAGTATATATTTATTTGTTTTTACTAAATATTTATTAAGCGTATAATAATTTTGAATAATAATTCTAAATAATCAATTTATTAATTCTTAATAAATCATTTGTTGTGAGCAAGTATATATTTATTTGTTTTTACTAAATATTTATTAAGCGTATAATAATTTTGAATAATAATTCTAAATAATCAATTTATTAATTCTTAATAAATCATTTGTTGTGAGCAAGTATATATTTATTTGTTTTTACTAAATATTTATTAAGCGTATAATAATTTTGAATAATAATTCTAAATAATCAATTTATTAATTCTTAATAAATCATTTGTTGTGAGCAAGTATATATTTATTTGCTTTTACTAAATATTTATTAAGCGTATAATAATTTTGAATAATAATTCTAAATAATCAATTTATTAATTCTTAATAAATCATTTGTTGTGAGCAAGTATATATATTTATTTGCTTTTACTAAATATTTATTAAGCGTATAATAATTTTGAATAATAATTCTAAATAATCAATTTATTAATTCTTAATAAATCATTTGTTGTGAGCAAGTATATATATTTATTTGCTTTTACTAAATATTTATTAAGCGTATAATAATTTTGAATAATAATTCTAAATAATCAATTTATTAATTCTTAATAAATCATTTGTTGTGAGCAAGTATATATATTTATTTGCTTTTACTAAATATTTATTAAGCGTATAATAATTTTGAATAATAATTCTAAATAATCAATTTATTAATTCTTAATAAATCATTTGTTGTGAGCAAGTATATATATTTATTTGCTTTTACTAAATATTTATTAAGCGTATAATAATTTTGAATAATAATTCTAAATAATCAATTTATTAATTCTTAATAAATCATTTGTTGTGAGCAAGTATATATATTTATTTGCTTTTACTAAATATTTATTAAGCGTATAATAATTTTGAATAATAATTCTAAATAATCAATTTATTAATTCTTAATAAATCATTTGTTGTGAGCAAGTATATATATTTATTTGCTTTTACTAAATATTTATTAAGCGTATAATAATTTTGAATAATAATTCTAAATAATCAATTTATTAATTCTTAATAAATCATTTGTTGTGAGCAAGTATATATATTTATTTGCTTTTACTAAATATTTATTAAGCGTATAATAATTTTGAATAATAATTCTAAATAATCAATTTATTAATTCTTAATAAATCATTTGTTGTGAGCAAGTATATATATTTATTTGCTTTTACTAAATATTTATTAAGCGTATAATAATTTTGAATAATAATTCTAAATAATCAATTTATTAATTCTTAATAAATCATTTGTTGTGAGCAAGTATATATATTTATTTGCTTTTACTAAATATTTATTAAGCGTATAATAATTTTGAATAATAATTCTAAATAATCAATTTATTAATTCTTAATAAATCATTTGTTGTGAGCAAGTATATATATTTATTTGCTTTTACTAAATATTTATTAAGCGTATAATAATTTTGAATAATAATTCTAAATAATCAATTTATTAATTCTTAATAAATCATTTGTTGTGAGCAAGTATATATATTTATTTGCTTTTACTAAATATTTATTAAGCGTATAATAATTTTGAATAATAATTCTAAATAATCAATTTATTAATTCTTAATAAATCATTTGTTGTGAGCAAGTATATATATTTATTTGCTTTTACTAAATATTTATTAAGCGTATAATAATTTTGAATAATAATTCTAGTTGAAGAATATTTCTTGGTTTTAATGAAATATTTCTTCGAGCTGATAAAATATTCCTTTGATATCAATATTCAATTTTATCATTGCAAGGCAATATTTCTGTGACTGAAGTAAATATTTCTCCAATTTAAATGAAATATTTCAATGTTGTAATGGAATATTTCTTCGATCTCAAGAGATATTTCTTTGTTTTCAGTATTCGATTTTATCATTGCCAAGAAATAATTTGCTCATTCAAATTAACTATTTCTTAGTTTTAATAATGTATTTTTTTTATTCAAATGAATTATTATTTTGTTTTCACTGACTAATACTACTGTATTAATGTTTTACGATACTTACTGGGAATAATTTTTAGGAGTTTGTTTCAATCACCAAATTTCTTCTTCGTTGCTTTATTTTCTAAACGCATGACTTAATTTACATATAATTTTATCGCACTCGGAAATAAACGCATTTATATATTCGCACATCGCATCGGTACATTGTATACGCACATACTCTGCAAGTTGTTAAATTTTCTTATATACTAATCACGAGAAAAGTTAGTCGTTTGCGTGTAACCTGGATCCACCTAGTGTACGTTATCTGAAACTACTATTTTTAACAAACGGTTTATTTAATTGTAATAAATATTGCATATATATTTATTTAAAAATTCGTTAATTCGTAATAAATCATTTGTTGTGAGCAAGTATATATATTTATTTGCTTTTACTAAATATTTATTAAGCGTATAATAATTTTGAATAATAATTCTAAATAATCAATTTATTAATTCTTAATAAATCATTTGTTGTGAGCAAGTATATATTTATTTGTTTTTACTAAATATTTATTAAACGTATTATAATTATGAATAACAATTTCAAATAAATCAATTTATTTATTTCAAATAAATTTTTTGTTGTGAACAAGTATATATTTAGTTGTTTTTACTAAATATTTATTAAACGTATTATAATTATGAATAACAATTTCAAATAAATCAATTTATTTATTTCAAATAAATTTTTTGTTGTGAACAAGTATATATTTAGTTGTTTCTACTAAATATTTATTAAGCGTCATATAATAATTACAAATAAACTAATTTATTCGTTTCTAATAAATCATTTGTTTCGAGTAACTATATGTTTAGTTATTTCAAATAAATTATACTTGAATCAACTAAATACACATTTACATAAATCAAAAATGTCATTTTAACTAAATATTTATTTCATTCAATTAAATTTCATTTGTATTAAATAAATATTTAGTTGTTTATTGTTCAACAAAATGATTTGGTTAATTCAAATAAATTTTTTTTTCAGTGTATTATCGTAGCTTATATTTTATGCGAGCTAGCAATAAAACTGCAATATAATTATTAACTTAAATACGAACCTGAAATTTTAATTTCTGGATCTGCCACTTCAACATTAACTTCAGCCAGTAAATTGCAATTCCTTAATTTTCTTTTTGAATAAAGAAAGTGTTCATAAAGTGTCCCAGTAGGATTTATTTTCTTTTTGTTTTCAAACTTGTAAGGCGTATAATATGTCAACTTGTTTTCTCCAGGAAAAAGATAAACTACTTGTTCACTTAATTCAACAAATTTTGTTACTTTTATACTAAAAAAGGATTTATTACAGTTTATATTAGCTTAGGTAAATCGGTGTATAACATATAAGACAAATAATTAAAAAGACTTACATAAATCTGTCCAAAATATTAGGTACTTCTCCTATAGCGACATTTTCAAGCGCTGCATCTTTTTCTCGTTTAATAATAACTCGTAATAATAAACTTCGATGATTCTTATATTTATTATTTTTTTATTCTCTTTGCTCATCACCCCGTATATCCATTAAACGGGTTTTTACAGGGACACCCCTACCACCTATGTGTTGGGGTGAAAACATTCCAATTTTTCCCATCCCGGTCCCCACCGTCTCGCATTCGCCCGGGGTTATGCCCGTGAGGAAGGGAAAACCTTGTAGGAAAACCTTCCCCGAGACGGCCGGTGTATTGAAACATTCTGTTTAGATGTTCAGGTCACCTTGCGTAGGCCCAAACACCGAAACCGAATGTTCCACACCTTCCGCTCACGTTGTGAAGTGTGGAAAAACACCTAACCGATCCCGAAAGCCACACAAGAAGTGTCACCAATCCAAGTGCCAACCGCTCTCAGTGCTGCTTAACTTTCGTGATCGGCCGAGGTGCGTCTCCGCCACTCCGCCACCGTGTCGGTTCGATGATTCTTATATAATATTCCATTTTCTTCATAGTGCTTCAAACTTGATTTTCCATCCGCACTTTGCATCAACAGGTCGTAGATATCCTGAACGTAAACAATGCAGCATAGAATGGTACGAATTATAGGTTAGAAATGTATCGCTTTAGATATATTCAACACTTATATTTTGATGACCGTTTGGCCAAGCTCTCCTTTCCTGTAAAATTAAAGTTTTACTTAACAAAAATAGTACGAAAAAACTATAACAATAAGCAAATGATCTTGTTTAAATCAATATAAGTATAAATAATTAATGTTGCCGATGTTTGTAAAACACATGACATAACATCAATATAAAATATTTTCTCATCATATTGATTCGTGTATAATTTATTTGTAGCAATTTAACTTGTATAGAATGTTTAACTCAAATGTACAGTTTTTACCCGTTACTCTACATTACTTAACTTTTCTCGTGAATACAAAATATACTTACATGTGTGCAAAAAGTTGTTAGAAAAATGCAGCAAGATTCTTCGCAGAACTGGATCTAGTTGAACAAAATCGCATCGAATACGAACACTGTATACGCATCGAACGAATAAACACTGGATGTACACCGGCCGGCGTTCCGTTCGGCGTATACATTTAACCTTTATTGTGTCTCTCTGAATGACGTGCGCGAGTTTCTTGAGCGGGTGAAACTTAGGAGAGTCGGTACGAACGATTTTTTTTACCGATCAAGCGCTACTGTTGCCTATACTAACATATCTGGGGAAAAATTACAAGAAGTTCATGGTAAAAATTTCAATAAATACAGCGCATCCCACTTTTACCATGAATTTACTGGTAATTTTTACAAGATATTTCTCTCCGTGTAGATATAGCAGTGAATAAAAGAAAACGTAATATTACAATTAAAAACAATGTTAAAATAGACAAAAAAATCCCAATATGTACCATATCACTACCTTATAATAAAGAGTTTTTCAATAAATGTTCCCGAATGCTAAGAAAATATAATATTAACACTATTCCATTAATTAATCACAAACTTAATACTATTATAAAATTAGGCAGGGATAAAACATCAAAATGGGAGGAGTCAGCGGTAGTTTACAAGTTATCTTGTATTAAATGACCGGCTATTTATATTGGAAAAACAAAACGCTGCCTAAAAAATCGAATAAAAAAACATCAGAACAATAAAAATCCAGAAGCCGTTGTTACTGCACATATTTTAAATAAAGTAAATCACAATGTTAACTGGGAAGATGCAAAAATAATAGATAAAGAATCTTGCTATAAAAAAAGACTCATTTCGGAAATGTTACATATCAATCACCATAATTCGACGATTAACAGAATGGAAGATACTCAATATTTAAACCGTCAATATAGGAATGTTATGAATATAGTTTAAAGAGACTTATGTACACAAACTATGAGGTATAGTTTGTAAACACGCACCTACTTTGTTTTGTATAAATACTCGTTGATTTCGTATCAAATGTTATTCGACGAAGCTCACTTGGGCTGTAACATTATATTCATTATTAAGGTAAAAATTTAATTTTTTAATTCACAAGTATTGTAAAATTTGATATAAATATTTATAATTTTGTCCAATAAATTCAGCATCTGAAGAGGTCTAAATTAAGCATATTTGGGCTCATTTTCTTCCTTAAAAAATTTCATAGAGGGTTGTCAATAGCTGAGTAATTGGAATTACTGATAAAGCATAAATTATATTTGTTTACTGAAATAATTTGAATAGCAAATTTTATAAGAATTTTTTTCAGTCCTTTTGTCATGTTTTTGATACGGTAACGATATCAGCGCAACTGCGATTCGAATTTATTTATAAAACATTAATATTCTATTTTAAACTCTTGATTTTTCCATTTGTACCTCTATATGATATATAATGTTGTTACAGCTAAAAATAATAATTACTTTTAACAACGTCTATATATTGGCATTTTTTAGAATAGCGGACAATTTCATTCTTCACTCATATTTATGATTGATATACAAAAAATCATATTATAAATCATATATAAGCTTACATAAATCGGTGTATAACATATAAGACAAATAATTAAAAAGACTTACATAAATCTGTCCAAAATATTAGGTACTTCTCCTATAGCGACATTTTCAAGCGCTGCATCTTTTTCTCGTTTAATAATAACTCGTAATAATAAACTTCGATGATTCTTATATTTATTATTTTTTTATTCTCTTTGCTCATCACCCCGTATATCCATTAAACGGGTTTTTACAGGGACACCCCTACCACCTATGTGTTGGGGTGAAAACATTCCAATTTTTCCCATCCCGGTCCCCACCGTCTCGCATTCGCCCGGGGTTATGCCCGTGAGGAAGGGAAAACCTTGTAGGAAAACCTTCCCCGAGACGGCCGGTGTATTGAAACATTCTGTTTAGATGTTCAGGTCACCTTGCGTAGGCCCAAACACCGAAACCGAATGTTCCACACCTTCCGCTCACGTTGTGAAGTGTGGAAAAACACCTAACCGATCCCGAAAGCCACACAAGAAGTGTCACCAATCCAAGTGCCAACCGCTCTCAGTGCTGCTTAACTTTCGTGATCGGCCGAGGTGCGTCTCCGCCACTCCGCCACCGTGTCGGTTCGATGATTCTTATATAATATTCCATTTTCTTCATAGTGCTTCAAACTTGATTTTCCATCCGCACTTTGCATCAACAGGTCGTAGATATCCTGAACGTAAACAATGCAGCATAGAATGGTACGAATTATAGGTTAGAAATGTATCGCTTTAGATATATTCAACACTTATATTTTGATGACCGTTTGGCCAAGCTCTCCTTTCCTGTAAAATTAAAGTTTTACTTAACAAAAATAGTACGAAAAAACTATAACAATAAGCAAATGATCTTGTTTAAATCAATATAAGTATAAATAATTAATGTTGCCGATGTTTGTAAAACACATGACATAACATCAATATAAAATATTTTCTCATCATATTGATTCGTGTATAATTTATTTGTAGCAATTTAACTTGTATAGAATGTTTAACTCAAATGTACAGTTTTTACCCGTTACTCTACATTACTTAACTTTTCTCGTGAATACAAAATATACTTACATGTGTGCAAAAAGTTGTTAGAAAAATGCAGCAAGATTCTTCGCAGAACTGGATCTAGTTGAACAAAATCGCATCGAATACGAACACTGTATACGCATCGAACGAATAAACACTGGATGTACACCGGCCGGCGTTCCGTTCGGCGTATACATTTAACCTTTATTGTGTCTCTCTGAATGACGTGCGCGAGTTTCTTGAGCGGGTGAAACTTAGGAGAGTCGGTACGAACGATTTTTTTTACCGATCAAGCGCTACTGTTGCCTATACTAACATATCTGGGGAAAAATTACAAGAAGTTCATGGTAAAAATTTCAATAAATACAGCGCATCCCACTTTTACCATGAATTTACTGGTAATTTTTACAAGATATTTCTCTCCGTGTAGATATAGCAGTGAATAAAAGAAAACGTAATATTACAATTAAAAACAATGTTAAAATAGACAAAAAAATCCCAATATGTACCATATCACTACCTTATAATAAAGAGTTTTTCAATAAATGTTCCCGAATGCTAAGAAAATATAATATTAACACTATTCCATTAATTAATCACAAACTTAATACTATTATAAAATTAGGCAGGGATAAAACATCAAAATGGGAGGAGTCAGCGGTAGTTTACAAGTTATCTTGTATTAAATGACCGGCTATTTATATTGGAAAAACAAAACGCTGCCTAAAAAATCGAATAAAAAAACATCAGAACAATAAAAATCCAGAAGCCGTTGTTACTGCACATATTTTAAATAAAGTAAATCACAATGTTAACTGGGAAGATGCAAAAATAATAGATAAAGAATCTTGCTATAAAAAAAGACTCATTTCGGAAATGTTACATATCAATCACCATAATTCGACGATTAACAGAATGGAAGATACTCAATATTTAAACCGTCAATATAGGAATGTTATGAATATAGTTTAAAGAGACTTATGTACACAAACTATGAGGTATAGTTTGTAAACACGCACCTACTTTGTTTTTGTATAAATACTCGTTGATTTCGTATCAAATGTTATTCGACGAAGCTCACTTGGGCTGTAACATTATATTCATTATTAAGGTAAAAATTTAATTTTTTAATTCACAAGTATTGTAAAATTTGATATAAATATTTATAATTTTGTCCAATAAATTCAGCATCTGAAGAGGTCTAAATTAAGCATATTTGGGCTCATTTTCTTCCTTAAAAAATTTCATAGAGGGTTGTCAATAGCTGAGTAATTGGAATTACTGATAAAGCATAAATTATATTTGTTTACTGAAATAATTTGAATAGCAAATTTTATAAGAATTTTTTTCAGTCCTTTTGTCATGTTTTTGATACGGTAACGATATCAGCGCAACTGCGATTCGAATTTATTTATAAAACATTAATATTCTATTTTAAACTCTTGATTTTTCCATTTGTACCTCTATATGATATATAATGTTGTTACAGCTAAAAATAATAATTACTTTTAACAACGTCTATATATTGGCATTTTTTAGAATAGCGGACAATTTCATTCTTCACTCATATTTATGATTGATATACAAAAAATCATATTATAAATCATATATAAGCTTACATAAATGATTACTTATATTTTTTTAAACTTAAATCTACTTAGACTTATAAGTTATAAATAAAAAGAAATATTTTTATGAGAAGAAATCACAAAATAATTGATGGGTCTACTTCATCCATTTTTTATGGTATAATATTAAAAATGTTATTATAAATTAAATCTGTTACTGCAATATAGGACATCAATAAAACGTTACTATAACACCAACAAGGTATTCCTTGTAACCCTAACTATCGATCCTCTAACTTTCATAAATATGAATCAAGTATTTCCTATGCTTCTAAGCATTCATATTTTGTTCCACCATAGTGTAAATATATCGACAGAGTTTGCAATAGGTTCCTTTTGCTTTTTGAGCATGAAAAAATGTTTTTCTTCCATTCTAATATACACCATAATTTTCCTTATACCAAATGCTTTTCTAATAAAATTGATAAAATATTTTTTTTTTAATTATTTTAACGCCGCTTTTTTTATGCTCCCAAATCAGCGACGGAGGTCATACGATGTCTTGGTGAAGAAAGCACTTGTCGAAAATACATTCGCCAATGGTGCTTGTATCAATCGGCCGGGGCTGGAAATCGAACCTGGGACCTCCAGATTACGAGTCCGACGCCCTACCGACCGAGCCATCGCAGGCCTCTTATAAAAAATTAGAACGATGGGTTTCAATATTCAATTTTAAGTATTTTGATAAAAATAGAAAAATATTTTTATTGCGTGTCCACTCCATATATGCACAGAACATTCGCTACATTATTATTAAAATAAGCAATAATAAGATTACAATGTTATTTTAACATAACTGCAATTATAATTTTGAATTTGTATTAAAATTATCTATAATTTGTCCACTCTGACGATATAATATACGTCATACCAAGATATGTACAATCGTTCAATAATAATAATAAATAATAATATAAATACACTTTATTGGTTATAATTGTAGCAACGATTAATGTATTTACATTCTAATAAAAATTATTAGAAAAGCGTAGATGTTAGTATAGAATAGATAATTAAATTGTATCTATTTATTATTGTTGCCTTTATTTATTTATCAATTTATAATTAAATTTAAATATAATTATCGTTGCTGTATAATTATAAACAATAAAGTGTATTTACCTTTTATTTGAAACTTAAGCTTCACCGTTGTTAATATTTTTGTATGCTATATCAAAGTAAAAAAGAATAATGAAAATTGGATCAAGGGGCGCGCTCGCGCTCGCGACGCAAGTATGGAATGCGTGGCTAGCCTTATATTCAGCTAACTCGCTATGCGTATTTTTCCTTGGCTTCAAAAGATCCTGAGATATCACAAAATCTTTCCGCGTTTTCAAATGTAAAATGCAGTTGACAGAAAGATCAGCGTCTGTCGCGTGTCCAAAAAGCGTACTGCGCATGCGCTCGCCCACTTTTGTTAAAAACTTAACTGAAATACTGTAGTTTATTGTTATATTTTTGTCGACTATTCCTCCTTAGATTACTATGCATTATATTTCTACTTGACTTAATTATCGACTGCGCGAATATAATTGCGAATAAATGCGCGAATCCGCGTGGTACTTTGGCGTCACGGGAGGCAACTATTTTTCGAGGCTCACTTGCTCGGTAAATTATTATTTTTTTCTGCAGTTCAAAGGTCGTAACGCGCGGAGAATGGGTTTGGGCATGACTAAAAGACAATTAACTTTTTAATTAACTTGACGGAGAATAAGGTAATAATCGTGAGTATTGTAGGTTCGTCACTTGCCAGAGTCTCAACCGACACTTTGGCACACAAGGGATGCCATCTGTTACGGATTAAAAAGGCGGCCGACGGGATTCGAACATACGGACCTTGGATTACGAATCTTGTACTCTAACCATCGAGCTAACGTCCGCGCTGCAATGCAACGCTTACATTAGTTGAGACATCTTATCGCCCACTCTATCCTTCTCATACATCTGAGTCGCGCGGAGAGGCCCGTGACAAGGGATAAAATTTATACCACTTTCTAAGCCAACAAAGACCTTCAATATTTTCTTTATTAAAAGCATTTAGAAGCAATAATTGTTAAATTATATAAAATTGAAAAAATGAATGATATTAACAGTTTTTCGTTTATTCCATAAAAATTAATAAACAAAATCGAACGTAACCATGCTAACTTTGTAGATATTTTAAAGGCCTACCTGTTGTATAAACAACCTGTTTTTCGTATTTTTTCGAATTATTTAAACAATGTTCCACCACCTGCAACTAACCGCAAACATATACCTTAATATTCTGACAAACTCCTCTACAACTTCTAATAATAAAATTCTATCTTAAAATTTTCTTTCAAAATGACCCTTTTTGAGTCTAATTTGCCTGGACTATAGGGTTTTTTTCTAAGAAATTATACAATCAATCATAAAACAAAAAAAATTACCTGTAAGTACTTCATCTGAGGAGTGCTCGTGATTTTTTTCAAAGTGATTAATTAAAACCAAAAAAAGTAATGTACGATTTTTCCGCGAGAAAAATTTCGGCCAACCTGCCCCGCATATGGGGTAGGTTGGCCGACGCCCTGGGGCAAGTTGGCTGATAATAAAAGTTTTAATAAAAACACAAAATTTAGCTTTTCAATTGTTTTTATTTGAAAAAAAACAATGAACTGATTAAGTATTGTGTAAATAATTAAAAAAATGCTTAACTTTTAACGAACAACAAAATTATAATGTAGTTATCAATGAAACAAAAACTCATAACAAGTAATAAATAACAAAAGAAAAAATATATTGTTTAAATGAATTTATCGTTCGTCCAAGTAATCTTTAGTAAAAAAGTGTCTTTATTGATCATCACGAACCAATGGTGTTAATAGATGTTAAGTTACATATATGCCGACGTTTCGGACGTTTTTTCGCCGTCCCTTTTCAAGGCTAAAAATTAGTAAATTACAGTATATATAGATTAATACAAGCAGTGAAACATTTAAATCGATGTCACAAAACAATTCATACACTCACCAAATTTAAACAAAACTAAAAAAAACAACATATCACTCGTGTGATCTCGCAAAAGCCACTCTCTTCGGAATATTATTACATATCAAATCTATAAAAATTCAACAAATCACGTTTAATTCTCACATTAAAAACAATAATTTTTAATAATACAATTTAAAAACAATACAATTTTTTTATTTAAATTGTATTTTTAAATTGTATTATTAAAAATTATTGTTTTTAATGTGAGAATTAAACGTGATTTGTTGAATTTTTATAGATTTGATATGTAATAATATTCCGAAGAGAGTGGCTTTTGCGAGATCACACGAGTGATATGTTGTTTTTTTGAGTTTTGTTTAAATTTGGTGAGTGTATGAATTGTTTTGTGACATCGATTTAAATGTTTCACTGCTTGTATTAATCTATATATACTGTAATTTACTAATTTTTAGCCTTGAAAAGGGACGGCGAAAAAACGTCCGAAACGTCGGCATATATGTAACTTAACATCTATTAACACCATTGGTTCGTGATGATCAATAAAGACACTTTTTTACAAAAGAAAAAATAATCAAAATAAAAATATCACTCGCAGTTGTAACAAACGAAATTTTTTCTTCTTCCTGCACATGTTTCATGCGCCCAACTCTTTCATGATGTACACTGTAACCAATCTTCAAAAGTACTCGTACTGTAACTTTTTTTGTTTTTTTTTTTATTAAATTTGATTGCATAGACTGTTTGCATTACGACGTCGACTGATATCGATGCTCTGTTTGATTTTCTTTTGTAATTTCGAACCATTGTAAACTGTAAAATAAATTTATTAATTGATGACTGACGTAATTACTTACTATTGATCGGCCGACTTGCCCCGAGAAAAAATGTCCAACATGCCCCAAGTGTGCATGGCAACTTTAATGTTCAATTAATAATTTTATACGTAATCAAAAAAAAATATAAACTATGTAAAATGTGTAAAAAAGCATTCTCTGTAAAGCTACTATAATATATTTCTCAAAATCATAAATTTAAATTCAATTATTCGATTTTTTCGAAATTCAAAATTGTACGATACAGGTAGCAATAATTTTCAAACTTACTTGTTTCCGCACTGAAGGATCATCTACGACTGAAAATAAAAACAAGTATTCCTTGGGCCATACTACATTACTGTTATCAACCGCGACGCGATGTATGAACTCAATTATGAATATTCGCAATTGGCCAACCTGCCTCGTCGGCCAACCTGACCCGGTCTCCCCTATTCTGTGAGAAAAATCGCATTTTTTTTCTTTATGAAGTTTTTCTCCATTTCTCTTACATTTTAAAATCATCCTATTTAAAACACATGTTTTTCACAAAATATGCTGTAACTTTGGTAAAGTTTGAGGCCTGCGGTGGCTCGGTCGGTAGGGCGTCGGGCTCGTAATCTGGAGATCCCAGGTTCGATTCCCGGCCCCGGCCGATTGTTACAAGCACCACTGGGGAATGTATTTTCACCAAGTGCTTTCATCACCAAGACATCGTATGACCTCCGTCGCTGATTAGCACCGAATTGGGAGCATAAAAAGAGCGACGTTAAAATATAAAAAAAAAGCTTTTGGTAAAAGATATGTTAAAAAAACGTTCGGCCAATCATTTTAAAGCTAAAGCAATTATCCTTCATACCTCGTTGGTTGTTTTGAGTGATTGTTACGAAAACTAAAACTGCAGTAATTTAAAAAAAAAACAGATTTTTTGCAATTTATATCTATTTTTATACTTATAAATAACTCAATTTTAAATTTTATAAACTTAGTAGTAGCATTTTTTAAGGCTTTTATCTGCTCTTTCGAATGCTATCGGGTTTTTTGAGCTTCGGCATTTTGTTGCCGAGCAATGAAATTTTTAAGCCCTTCCGATTTTTACGTAGGATGCGTAAAAGCAGGTGGAAGAGAGTGTAATTCGCATATTTTGTGTGATATGCAATCGGTTTAAACGTAAATCGAAACTTTTCAGCAATATATTTTAGTATACTAATAAGAAAGTAAGTATTCTAAGTAACAGAAGTCTAATCTTTTCATTATGCATTGTTTTACTTTTAAATTAAAGAAAATTAAATCTTATATTGTTCTAAATTTTACCATACACTCGTCGAAAATCATTATCTATTTATTAAAATTATTATTCTGGCAATTCGTGTATTTGAATATTGGTTGATTTTTTATCAACGTTTTAAGTTAGCATTTATTCTTTCAATACTACATATTTCATGCAAATTATGCCAAATGCAAACATAATTTTTTCGAAATTTTTCGTTATTTACTTATTTTTAAAAAACTTTTGTAAAAAAGAGTGTTGGTAAAGATCCTTTTTTCAAAAACCAGACACTCTCCATGTGAGTTTGAGTATTTATTAAAGGTCTACGCTGTCCGATAATAGCTTAATTCGTCGGCAGTTCAAGACTTTCTAAACCATCAATAAACGTTGTAGGTATATCGTTTTCTTCTTTAAGCTATATAAATTTAATGAAACTACCAAATTGCTTATCATATTATTTTTTAATAAACTTCTTTCAGTTGTCACAGGGTTTATTTCAATAAGAAAATGATCGTTCTGACGCACGTTGTCGACTGTAATAACTCCGGCATACAAAAAAAAAGTGATCTGTTCAAGCAACCAGACCTATCTATCCTTATGTATTTTGACGCGCTAAATCCGAATCCGAGGTTGGTTTTACTCAAACACCCCCAAAATTTTTTTTAAATCGTGAAAAACTGTGAAAAATCACTGAAAATCGTATTTAAGTGCGTGGGTTAAAGACAAAAAAATTTTTTATGAGAGTATTATACACGATTTTTATATATTTTTTATAAAACTGGTGAAAACCTATGCAAAATCGAGAAAAACTACGAAAAATCGTGAAAATTTGCATTTAAGAGCATAATTTTGTTGCAATACATTTTATTGTGAATGTATCATGTATGGTTCACGTGAATTTTAGGCGTCTAAATGAGATCTGGTGAGTAGTTGACTTATATATCCTCCCAACCTAAAATTCACGTGAACCATACAAAAATAAAAAATTGACACTAAATATGAAGGCTTGTAAATTTGAAATACGGTCAATATTCATATCTTCAATTGCGTGATTTCTAAAACGCAATTTTTTTTTTATATAATTAATTACATTCTTTTTTAATTATTTATTATATATAATTTATATTAGCTCGTAGATTATTCGTAAACTGTTTATTTTTATTTTGTTTAATATTATTATATGCAATTACTTACAAGGAGGGGTTCTACCTTCTGGGAAACAGGAAAAAAAAAAATAATATTAATAATTAAAATAATAATAATAATAGATGAACATCAAATATTGCCGTAAACTGTGTTGTCCATGGTCGGTATCGAGAGTAGAGGTGCTCGACTGGTTAATACTCGGTGTGTGAAGCCAAACTTACTCCCCCTCCTCCAGCATTCAAGATATGCATCTTAGGCGGATTTCATAGTAGCAGCTTAAGATCTACACAATTACCATCTACCTATCTAGGCAAATAAATGTTAAACATTTATTGAACTAGAATTGTGATTAAAGTAACAATAGTATGTGTGATTAATGATTAAGTTAAATCGATTACATTTCTTAGTTATACGATAAAAAAATAATAATAAGGTCGCATTCTGCGAGCTGAGCCTCATATCGTCACACCCCCAACCTTAAGTAACAAGCGTGGCACTCGTAGAGTGCCGCGATTGTTCTCCAGGGCGAGGCGCCCGCCTTCTATTTTACCGTCTTCTTCATTATCCTATGTGTGAGTTGTTTGGTCGTAGTAGTCTTAATTCGAGATCTTGTAGCGAGTCTATCTGGATTTTTTTATCGTTTCTCACAAGGTATGTTCAAAGTAAAATAGACCACTTTTTTGAAAAATTCATAGCACAAAAACTGCTTAATAAATTTGGTTAATAAATTTTTACATACTAACAAGGAGGGGTGCCACCTTCCGGGAAACGGATTTCGTTGCAACTTTGAGAGCTGTTTTCTGGTACCTAAATATGAAAGAATTCATATGAAATTCAATCTCATAGGCTGTTTGACGAAAATTATACGCAGTTAATGAATAATTGTGAACAAAATATGCTCAAGTTTAATCGCCAATAACTCTCAAAGAAATAGATGCAGATACTCAAACTAAACTTCATTAAATAGTTGAGATCAAGTAGACATAGTTTAAAAGAAAGAAGCTTAACTATCTCAATTTGGTAAAAGTTATGGAAAACAAGAATTAGATAAAATTTTACTGAAAATTTAGTAATTTAGAAAATTTGATAGACTTTTTAGGCATATATTTCATCTAATTATTATTTTTTCTATAACTTTATTCCAAATTGAGATATTTGAGCTTCTTTTTTTAAATTATGTCTACTTGATCTCAACTATTTAATGAAGTTTAGTTTTAGTATCTGCATCTATTTCTTTGAGAATTATTGGCGATTAAACTTGAGCATATTTTGTTCACAATTTTTCATTAACTGCGTATAATTTTCGTCAAACAGCCTATGAGATTGAAATTCCTATGAATTCTTTCATATTTGGATACCAGAAAACAGCTCTCAAAATTGCAACGAAATCCGTTTCCCGGAAGGTGGAACCCCTCCTTTTTAGTATGTAAATATTTATTATCCACCCTGCTAGCACACAACATTGTGGCAACGTTAGAACGTTGTTATAAAAGTTGTTGAAACGTTGGACCCACGTTGCTACAACGTGGGATAGGTCCGCTAAGATTTTTGTAAGTTACCGCGATAGGTGGAAATAACGTTGTAACAACGTTTGAATAATGTTGAAAATGCCTTTTACAAATGTATTTTATATAAAAATGTAAAATATGTCCTGGGCAAGCTAAAAAATACATTTTTAAATGCACAAAGTTTTAATTAAATATTTCACATCCGCGGGAATTGAACCTCGGATCTTCAGCTGCAAAGGCTTGCTCTCTACCAACTGAGCTATTTTGTTGTTCTTGTCATTAAATTAACTTTAGGTTATTAATTTCAGAGCATATTTTGATAGTAGTTTTAAATTTTAGCCTATCTTACAAAATTTATCCTGAGATACCCAATATGAAGAAAAAATTGTTAGCAATTATACGAGTCACAAATTAATTGATAAAAACTACTATTTCATTAATTTCTTTTTTCATATAATTTTTATTAATCACCAGATCCATGTGTTTTGGTAGTAAAAATTTTTAATTATCTTACAGCGAAACATTGAATATGGTATTGACCAAACGTATGACTCACAAAACAAAATTAATTTCTTTTTATAATTTAATTTACAGCTTTCTCAATATTTATACTAGAGTAGTGTAAAATTACTGTTCACACTCAATGATGTTTAACTGACTAAGTTTTTCTATCACTTTAATTATTCGTGAAAAGATTGTGATACATACTTTTTAAAATACTAAAATCTAATGTTCTATCAAATCAACAATTTTTTTATAACTAGTTTCTTTATTTTAAAGATTAAATTAATTATAAGGAATTAAGTATAAGGAAATAGAGGTAACTAAAATTTGTTTTTCATCACATGTAGACCGAAAGTACCACATTCCCTCCCGGCACCGAAAGAGGAATGTGTTATTTTCGGCCTACTGGTGGTGAAAAATAGTATACATCCTACGGGAGGTAAAATGGTCACCCCATAGCACATGTTTGCCACCCTCGCCTTCGGCTCGGGTGTCAATTTACATGTACTATGGGACCAATACTTTACCTCCCTAGGTGTGTAATATACTATTTTTTTTCCACAGTGCATGGAATATTTAAAATTTAAAAATAACAGGAATCACACATTGCATAGTTTTTTTTATACACGAATTTGTTTTTTCATAAAATGATGGATAATTTCAATGAATAATTTTACTTTCCATTTCAATCATGAAATTGCAGTACGTGATTCAACTCCTTTATCAATTCCAAAAAGAGTGATTGCATGATACTATTGATTTGATTCAGTAATAATAGTTTTAAAATTCTGGTATTTTGGAATTTGTTATTGTAATATATGAAATTGTGACAAAAATAGTATGTAACTAACTGCTAATTTTCAATTAAAAAATTAAAAATTTTGGATTTTGGACAAACTGCCATTTAGCAATAAACTGATTCATCAAATCACTTAAACTGGTTGCTTGGTAGTGTTTCCTAAGAACATCTTATTTTTCGTCTATTTAGATGCAATGAAAAAATAATAAATATACCTAGCAAGACATTTATAGATAATAATTCAATTAAATGCAAGTTGATATGAAAATGAAAACACTTAAGCCATTAGGTGAAGATGGGACTTTTTCTTCTTATTAGTGTTCACAAAATCATAGCTTTACTATGTGATTAATATACCATTATAAGTATTAAAATCTATGCAATTCTATAAAAATTTAGTTCGACGGATAGTTTGAGAAAAAGAAATATGATAACAAAATTATAAAAGACTTTTCGGTATATACAAATAATAAAAAACTATAACTACTTAATAATAATCGTGTTAATTTATTTTTAAAGCAGAATGGATTCGATGGCGCAAGATTCGATGGGATTTCACAGCCTGTTCTGCCTCCACCTCCGCCTGGTGTAGCAGCGAATGCAGCCCAATTGGCTGCTATGGCGGGCCATAGCGTTGCGCTGTCGCAAAAAAAAGGTTCGTTCTTAGGAGGAGGAACGGAAGGTGGATATACATTTTGGTAAATGATATCGCCATGCGGAATATGACCATGCTGACCGGAGTCCAAATTGTACACGATAAAAAGCGAACCGAATATCTGGATATATATTATAGGAAACGTCTGCTTGAGAATTATAGTTATTGGAAGGGTAGAGGGCGTGACCGTAAGAATAACTGAGATAATACTATATAGACATTGTGTTGAAGTAAGTGAGAGCGAGTGAGAGAGAGAGAGAGAGAGAGAGAGAGAGAGAGAGTGTGAGTGTGTGAGTGTGAGAGAGAATGAGAGGAAGTGAGAGTGAACGAACCGGCCTTACCCCAGCCCGCCGACCTACGGAATTTTATAAAAAAAAAAATGCTATCCGATGTATTTTTAATTGTACTTTCTAAAAAAACAAGAAATTTTAATTGTACCCCCACCGTTTTTGAGAAAAAAAATGACAAAGTATTGCAATATTAAAACACCGATACCTCACCTTACAATCGTTCCTTCGTCCTAATTAGGGTGTAAAAAAATTGTACCTTTTTCGTACTTAATTGTACCACCCTCACTTTTCCGAAAAAATAACGGTATAACGCAAAAATATTAAAAAAGCAATATCGTCTGATTGACAGTCCGTTTTCAGCTACTGCGCATGCGCGGCCAACGGAAGTGCGAGATTCGCATGCACACGAGATTTTCAACCGCGCGAGATTTTAAAATCGTAAAAAAGGGAAAAAATGCATGGCAGGCATTGATAAAATATCCATCGTCGCATTATTATTATTAATTACCAGAATTTGTGGAAAAAGTAATTGTACCCTCCAAATCATTGATATTTAACTCTACTACTATGAGTAAATAAAAAAATGTACATTATCTGTACGTAATAGTACAATCGTCAAACTTTGTATTTATTAATGGGAATCAATTAGAAACAATAGTAAATAATTAGCTGAACGAACGGGCGCACTATGCGCATGTGCGGTTGTGACGCCTATGAACTCAAGCGTTTTAAAAACGCGAAAAAAGCAAGTAACGCTCGGTTATTTGACCTTGTAACCCCGTTTTTTGGTTATAATCCTAAAGAAGATGCATTATTATAAGGCTTTTATAGTTTTTTCATAAAAAAAGTCAAAAGTGTTTATTAGTTATGAGGGTTATGTGGGTATTTGAGACTTATATATAGACAGTCGTCTATAACTCTTTCGGGTTGAAAAATTGAGAAGTAAGTACGGCCCCGTCTTAGTCAATAACCTGAGGGATAGTTTATTTTTAAAAACATAAAGCAAATCAATAATAAAGAGTTCAGATAAATACCTTTCCATATAATTATATATATATATATATATATATAAATAATATTATATACGTAATTTAATATATATATATATATATATATACATTTGGATATAGGGGGTTATGGAGCCTCGTATGTTAAATTCCAATAACCCTATCTCTTTCCCACTCATTGTTAATATGGCAGGTTTATGGAGCCGGGGCTCCATAATCTTTTCTGTCTCTTTTTATCGTACTAAAGTACGTATCTTCCTTCTCTGTCATGGGCGTCATAAACCCCGAAATTTAAAATTATATGTATTTATGCATAGATAGGGTGGACCATATTTTTATTGTTGATTTGCTTTATGTTTTTAAAAATAAACTATCCCTCAGGTTATTGACTAAGACGGGGCCGTACTTACTTCTCAATTTTTCAACCCAAAACGAGTTATAGACGACTGTCTAGTGTCTACATAACTGTCAAATACCCACATAAGCCTCATAAATAATAAACACTTTTGTTGTTACTTGCATTTTTCGCGATTTTAAGACGCCTGCCTTCATAGGCCCGCTGGTAATTATTTAATTATTTTTGCTCAAATTTAATGTGTAAACCAACAAACTAATGATGGTACAATTAAGAACAAATGAAAAAGAATATTTAATATGTCTGTTAATTGTTAAACAGCTGTTGTACACGCTGCTTTCAACGTTTCCACCTGTAACCTGACAATAACTTTTTTTTTCTCAAAACCTCAGGTGGTACAATTGAATTTTCTGTAAAGTTTATGAAAGATAAATGAATATACATCGTTGACTATTTTTTATAACATCTTTCGAGCATTTTTTGATCTATTCATGACTTTTAAATAACGCGCCATAAGCATGCGTTTCTCGTATTTCCGGTGACCGCGCATGCGCGGTGACTGGAAATATATTTGCATTATGTCAGTACAATTTTTTTGATTTTTTATTTATTGTATTATATTATTTCGCAAAAGTAACGGTGGTACAATTAAGTATAAAAAAGGTACAATTTTTCTGCACCTTTCCTTTAACGTTAAAACCACTTTAAAAGGAGCTATTGGCGGATTAATATTCTAGTACTTTAGGATTTTTTTTCTAAAAAACTACGGGGGTACAATTGAAAATTTTTTTTTTGTTGAAAAGTACAATTAAAAATACGTCGATTAGCATTTTTTTTTTATTATATTTCGAAGGGTCGTCGGGCTGGGGTAGGGTCGGTAGTGAACGAGAGCAAGTTAGTGAGTGAGAGAGGGAGACATGCAGAGATGAGGGAGAAATAACCATATGTAGACAAAAAAATGTAAAATTCAACCGACTCTCAAGTTTATATTTTTTCCCGTCGGATGTTTCTAGAAAGCCATAATCAGTGGAAAATACGTAAATGCTGAACCTGGCTGTCGGGTAGCTAAGTATAAAAAAATCCAATTACTATCGAATTTTCGCCAACTTTTATTGTGGTGCAACTTCCCTCCTTTACTTAACTATAATTGTTTTGTCAACTAAGAGAAGGCTTGTTTTGCTCTCCGACGGTCGGTTTTGCGTTACCACGGATATTTTTATTCCTATGAATAAGCTCGAGTCATTTTTGTAGAAAAAGACTAAAAACGGACTGCTCAGTATTAAACATTTCAAGAATAGATAAGCTATTGCAAAGAGGATATTCCTTATTACAAGTGACGAGATGAGTTTTGCAAACACAGTTCGCGAAAGAGAGAGAAAGAGAGAGAGAGATTCGAAAAATAGGACCTAATTCAAGAGAGGGATGTTGCCTTCTTATCAGCATAATATAATCACCATTGATTAACGCTATATTGCGTGTGTTAAACTCTTCTCCCATTCGTCTCTCATTCGCCTATACAGAGATCTGACATGAGAATGTGTTCGAAAAATTTTAAACGTTATTTGGCTAACTAAACGAAAAGGGGTATGCTCATAGTCTGTTTAGCTTACTTTCGATTTTTCTCGATTAATTCGACTATGTATTTTTATTTTAAATAATCACGATGATGCTTTACAATTCAATTGGAAATAATGTCTATTACTTTGGATTTCTTATTTCACATAGACTGTTATTATTATATACAATTATGATTTAGTAAATTGTTATATTATTGTAATTAATTATGTATTATAAATGATTATAATCATATTTACATTAAATACGAGCAGCCCTATTGTCGGGCCAACTAAAAAACAGGAAAGAGGTATTTTTTTTACAAATTTTGTATGCGAAATACGAATTAAATATAATATACCTATATTCTTTAAACTTATTCCGATGATTATTTGGGCATTCTTAAGTTCAAAAGTGCTAACAATTTGATCAAAGAGTATGCATCCTTTCTTATAGTAGCCTTTTGAATCGTTTAAAACTCTTTTTTATTGAGATTAACTAGGCTGGCTAAACAATTATAAATTAATTTAATATAATTAAAAAAAGATATCATAATAAATACAATTAAAAAATTCATGAATCGTTCACAGTTTAAAGGCTTGACTCACTATTAAATGTCTTTCAAATTTTCAAGAACATTGAAATTTTTATTTGTTTTATTTGCAATAAAATAATTGTGAGTTTTAAATTCTTTGACAAAAACAAATCCCGATTTGTGGTTTAATTTGCAATAATATGTAACATTCTTCATTATTACTTAAATAATATGCAGATTGTAATAAATACCAAAAAATTTTCAGTTATATTCCAGTATTCTCTTTTATATTTACAATAACCATTAATGTATAATGAATAATTAACCTTATAATTAAATTAGTATATTATGACACTGTTGTAGGAGATGGTTTTCTACCTTTCTCGAGGTTGTTCGCACGAGCGAAGCGAGTGAGAACATTGAGAAAGGTAAATAAACATCTTCCACAATAGTTTCATACAATATTTTATAACATTAGAACCTCAAAATCTGAAATGAAAATGGGATTTTGAGGTTAAAATGTTATAAAATAACATGAAAATTGTCTCGGTTATTGTCATATACAATTATACTTGTAAAATATATATATTTGCATCACTTGCCATCTTATTTAAGTATCTTTGCAACAAATTCTACTCAATAACCCAATAACAATGACAAATACTTCAAGTATGAGTAAATAAATCTTTAACTAGGTAATGATTTTATTACAAATTATTGCAATAAAGTAACAGAATTTTGATAGTACAGTTATATATATTAAAATGGGCAACCGAGTTGTGAACAATTCTTTAATATTAAGTGATAGTAATCAACTTTAATAAGTGGAACACTGAGCGAAGCAATTATTTCATTGCACATCTAATTAATTAAAATCAATATACTTCTTTAGAAATAAAAATTGAATGAAATAAATTAAAAAATTAATATGGAAATTTAATACATTTTCGCTAGATACTATCCTTAATCATCTGTAAGGCATCTGCATCGCTCTGTGATCATAGAAATAATGTGTGAGTTAGTCAGAAGAACTCTATGGGCAGTTCTTTTCACTCATGCAAACATGATATTTAATTAAATCAGAGAAATTAATTTACAATTGATAATAGCTCAGAAAGTAGAATGAAAAGACATAATTCTATTTAGAGTTTTAACTCCTTTGTATCAGCGCCAAGTTTGGATAAACGTACAATGGATTCCAATTTAATAAGTGCAAATATAGATGTAATTTGTTGTTTTAATACATATGATTAATTTCTATGCACAAATGTTTTTTTATTTATATAAATTTCTTCATTAACTAAATTTAGTGTATTAATTACAATAAATTACATCCTCATGGTACCTTATGACTTTTCTTTATTTTACATTTTGATGTGAAATTACTCAAACGTGATCAGCATTTATTTAATAAATGTATAGTTACGTGGTACGAAAATCTAGTCTAATATTACTGACTGAGTAAAATGCTTTTTGTTTAATATCAACATTTTCTCTATTTCTATCTAGTATGTTATCATAAAATCTTATAATTTTGAATATAAACATAGATAAAATTTTTATCTTTATTCCAGTATTTATCATTCCATTGCGAAACTAATATTTTTTAATCAACAAGTCATCTGAAATTTTACAATGTAGATTTGACAGTGGTTTAATAAACTGTTTTCAAATGCAAGTCAATCTTGAAATTAATTAATAACTTTATCATTTATCATTTTTGATTCACTCGTTAAGAACAAAAACACTTCAAAATTTCTTAACAAGTTATTTCACAGTTTTTTAATATGAATATGTATATGTTAAGCATATATGTGTTACTGGACCAATTTTTGTAGATGTGTTTAGCGTAAACAAATAAGTATCAATAAATCCAACTTTGCCTTTATGCAAAAGATAATTATTTCTTCAAAAGACTCATAGCAAAAATAAAAGTACTAAAGAAAAGTTAAAAAAATGAGAATATATAAAAAATTATAAGAAATTGTAAAAAATTGATAATTATTACCTATGATTAAGTTTTCAAAATTCACAAAATATCTAAGGTTAGCAATTAAAAATAAAGCATGTATTCTTTTATGCTCTGTGCATAGAAAACATAGAAAATGTTACATACATTTGGAAGCAAATGTATAGAAAACTGTAGGAAAACAAATCCACCCAAAATCAAAGAGTTATATACTTTTGTTTTATATTTCCTTATATTTTATTGCATTCATCCGCTACTTATCACATTCTTGATGTTTATTTACATTTAATTTGTCGAAAACTTAATTTATGTTGTTCAAGAACATATCAAGTTTTATATATATATTTTTTTTAAAGTTTTATATACATAATTATATAAATATATTATATATTTCTTATACATAAAATTTTTTAATTTTATGCACTTTAAAATTAATTATTAAATTGGGTATGTAAATTGGATTATTAATTGACAAATAATCTCCAATTAAAATTACAATAAAAAAATTTACTTTTTAGAATTTAAAATAATATAAATAACTGATTTTATATCAACAGAAGTAGAATGTATTTCGAATTTAATGATGAAGGTGTTAAAGCCAAACATATATTTAAATTTTTAGCACTTAAAATCTGTAGTACATAATTTTTTAAATAGTCAATTTAATAAAGAAAATGAACAATGCAAACTTTGGAATTATAGAGTATATCTATAGGTAATTCTTCTTTTGAAGAAAAATAAAATATATTATTTATAATAATTAAAAATTTTAAATTAATAAGTGCAGGAAGTTTGAATTTTTATGATTTCTGCATCAGCTTGAATTAAATATTTTTAGCAGGTGCCAAATGGTTTAATAACTAAGACAATGTTATTAAAGCTACATAGATTGTCAGTTTCAAATTATATTTTAAAATACTAGGAGGTGAAATATTTAAAAAATAAAAAATAGAAATTGGAGTAAATTTAGGATTTTTGCAAAATCTTTAATTCCATTTAGAAAAATATATTTAAACAATATATTTTTATAATTTATTAATATATTAATAAGTTTTTAAGGTTCTACTCTTTATGACAAGATTAGCTAAAATAACCATAATTTCAATATAAAGGTTTCACATTATATTTATAATTATAATTCATAAAAAAAAGCAAAGAATTTATTTTTTACAATAGCTTATTTAAAAATCGAATTGAACTTAATGTAAATTAATGCTGTTAAAAATAATTATTATTTTTCCTAAGTTTATTAAGACAAATGATTACTACAAATACATTTACAAAAATTTTAGCAGAAATTAGTCCAACAACAAAAATATTCTTAACACATGCATATGAAAAATGGTTGAAAAAGTTTTAGTTGCAAAAGCAAAAGAAAAGTACATTAATTTTTTTATTTTAGCATGTAGTTTACATTATGTAACGAAAAAAATTAATGTTTTAATACTGGGCAATATAAATTAAATAATTTAGTTTCCAGAATACATAAGTTATAAGACAGAGTATTATATTAATATTTATATGTGTATTAAATAATACTTGTTTATCAATTTATTTGTAGAATTATATTTTTCTTTATAACAAAGTTTTGCAGTACATTTTGACAGATAAAGTATCAATACAGTAAGAATGTTTTATATTGTGAAACAGCGTGCAATAAACAACATGTATATCATAAACAATAAATTAAATTGTATTAATTGCAATGGAAATTGTTATGTTAAATGAATCACTGGTGCTAAGTCCCAGTGGAACAGTTAATAAACATGATTATGTAAATATTGGTCTGTTTCTTCTATATTTTAGACTAAGAATAGAATAGTTATAATAAACATGTAAGGCATATCCTGAACATTTTATCTTTTATTAAAAATATATGTATAATAATATGTGAACAGTTCTATTTATATTTTTTAAACTATTATTTTATTAAAGTAAATTATTATTACTTTTCAAACTCTTTATTAGTTAATATTTTTTTCATTGTCTTTGTAATACAGGTAGATTTGACAGTGGTTTAATAAACTGTTTTCAAATGCAAGTCAATCTTGAAATTAATTAATAACTTTATCATTTATCATTTTTGATTCACTCGTTAAGAACAAAAACACTTCAAAATTTCTTAACAAGTTATTTCACAGTTTTTTAATATGAATATGTATATGTTAAGCATATATGTGTTACTGGACCAATTTTTGTAGATGTGTTTAGCGTAAACAAATAAGTATCAATAAATCCAACTTTGCCTTTATGCAAAAGATAATTATTTCTTCAAAAGACTCATAGCAAAAATAAAAGTACTAAAGAAAAGTTAAAAAAATGAGAATATATAAAAAATTATAAGAAATTGTAAAAAATTGATAATTATTACCTATGATTAAGTTTTCAAAATTCACAAAATATCTAAGGTTAGCAATTAAAAATAAAGCATGTATTCTTTTATGCTCTGTGCATAGAAAACATAGAAAATGTTACATACATTTGGAAGCAAATGTATAGAAAACTGTAGGAAAACAAATCCACCCAAAATCAAAGAGTTATATACTTTTGTTTTATATTTCCTTATATTTTATTGCATTCATCCGCTACTTATCACATTCTTGATGTTTATTTACATTTAATTTGTCGAAAACTTAATTTATGTTGTTCAAGAACATATCAAGTTTTATATATATATTTTTTTTTAAAGTTTTATATACATAATTATATAAATATATTATATATTTCTTATACATAAAATTTTTTAATTTTATGCACTTTAAAATTAATTATTAAATTGGGTATGTAAATTGGATTATTAATTGACAAATAATCTCCAATTAAAATTACAATAAAAAAATTTACTTTTTAGAATTTAAAATAATATAAATAACTGATTTTATATCAACAGAAGTAGAATGTATTTCGAATTTAATGATGAAGGTGTTATAAGCCAAACATATATTTAAATTTTTAGCACTTAAAATCTGTAGTACATAATTTTTTAATAGTCAATTTAATAAAGAAAATGAACAATGCAAACTTTGGAATTATAGAGTATATCTATAGGTAATTCTTCTTTTGAAGAAAAATAAATATATTATTTATAATAATTAAAAATTTTAAATTAATAAGTGCAGGAAGTTTGAATTTTTATGATTTCTGCATCAGCTTGAATTAAATATTTTTAGCAGGTGCCAAATGGTTTAATAACTAAGACAATGTTATTAAAGCTACATAGATTGTCAGTTTCAAATTATATTTTAAAATACTAGGAGGTGAAATATTTAAAAATAAAAAATAGAAATTGGAGTAAATTTAGGATTTTTTGCAAAATCTTTAATTCCATTAGAAAAATATATTTAAACAATATATTTTTATAATTTATTAATATATTAATAAGTTTTTAAGGTTCTACTCTTTATGACAAGATTAGCTAAATAACCATAATTTCAATATAAAGGTTTCACATTATATTTATAATTATAATTCATAAAAAAAAGCAAAGAATTTATTTTTTACAATAGCTTATTTAAAAATCGAATTGAACTTAATGTAATTAATGCTGTTAAAATAATTATTATTTTCCTAAGTTTATTAAGACAAATGATTACTACAAATACATTTACAAAAATTTTAGCAGAAATTAGTCCAACACCAAAAATATTCTTAACACATGCATATGAAAAATGGTTGAAAAAGTTTAGTTGCAAAAGCAAAAGAAAAGTACATTAATTTTTTTATTTTAGCATGTAGTTTACATTATGTAACGAAAAAAATTAATGTTTTAATACTGGGCAATATAAATTAAATAATTTAGTTTCCAGAATACATAAGTTATAAGACAGAGTATTATATTAATATTTATATGTGTATTAAATAATACTTGTTTATCAATTTATTTGTAGAATTATATTTTTCTTTATAACAAAGTTTTGCAGTACATTTTGACAGATAAAGTATCAATACAGTAAGAATGTTTTATATTGTGAAACAGCGTGCAATAAACAACATGTATATCATAAACAATAAATTAAATTGTATTAATTGCAATGGAAATTGTTATGTTAAATGAATCACTGGTGCTAAGTCCCAGTGGAACAGTTAATAAACATGATTATGTAAATATTGGTCTGTTTCTTCTATATTTTTAGACTAAGAATAGAATAGTTATAATAAACATGTAAGGCATATCCTGAACATTTTATCTTTTATTAAAAATATATGTATAATAATATGTGAACAGTTCTATTTATATTTTTTAAACTATTATTTTATTAAAGTAAATTATTATTACTTTTCAAACTCTTTATTAGTTAATATTTTTTTCATTGTCTTTTGTAATACAGGTAGGTGATTACAATAAGTATCTACACACCTTGTGGCACAATTTTCAAAGTCTTCGCTAAATTTATTTACTTCACTTTGTATTGGATTTGGACCCATTTTATCATTTATTGTATCATTGCATTCAAGTACACATCTTTGTAATCGATTCTAAAAATAATATAATAGTGTATTTTAATGACTAAAAATTTTTAAAGTAATATATAATATCATTTGCGTTTGAATGACACATTAAGTTACAATGTACCTGCACTCTTTCAAATTCTTGTTGAATATATTGTTGAGCTTTATTTAATGGGACCCCGCAATTTTCTATACAATTGTGAACTTTTTGAACACTATATGCTTGATTATCACAACACATAGCAGCACATCTATGCATGTCACCCTAAAATATTTTAATCTAGATAAATAAATTATATAAACGTGGGTCATTTAACTGAAAGAACTTTTAGTTTTATGCAAACATAATAGCCACGTATGTTTAAATACAATTATAAATACTTTTTTGAATTTCAATTTATACGTGGTTATAAACATAACCTTTAAAAATAATAAACGTTGTAGTTACCTGCATTTTTCTAAGATAATTTTTATCTATGTCCTCAACAATTTCAGCCATTTGGTCTTCTACGCGTTTCTTTTGTTTTTCAACCATTTTTTTTGTTATTTAAAAGTACCAACCTCGTTATATATACTTAAAAATTTGAGTGATTTTTGGTTCTTATAACTGCATGTATCTTTACCTTTGATGTAGTCCACGTTATACTAGCAGAATAAGTTTTTTTTTTTCTCCTTTCTGGGTAACTCGGTACGCGACGGTTTAGTCTTTCGAGTTTCGAGTATGTCCCCGCCACCATTCCTTGTCGGATCTTTGTAAATTTCTCGCAAGATGTCGCATTAGGATTTAAAATAGGCGGAATAATTCAAATTAAACTTACATAATAATGTTATTTAAACATATAAATTTGGCCAGTAGGAATGCAATTTTAATGTCGTCATTGGCAACTTTACATATATTATTATTGATATCGATATCTCTTTCCTAAATTCTAAAATAAGCCAGTCTCTATGTTCAGTGTACAAGGTACACTCCCAAATAATGTGTTCCAAGGAATGCACATTCTCACCACAATTACACTGTCATTTAAAACTATATTCTTTGAATACAAGTGAAAATAAGTACGGTTATGGTTAGTAAGCAGTCTATTCACTATACATATACTTCTCCTTGTTTCCTTAGTAGACACAAACCACGGTTTTTTTAGGAAATTTGCGGTTTAGATTCATGTAATTTCTACCTTTGAGTCCAGACCCATAGCCATCGGAGAAATTCTGCATCAATTGCAGGGATTCCTCCCTGCATTCAACTAAAACATCTCCACACCAGACCGGAACTTCTATAACAGCGCAACCTCGCGAAGATCTGGCGAGCTCGTCAGCCCTATGATTACCCGGAATACCCGCATGAGCAGAAATCCAACAAATTTTAACATTAAAGCCTTCACTAATTAACTTGTATAGAGTTCTTCTGATATTTATTATTAAGTAATGGACACAGAATAAGTATTGTAAGTATCAAGACTCAAGAGGCGCCGTCAGCGCTTTCATCGCAAGCATGATCATATGATGGCTGCCTATAATTATAATGAGCTAGCTTTATTCAGCTACTCGCTTTGTCAATTTTATTTTAAAAAAAGCTTGAAAATATACTAATTTACAGTGTGCAGTATAATCTCATATTATTCCCTGTCGATTCATTCACGCATTTGTAAGATTGACATGTAAAGATCTTGTATTACCATAAATATGTTTTTTTATAAAATGTCTATTCTTATTCTGAATTATTATAGTCCAGGAAAATTACTTTTAAAAAAAAATTTAATTGACAATACAAATATCATTGATATTTTAGTTAAACGAAATTGTGTGATATTTTGTCTTTTAATTGTTGATGAACAACTGAGAAATAAACAAGTAAAAAATTAGTGTACAACCCTGACACAGTTGATGAATTTATTATCCTTTTGTTAATTATTATCTTGTAATTTTACTCTTTAGCACAAGTAATTTTCTCATAGATGACATAATCGTTATCGAGATATAAATAAAAATAACTTTGTTTATTTCGCACAGAATCTGAGGAACCTATATAAATTTCGGAGTCGTCTTTTTCGGCCTCAGTTTCTGTGACTAGGTTGATTATAGACCTATTTTAACTTGGCTATCAGGATTTCGTTGTAAGTTTTTTAATTGTCTTTTGTAATACAGGTAGGTGATTACAATAAGTATCTACACACCTTGTGGCACAATTTTCAAAGTCTTCGCTAAATTTATTTACTTCACTTTGTATTGGATTTGGACCCATTTTATCATTTATTGTATCATTGCATTCAAGTACACATCTTTGTAATCGATTCTAAAAATAATATAATAGTGTATTTTAATGACTAAAAATTTTTAAAGTAATATATAATATCATTTGCGTTTGAATGACACATTAAGTTACAATGTACCTGCACTCTTTCAAATTCTTGTTGAATATATTGTTGAGCTTTATTTAATGGGACCCCGCAATTTTCTATACAATTGTGAACTTTTTGAACACTATATGCTTGATTATCACAACACATAGCAGCACATCTATGCATGTCACCCTAAAATATTTTAATCTAGATAAATAAATTATATAAACGTGGGTCATTTAACTGAAAGAACTTTTAGTTTTATGCAAACATAATAGCCACGTATGTTTAAATACAATTATAAATACTTTTTTGAATTTCAATTTATACGTGGTTATAAACATAACCTTTAAAATAATAAACGTTGTAGTTACCTGCATTTTTCTAAGATAATTTTTATCTATGTCCTCAACAATTTCAGCCATTTGGTCTTCTACGCGTTTCTTTTGTTTTTCAACCATTTTTTTTGTTATTTAAAAGTACCAACCTCGTTATATATACTTAAAAATTTGAGTGATTTTTGGTTCTTATAACTGCATGTATCTTTACCTTTGATGTAGTCCACGTTATACTAGCAGAATAAGTTTTTTTTTTTCTCCTTTCTGGGTAACTCGGTACGCGACGGTTTAGTCTTTCGAGTTTCGAGTATGTCCCCGCCACCATTCCTTGTCGGATCTTTGTAAATTTCTCGCAAGATGTCGCATTAGGATTTAAAATAGGCGGAATAATTCAAATTAAACTTACATAATAATGTTATTTAAACATATAAATTTGGCCAGTAGGAATGCAATTTTAATGTCGTCATTGGCAACTTTACATATATTATTATTGATATCGATATCTCTTTTCCTAAATTCTAAAATAAGCCAGTCTCTATGTTCAGTGTACAAGGTACACTCCCAAATAATGTGTTCCAAGGAATGCACATTCTCACCACAATTACACTGTCATTTAAAACTATATTCTTTGAATACAAGTGAAAATAAGTACGGTTATGGTTAGTAAGCAGTCTATTCACTATACATATACTTCTCCTTGTTTCCTTAGTAGACACAAACCACGGTTTTTTTAGGAAATTTGCGGTTTAGATTCATGTAATTTCTACCTTTGAGTCCAGACCCATAGCCATCGGAGAAATTCTGCATCAATTGCAGGGATTCCTCCCTGCATTCAACTAAAACATCTCCACACCAGACCGGAACTTCTATAACAGCGCAACCTCGCGAAGATCTGGCGAGCTCGTCAGCCCTATGATTACCCGGAATACCCGCATGAGCAGAAATCCAACAAATTTTAACATTAAAGCCTTCACTAATTAACTTGTATAGAGTTCTTCTGATATTTATTATTAAGTAATGGACACAGAATAAGTATTGTAAGTATCAAGACTCAAGAGGCGCCGTCAGCGCTTTCATCGCAAGCATGATCATATGATGGCTGCCTATAATTATAATGAGCTAGCTTTATTCAGCTAACTCGCTTTGTCAATTTTATTTTAAAAAAAGCTTGAAAATATACTAATTTACAGTGTGCAGTATAATCTCATATTATTCCCTGTCGATTCATTCACGCATTTGTAAGATTGACATGTAAAGATCTTGTATTACCATAAATATGTTTTTTTATAAAATGTCTATTCTTATTCTGAATTATTATAGTCCAGGAAAATTATACTTTTAAAAAAAAATTTAATTGACAATACAAAATATCATTGATATTTTTAGTTAAACGAAATTGTGTGATATTTTGTCTTTTAATTGTTGATGAACAACTGAGAAATAAACAAGTAAAAAATTAGTGTACAACCCTGACACAGTTGATGAATTTATTATCCTTTTGTTAATTATTATCTTGTAATTTTACTCTTTAGCACAAGTAATTTTCTCATAGATGACATAATCGTTATCGAGATATAAATAAAAATAACTTTGTTTATTTCGCACAGAATCTGAGGAACCTATATAAATTTCGGAGTCGTCTTTTTCGGCCTCAGTTTCTGTGACTAGGTTGATTATAGACCTATTTTAACTTGGCTATCAGGATTTCGTTGTAAGTTTTTTAATTTGATTTGCATCAATAATTTCAAATATTCAAATTTGTCAACCCGAAGTGGTATATGCGTTGGTTGTAAACAAGAACGCACTGCCAATTTTGTTAAAAACTTAATTGAAATATTGTAGTTTATTGTTATATTTTTGTCAAGTTCGATAGTTTAATGCTTGATCTATGTAATATCTGTAAATTTCAGCTCTAAGGGTATGCCAAAGCCACAATGCTCTGGAGCTAGACATTTTTTTTTCCAGCAATAATTGTGACTCTGTTTATTTATAAAGTGGGCGCCAAAGCCACTTTAGAAATTCAAATTTAGCGCCAAAAGTGTAATCAATTATTTTGTGTTTATTGTAAAACTAATTATTTTAAATAAAAAAAAAGAGTTGTCTCCCTAACTATCATAAAAAGCAACATTTCTGCCAAGCGAGAGTAAATAATATTGTTTCGTTTTTCTAAAAACTTTGACCTACTAAAAAATGGTAAAACATATAACCTCTTCGTTTAATTTGAATTTCTAAAGTGGCTTTGGCGCCCACTTTATAAATAAACAGAGTCACAATTATTGATGGAAAAAAAAAATTTCTAGCACCAGAGCATCGTAAAACAATCAATAACAGCTTAAAATTTGCAGAAAAATCCCAGTACTAAATGTAATGGTCAATATGTAGATTCGATATAAAAAAGTTTTTTAACGGTATTTTTAATTGTCAAAAGTATCTTAAATTTCAAGGTCTCTTTTAAAAAAATTGCGAGTAAAAAATCATTTTCTTATTTATGTAAGTATTTATACCTGTTCTTAACTCAACGGAGACTTTTAATTATTGCTATATTAAAAGTATTTAGAGGCAATAATTGTTAAATTATATAAAATTGAAAAAATGACTAATATTAACAGTTTTTTGTTTAATGCATAAAAAAATTAATAAATAAATTCGAACAACCATGCTAACTTTGTAGGTATTATAACGGTCAGCGAGTTACCGATCAGGTGAGTAATGAAAAAGAGTATAGAGAGGACTGCGCGCGCTCAAACGCGCGAGAGTCGTGCGCACTCAGCTAATAGTATCACCCATCGCGGCAGCTTATAAAATATTAGCGGACATCTCCCACGTTGCAATAACGTTTCTCCAACGTTGGAGCGACTTTCATAACAACGTTGGAATGTTGCTAAGATAACGTTGCCACAACGTTATGTGCTAGTAGGGCACAACATTGTGGCAACGCCCGGTCGAAAAAAAATAAGTGAAAAATTAACTAAAAAATTTACTTAAAAATTTGGTTAAAAAGGTAGATATTATCAGTTAAATTTTCAATTAAAAGGATTCAAATTTTTCAGAATAATATTTAATTTAAAATTTGATTATTATTAGCTATATTTTTAACTGAATATTTAAGTAAATGTTTTGTTGCCCTTAAAACAAAAATGCAGTTGAAAATTCAGTTAATTAAATATTTAATTGAAAATGTAACTACTATTAAGTAAATTTTTAATTATATAATTTGGTTATTATAAAATAATTGGAGGTAAACAGTCAAACCGATATTTAAACTTAAATATTTCACATTGATCTACAAAAACACAATTGTTCGTTTAAATATCGGTTTGACTGTTTACCTCCTATTATTTTCGAGTTATATCCTTCGGCTATTCCTAACAGCATTCAACGTTGCGGAAACGTTGAGCCAACATTAATTTAGCAACATTCCAAAGTTGTTATGAAACGTGCGGCAATGTTGGAGAAACGTTGCTGTAACATGGGAAATTTCCGCTAATATTTAGTAAATTGTCGCGATGGGTGGGAACCAACGTTGAAACAACGTCTAAGTAACGTTGAAGAGCAACGAACATTTCCCACGTGGTAACTTTCATAACGTTGGAATGTTGCTAAAATAACGTCGCCACAACGTTGTCGCAACGTTGGCATCTTCAATTTAATACTTAATTAAATATTCCGGTGATAATAATTAAATTGCGTAAACGGTGTATTAATTAAATTTTTAACTATATTTTTGTTTCCAGTGTAACTAAATAGTTCGTTAAGTATTCAGTTAAAAATATAGCTAATAATAACCAAATTATATAATTAAAAATTTACTTAATAATAGTTACATTTTTAATTAAATATTTAATTAACTGAATTTTCAATTGCATTTTTGTTTTAAGGGCAACAAAACATTTACTTAAATATTCAGTTAAAAAAATAGCTAATAATAATCAAATTTTAAATTAAATATTATTCTGAAAAATTTGAATCCTTGTAATTGAAAATTTAACTGATAATAGCTACCTTTTTAACTAAATTTTTAAGTAAATTTTTTAGTTAAATTTTCACTTATTTTTTTCGACCGGGCGTTGTGGTAACGTTGTTTTGACAACGTTACAACGTTGTATTAAAGTTGTTAGTAGTTAGCCCCTCGCTATGGGTAGACACAACAAACCCCCCACTCCTGGGATTTGCGTGTCTCTCCATAGCGAGGGGTGGGGGGGGGGGTAATAGGTGGGGATCATGGTAGGGGGAGGGGGTAATATGTGGGGACCATGGTGGAGGGGGGATTAGGGAGGGGTGATGGTGGGGAGGCGGTAATGGTGGTACCAGTTAAGGTAGGGGGTAATGGCGGTGGGAGAAATGACGGAGGGGGAGGGGGGGCAATGATACATTGCTGCGGAAGAGGAGAAGGGGTAGACCATGATGCAGTACTGCGGGAGGGGAAGGGGGGAGGCGGAAGATTCGAATTCTACGATGTTGGTTGCGGGGTGTCTCAATACCTACTGAGCTATTCCGTCGACCGATCGCCGTATGAAGGGGGATGGCGGGAGACAGAGAGGAAGCGGTGGGAGAAATCGTAACTGAACTCGCGAACTTATGTACGAATACTGGAACTCGGTTGACGATTAATCCAGAGAATGGGAGGTGACAAATATTGTTGTGACTCCGAATACGACGTGACTTTGCAAATTCCGGACACATGGGTGTCTCGGGTGTTCGCTATGAGGAATTCGCGAGCTCACGTTACGTTCTCTTCAATCTTTACGTTCTCTTAACTAAATTTACACAACGCATTTAATTCTTGGCTATTGTTAAATTTTATTTTGATTATCGAGTGAATATAATGTTATTGCTACAAGAGAAGGAATTGGTGGATAAAAGGTTTATTTAAAAAAAGTACATTATATTTATGAATACATTTTTGTTAATACGAATGAAGAAATGTTTATAATTTTTAATACATATGTTTCAGCGATATTAACAACTTTTCATGTATCGTGTTAACGCTTTTACAATCGTGCATACATCGTAACATAAATTGATTTTTATCAATTTTCACACAATTTTCACACACCACTCATACATAAAGTGAAAACAACATTATAATAATGACATCTTTGCGCGACAACTTTGCAAACACCTGACAACACAACCACCATTTCCAATGAAATTTTTATCTGTGTTTATCTTGCGCTGTATATACCGTCTTACAAGAGCGTCATTTTTTTCCAACTCATCGGAAAAGTTTTCGATAAATTTGACGAAACCTAATCCTTGAGTCATGTAGTACAGAAACATAATACAGTACTGACCACACACATCGGAGGATGCGCTTTGCAATCGAACATTATTCCAACGAAGTTGTTTACAATTTTTTCGCAATCTATTGATATGATCTGGAACGAGTGGTGGTAGTCCAAAACTATCGAAATAAATACCATTACATGATTTATCGACGTATATAGCAACCCAATGCATACCAGATTTTGTATGATCGTCCGTGTTTAGCACGAACGCTGTCGGTTTCATCCACACTCGGGGTGTCTGATCGGCCGGAAATACACCTACAGTATGCGAACGGATTTTCGACAAATTCTTGAGTATTTGTAGACTGTCCATAATGAATTTCGTTTGTAGTGTTGAAAGTCTTTGGTGATGTGTGATGGGTCAACCACGATTTTAATCTATACGCGTTATTTAAAGCACAACGATAATTTTTGAAACAAGTTTTGACAGCGTGATGCATACAATATACGTCGGATGATAATTTATTGAAAGGTGGACAATTTTGATCATACTCAAGGTTTAAAATTTGACGATGAACAATTTTTTGTAGTACCAACCACTTATCGTTACCTCTAACATATATTTTCCGCACACTTTTCATAAGTTCCCGTAAAATCTTTTTAACTGTCTTCAAAGTCACCTCGCCGTCAAAGTAGTCCAGTCCGTGATGATATTGATTTAACCAGCTATTCTGTTTTCGTATGTCTTCGTCGAGATGCTCCAGTGCGACTGTTGGTGTCACCACCCAGTGACTGATAAATTCACTGTCAACAGCGACAATAGCAATTTCTTTCGGTACGTATTTTTGCTTACTATCTTTAAGGAACTGAATATCAACAATTACATCCATGTTGTAATACAAATCTTGTCAAACACAAAGTACGATCCAGACTGACTGTCTAAGGCTTTTTAAACCGGTGTATAAACGTATAGTACAGATAGTAACACAAGGTGGCGACCTCTATCAATTAAGTTTATTAACTGCTGAAATCGACAATGACTTGACGGGACGCATCAATTTCCAAAATATTATCGTACTCTGCATATACAATACAATTGACCGTTTCAACTAAAGCATCACTAAAACGTACATCTAATCTAACACTACCGTGTTTGATCAAATTCCAGTGACTGCAATCGTTTGCCGATAAATCGGGAGTCAAATCAAATGCGAATAAGCAATACCCGTGTGGGTAGGACTCACGTGTTATTTGATTACCTTCATTGAGAAAATGTACACCCGTACCGGAGAATAAAGTATGATACGCGTCTACGTATAGATTTCTATTTTTGAAATCAGGCTGGAGTGGTTTTGAAGGTACTTGTATCCCATCCACGTACAAGCACAGGAAGTTTATATTAAAATGTTCAAAATTGAAAGGGTTGAGTTTTCGATCACCATTAAAAGCTTTATTATTTATATAACCGATAATTATTCTCTTTGGTAACTGACCCAATATGATATTATCCAATGTTTCACCGTGTATACCGCTATGCATGGTGACAGCTTTGACTTCTACTCGTGTTAATGGATATCTAGCCGTTGTTTTCGAGAGCGATTGAGCATGTGCTAACAATATACTTGGACTGATTTTAACTCGTCGTACTAGAAGGTTTGCCTCCTCTATGTGTAGTGAAAAGTAATCGGTCGGATCCATCAAACAAAAATTATCGCGAGATTTTACCAAACGTACTCTAACTTCCACACCATTAATTAGAAGTTTCTCTTGATTAAACACATCTGTATGGAGATGTCCAATTAGGTCAACAGGCTTCTCGATAGATAAACATTTCCGTCTCTCCACAAGTCCTTTATTTGCGTCTGCTGTATCGTTCATATGACCAGCAGTATCGTCACACCACAAGACGGTCGATAAATGTGAAGATTTAGCAGCTGGTCCGTAATTTAATAACGTTTCGATGTATGCTCTGTAAGCATAGGCGTTGGTAGGTGGTGACACGGGTTTTTGATTGAAAAAAACATCCACTTGATTAAAGAGTGAATGCATTAAATTGTTAACTGGTCCTACTCTACCCGATAAGTGTCTAAAGGCCGTTCGATTTTCTTCCGTTACATCATCTTCTGTCGTGTTAGATTTAATACTCACACGGAGACTGAGCATAGTATGGGCCAAATCAAGATATTCATCACTATTTCCGGATATCACAAATTCAATCGGTGAATCATCGGTCAAGGATGATATTGGTTTATATTGAACCCAATGCGACCCCTCAATTGTAGTCTGTGTTGGCGGAATGTCAAATAACAATAACTCTGACTTTAAACATTCACACGAATGAGTGTGTAGAAAGGCCATCTTTAACTGTCAAAAATATCTCTAGTCGATCTTTTTTTTCTACTACCTCTCTTCTTTCTGCTTTTAAAAGTTGTTTGTTTCCTTCGCTTTGTTACACCTCGCTTCCTTGTAGCACTTTTCACCTTACGTTTTTTCTTACTAACACTTCTTTTTTTTCTGCCTCTATATGTTGTGATAGGTGCACCAAGCAATTGCAACTGAGCATGATTTCCATAGCGGGACATTTTATACCCCGACCCCTCCATCAATTTGTCCAATTTTTCTTCAGCCTTTCTCTTCAAAACTTGACCAGATTGCTTCACACGATTACGAAAAGATTCTTTGATGGGTGTGTTATGCGTCGCAACATCTGACACAATATTGAATCCCGTACGAACAGCCTCTCTACCCACTGCTTTTGCTCCTCGACTGAGGAGTGGTAGTACACGACGAAATACGCCTGCTAGGAAGGAACCAATACCACCATGCCCTCTTTGGTAGGGAGAACCGATGTAAATGTGCCCAACTCCTCCGGTGTAATGACCTCCTCCGCCTCCTCGATATCCATTACCGATTTGATTGTTGAAGTAATCCTCGTAACGATTCATTTCTAGTCGATTTTCTTGAAATGAAGTGTTGCCGTCACTGTTCCGTAATCGAATGGAATCAATTGGCCGCATTGATCTCTTATAGCTATTTCGATTGTCTGAAATGAGCTGAATAACAGGGGTATGTACATTGGTGGTGAGAAACTTTTGATTCTGGTAGTACCGTATTCGTAATTATCGCTATTCATGGAAACAGCTCTTAATAATCGCGATTGGACATCTCCCGTTACATATGGTTCACAGATGTCGCTGTAAATCATGAACATGGATGGTAAACCGTTAGATAGGCGAGCTGGTCTATCACCCTCAAATGAGTATTGATCACCCACAAAGACAATTTGTCTACCTTTTTCAAACCCCAGAATTTTATGTACTTTGTCCGATAAACAAAGTTCATGACTAAACTGAGAACAAGTACTCTCTGCACAGACTCTGTTGATCGTCACATAACCACCACGTTCCAATGTCACTATCAAATGATTATCTAGACATTCCAGATTATTTATCTCTTCAATCAGCGAAGAAATATCCTTGTAATTTCCCGGTCGAATACGCGATTCTGTAACTGTCAAATTTTCCACTCGTAACTGATTAGACTCGATTCTTGTTGCTGACACGTGTTGAAACGTCAGCGGAATGTGAATTTCCGTGAGTGCAACTTTCCAGAAACCTTGTAACCGGATCTGTTGCGGTAATTGAGTAACGTAGTGCGTCGTAGTGTTTTCCGAGAAATAATTCATACTGCTATTGCTCGGTAGAATAATGTAAAATTGATCTTTCATTTCTCTGAAAGTTGACTGGCCTTGACCCATGAACTAAACTTGTCTGGATATCCTTTCCAGTTAACGAAATACTCTTTTGAACGACCTGTACCTCTGGTGCGTAAAATTTTCAGTACCTCAAACGAAGCTGTATTGAGATCCTTGCGGACTCTACTCAATTCCTCTGCGTAAAAGCAACCATCTATGTCTTCTTCCGAAAGATCTTGCAAAAAATAGACTGGTGGTTGTCGTGTGGTTGAAATTCGAACTATTTTAAAAATCTCTAAAGTCCATCCACTCTCGTAACCTTTGTCAAAGACAGTTCTGGCACGACTGACGCGCACTAACTCACCGACTTTGAATGTAGGCCTTCGATTCGATGCGCCATTTCCATATCGTTGTTGTAAATTTTCCCGCGCTTTATTTACATTATATAAGGTTACGGATGCTGGTATCATTTTTGTCGCAGAATGTTTACTCTGATTATAACCATGTACAATATTCTGTAAAACATCGATGTATCTTCGTGTATTTTTGTAAGTGAAGTAGCGCCAAACTCGCTCCTTGATTGTCCGTATCAATCTCTCTGCAATAGCAGCCTTTGTATCTGGACTTCGTGCTACTCTGTGGGCAATATTGTTGGCGTGTAAAACTTGTTGCATTTCGTGTCCGACAAATTCTTTTCCCTTATCCGTTTGTAAGCAAATTGGTTTACGTCCGTTACTTCTCGATAATATGTAGGAAAAGGCGTCTGCAGTTTTCTTGGAAGACTTTTCCTTTATTGGTTCCAACCAACTATACTTACTCAAAACATCAACAACAATCAAAATGTAGCTGTAGCCATCGTTGTAGGTTTTTAAAGATCTTAAATCCATTAAATCAGCCTCCCAGACGTCATCCAAGTTACGTACATTATAACTACGACGTGGGAATCGCAGTCTAACTGTACGATGTAAATTATAAGCATCTTGACTCTCGAGCCATTCGGTAACACTTTTGCGATTGACTTTGTTTTTTTTTGTACGGGCGGCGTGGAAAAGTTTATTAATGCTAGTATAAGCTGCTGGATTAGGAGGTGAGTAGTAAATACCGCTAAATCTTCTATTTTTCCTATTCATTGCGTATTACATTACTCTTTTAAATTTTTCTTACTGCGTTCTTTAGAGACACTTTTCACCAAATCTCTAGTTTTACCAATCTTTGGTGATTTATCAATTTTTTTCTTCTTATTCGTCTTTCTCTTCAATGCGTTCTTGATACGGGAGAAGAATTTTTCAAAAGTTATTTTACTAACCATGCAACAAGCTGTCATCATGGCTAATGTTCGTTCGTCCGCGGATGTTTCGTCAGAGAGCATTCGGGAAAATGCATATTCAGCTAAAATACGATCAGCTTTACGTCTATCTCCATTTTTATCACCATAAACTAAATCATGTTTAAGACATGCGTCATCCAATGGATTAATACCACGTTCACCTCGTTCGATGCGTTCGGCTAGTTTTGTACCTGGACCACAAAATCGGTATGCAGGCACGTGCATTTCGAAAGGTAGTAGATCAATCAATCCATCTAGCGCGCTATTTTTCACTCGATTTTGTCCGTTTTCTCCTTTGTCTTGCTTCTCATGTTCGGTTATTTCGGTTTCTGGATTGGGCTGAATTTTCCACTCAGTCGTCGCCATGATGTGATGTCACTATTACTCGCACCAATTTTTTTCTTCTTTTTTGTTCCGGTTTCACCTTTGGTGGTTGATGTTTTCCGTTTAAATAATTGCAACGATATACTCGAATCACTTTCGTCAGCGGCACTGGTCTCAGTACTACTGCTGGCGATCTCGTTCTGAGAACTGTTTGCCTGTTTTATATAGCCAATATCGTGTCGAGGTGTTTGAAATCGACTACCAGTGACATCTGGTGAAGAATGATAAGGTGGTATCATATGGGATCCATCAGCACCAATATCCAACACACTTTTCCAAACGCGGTTATTGCCAATGTATTCGCGTGGCACAAAGCATTCACGAAGAGCCACTGCAAATTGAACGTGTCCTGGAGGTGGAGAACCTTTTCTATTTCTCATAGCATCGTTGATCAGATCGATCATATTCGCCCCGTGTATGCGAACACCACCTATCGTCAATACACCATTTGAGTCCCATCCTACATTACCGCTAACTCGCAATTTACGTAATAACTGTGCTGCCTTCTGTCGGAACTTTCTAGGTACACTCTCGATTATAGACGCATCAACTCGATCTTCCTTTTCGTCTCGTCGTGACTCATTGTTGTCCCCCAAGTCTACAACGCTATTATTATCTACTTCATCGTAATGGTTTTTCTGAATATCATCATTATCCCTTTTATCTCTGACCTTATCGTAGCTATGGGCATCCTTAAAATGGAGGTAACGTTGCAACACAGAGCTGTAGCGTGCCCACTTTTCTCGCTCAGTTTCTCCACTAATTGAGTTTAGTATATTGTTCATTTCAGCATCTAGCCTCGTCATTGGGGTACCGGGCGTTTGAACCGTCTTTAATATTGAATTATTAGCATTCGTGAGTGCACTCTGCAGTTGTTCAACACTTTCGTTCGGTACAAGCACCATTTTGCGTGCGTGCTCCATGTTTACTTACTAATTATATTGGCCAACAAAGTACCGACTATAGGAGCTAATAAAGCTGGTAAAAAACCACCGTGTTGAACTATGATCTTTTTTTTCTTCGTCAGGCTCACTCGAGGTTCGGCTAATTTCCGCAGAGTTTTTGCGTGCTTGCGTAAACGTGACTTGTGAAACGTCTCTAGTGGTACGTTACCAATCAGTACGTTCAAGGCACACTCGCAAATATGGCGCACTATTCGCGAATCGGCCGTTTGCAGCAGCGCTTTTCGTTGTTTACTATTTAAATGGAAAAGCGCCTTTAAAATAACTGCGTCTTTGCGGGCAAAAAGCCGTCTCTTGTTAGACCGTTCCATCACAGTGTGACAACTGGTACCAAATTTGATGTATCTCCACCTTTTATCTTTTTATTACGCGACACGTAGACGTAGTGGAATTTATCATCCGGGAAAATACATGTGCGAAATCTACAATTGTCCGGAGTATTTTGCTTTAGATCGAGCAAAAGATATCCGTATGGTCTCGAGGTAGCGTCCCAGTAAGCCTCCTGCAGAAATCGTGGATCCTCTGGACACAATTGTCGCGAAAGATGTTGTATCTGCGATCGATCGCGCAAATTTCTAAATATAACAATATACTGTGCGTTGAGGGATATGTCTCGTTGACCTCTACCTTGATGGAACACGTTTTGTGTGATGAATATCACTGAAAGTGAGTGATGATGCGACGCTTTCGAGAAAATGTCAACTATGTTTGCACTGGAAGACGATTCACGCATCAAGTCGTCAATTATAATAAGTTTGGGGTTAGGATCACCCGACCAATCGTTAGTTTGAGGAAGACCCTCGCGGAACTCCACCTTCTTGCCTTGAAAATCCTTGTAGCCTGACTGCCACTCTGCGTAGTAAAAGATTATGCGACCAATCACTGTATCGCACATGCGATCGAGATCTTTGAGAAATTTTTTTACAAAGACTGTTTTACCGCAACCTGTGGGACCACACAGCATGGACGTGAACGAATGTTTCCACCGTGTGTCCATAACTGGAACTGACAGCCGTATTATTGCTACATTCTTACCATTCGTCGCGATATTGTAGAGCTAGAGAGACTTCGAGGATTATTGGTAATGAATATAGTGATACTTACGCTACCTTGGCACTAACCAATCAGGTTAAATGAGTTTAGCGCCATCTATGAATTGAAAGGTTAAATTAATTATTAAGAAATAAATATACAAAATTTTTATTTTTTTTTTTTAAATTTTTTTTTCTAATTTATTCATCGTATTTATTTTTTACAAAGTGTTTTATGTTGTAAATTCAATGGCATTATTGCCTTTGTAATTTAAAAACAATTCTAATTTATTAGCTTTCTCCGAAATATTATCTAAAAACTTCGAATCGTTTATCAGTGCCGCAGACACACGTGCAGGTAAAAATATCTGAAACTCATCGTCGAGAGTTGCCACAACTTTTGCACCATAACGTGTCTTGACGGTTTTGAACGACGTCACCATGTGTTGATGATTCACTTCTAGATCGGAAACTTTTTTGGTGGGTAGAAATCCTCCACTGGCAATTTTGTTAAGAGTTTCGAAGTCCATCTGAAAATATTACAACAAATTTATACTTTTAAAATTTATATTTAACAATGACAACTATGAACACATTTAGAGGTATACATACTTCTTTGTATAAGCAGCGACACAAATCGTGAAATTCCACAACTCGTTAAAGAGATCTACTGTAGTTCATCGGTTGAGACTGTTCCTCTTATATACTGGGACGGCCAAGTAATTTTGCCATCTCTGACGTAACCTCCTTGAAAGTGGAAGGGGATCTAGCTTATCCAATCGTTTAAGTAGGCGTGCAAAAAGCGACCAATCATCATATGATGTTTTGAGTTTCGTATTTCATTGTTTTTCTAATTAATTTTATAACCGTACGGGTAACTTTTGTCGAGCGCTACAAATCTCCGCTTACTATAAACAGTCTTGCATGTTTTTGTTTCTTGTTGTGTGATGACGTCGTGAAATAGAGTTCTTCGTATAGCTGAATTGGTCACAGCTATTTTCGTCTCTGGTGAAGATATCATTTCACGAATCGTCGAAAAATTAATTAGCTGACTGTTTGCATAGTTTAGACGGAAACCTTTTACCTTACATACACACTCCTCTTTACCGTTTGGTTTTTTATACTTATAAGCGTAAAATTTAGGTCCACCTGATAAAAATGTCGTAATGTAAGTTCCAGGACCTTTTTCAGCCAGCTCGTCGGTCAGACTACCCAGTGACGTGCCAATCGGTAACTCTGTGTCACCGCATTTGCTGACGTAAAATACTGAATCAGTATCGTAATATAAAACCCGTGGTCCTAGAGCATGTAAATAGTTAAACAGCTTAAGACGTGCTTGTGATGTTGTAAAAGCTGCAAGAACAATGTTTCCTATGGTCGGTGATACCGACGCCATCTTGGCCTCCTCTCGATATACCCAATTGACATACAAAGTATCGTCGTTGACTGGTAATATTCCATTGACTTCTATCTCGCTGCTGTTGAGTAAATTCATAAGAGATTCTGCGTCTTTTATTACACACGTTTTTGACAGATTCTCACGTTGGCCAAATTTACCCCACAGAGAATTCAGACAAAGTTTTGCTACAGATCGTAACCCGGCATTAAAATTTATTTGATCTTTTCTCAGACGTATCCCTTCATCACGTTCCAATTCACTAATGTATCGATCTTTGTCGTCTTCGGTGATACAACTTGGTGGATAACCCGACGCTGCTGTCTTTTGACCGAAAAACTCATTAATATATTGGGCAAAAACGCCACCTTTTTCTTCCGCCTGATTGTACTCTGTCATCTCATATTGCCAAATTTCATGAACCGTTTGAATGATGTATCCTAGTGCGACTGCTATTTTAACCTCTTCAGACACCCACGTTCCCCGCAAAATACGTTCCTCGGGATCTTCGTGAGAGCAGTCACTTTGTAATAATTCTTCACAACATGTCCGACACAATGGAAAAATCAGCTTCCCATGCATTTTTACAGGTAGTAACGGGTGATATAAATTTCTTGGTGGTAAAATATCACACGCAATTAAACCATTAACTTGAGAAATATCGTGAAGTGGTCCCATCAACTGCGCACACTCTTCTTGACCAACGTAAATTTTTGGGTGACCCACAGGGAACCTACCTCGCTTACAAATGTATGGGTATAGCGAGCATACGTCAACATACCTGATCTTCTCATCAATCTGGCAATCGTAAATTTTGACCGTGTTACCGGTTCGCCCACCAAAAAATGCATCTCGTGGATCTAGCGGTTTTCGCTTCATGTATATCACATTCTGACGAACAAAACATTTAAGTTCTTCATTTTCTTGAATTTCTTTTTTAAATTGACACTCCCATTTTTCGATAACACGATAATTGGCGTTTTTCAGTTTTTCACTGATTGCCACAGTTCTCTCGTATCGAGCATCCATGGACTCGCCATTTGTCAACACTGCGTCTCTATTTATTCGGTAACACAGAGGACAACCGTGCCAAAAACAGCCGTGAAATTGAAGTACAATACCACGATGGCTCTCCTCGATGTCGCGTGGTGCACAGAAACCGTCAACTAAGATATTTTCTGGTAGCCTTGTTTCTTGACCTCGTCCTGCATGTGCAACATCCCGCTGAAGAACACATTGTTCCATCCATGAAAGCCAGCTAATAGCAATTTCGGACTGATTGTCCTTCAGTCTATAACCATCCGACGGCACAATTCCAATTAAATTTTTCCTCAAAAACATTTTTCTAAACACCCGCATGCACGAGGAAGCTATAGTCGTACATTCAGAAAATGGATCTACATTGAATTTCATGAACATTTTGCGAAAAGCTAAACACGCTAATCTCAAAATCGTAACATCTTGTTTGCAATACTTTAGGAATTCTTGTTGAAAATTAAATATATACCCATTTTGAATTTGTTCTGTGTACCATTTAAAAAATTTCTCTCGCTCTTCGGTACTCATGGTGTCGGGTGAATAAGCAGCAATAGGTGGTAGAGGACCTTCGTACGATTGATTTTCCACCCTGTTAAACAAGTGTGGAAAAACACCTTTCTCTAATTCGGGCAGTCCGTAAGCTTTGGGTAACTTACTTAGTGACATTTGGAAGTAATTTAAACTATCGATAAACTTTGTTTGTAGCACTTCCATTAAAATAATTTTTGACCCATTCATCACTACAGACGGTACAACACGACCTTCGTTAAATTTTTCCACAATGTATTTGAAAATAAATTGAACGTCGAATCCTTGCGAATTATGCGCTATGCATATAACCTGTTGAAACTGTTGTCTTGGAGTTAATGCAAAATCGACTATCTGTTTTATGGGTTCACGATTAAAAACGTATTCGCGAACACCACACTTCTCACATCTGACCGAAATATCTGTATCCTCTGAGCAGTATGTGCACACTTGTTGTACAACACACAAATTTGGCACATGAATTTTTTTGTCCTCGTCACCCAACACCGGTACTGATTGTTCAGTTTCAAAGTCGTAGAATAAAAACAAATTTGGCTTAACACGCTGATTTTGTTTAATTGGTTGGACATAGCACAAATGTCTAATGGGCATTCGTGTTTTGCAAATTTTACAAAATGAAACACCACATTCATGTGGCTCTTTTCTGTTAACTTTCAATAATTTAAAACAAATTTGGCAGAGTTTTACGTTACTGCATACACTGCTAGTCTTCTTGTAGGATCCGACTTTCCGATGATTTTCAAAACGCGTGTTGCCAAAAAATAATCTGAAGCAATTGTTGCACTTTGTAAGAACTTCCGATGTGTCGCAAACTGGTGATGACATACACTTGTAACACTTGTTGGAACATCTGTGTTCCTCGGCACGCCAATAACTTTTGTTGCAGGGTATACAGTAACCACCGCTGCCACTTGCTCCAACAAGATTAAGAATTGGTTGAAAATGATTAGCTTGCTCGTAATACATGATTCGTAGTGTGTGTGTCACCTCACCGTGAATGTCCACGACAAATCTTGTGCCATCGTAAATTGGGGTATTTCCACGTGCGAATGATGAAAAATTATAGACCACAATAGCCGTAGAGCGGGTGGTAAAAAAATCTTGAAATTTTTGGACTTCCACAAGACCACATCCTCCAATTGGTACTTGAACGTTAGCCAAATCCAAAAGTTCTCTGGCAGCATTTTTTTGAGTTGCTCCTGCACTCAAACGAATTAGACCCCAATATCTGTGAAGTTCTCCTGTGCGTATTTGTCCTCTGACGGCGTACGCGTAAGCGGTAACTAAACTTCGTGGTAGGCACAAATTGTCATGGTTAGAGATGGTCAATATAGACTTTTTGTTGACTGATTCCTCAGTTAATTGTGTTCGGCCACGACCTAAAACACCTCTAACGATAGCACAATTAACCGATAATCGTTCATTCACATTAAAATTATGAGCACTTTGCACTGCACTATATATTAGCTCCCACAGATCAGCGGCAAGGAAATTTTGTATTGGTCGGAATGACAGCCAAAGAGGACCATGATTAAACTGTTCCGAATGGATGGTTACACCAATGAAGTCTGTTGAAACACCCCTTCCGCAAAGACAACTATGTAAATCTTGAATGCAACCTAACCAGGCGTAAACATCTGCATTTGTAGGTGGTTGTGGGATCATTCCTCTGATCTCTCTGCCTTCTAAACCAAAACGTTGATAGTGGCGCTTTATCTCTGTTTTAACAACAAAGCGGGGTTGTTGTCGTCCTTCACCGCACTGTAAAGAACCACCTGTAAGATTAATTAGATTTGTTTTTTTTTTAAATAGAAATAAAACTACCAATTTAAAAAGATCTTCTGTCTTATCATACCTTCTTTTTCTTCATCGTCTGTAGTACTGGAGCTTCTGTCGGGCGATGAATCATTGCTACTGCTACTACTGCTACTACTGCTACTACTGCTATCCCGGTATCGTCTGCGTTTGCGGTTATTCGTATTCTCGATAGACGAAGTTGACCAGGTTCTTACATCTTCACCAGCTAAAACATTGAAACAATTAAAAACTTAATATAAAAACTGTATATATATAGTAGTAGTAATAAACACTTACAAGTATTTTGATCTCCTCGAGATGTTGATGGTGTAGGATGCGATTGTTGCAGTTGTTCTACATCGCAAGTCAGTAGAAGTCTATCGCCCTCACTATCATTCATCATTTGATTCATCACTGTGAGGAGGTAACATTAGTATTAGTAAAAATTAAACTTGATCAAAAGTTAATAGTAATAAAAATATAATCTTACAATGTCGACGAATCATTAATTGCGCCAGTTGATGATCCTGATCATTGCGTTGTCTAATTGCTTGTACAGCAATTGACAAAACATCCGGATTGTGAAATAAACCAACGGTAAACATGTAGTATACTGTGGTTATCCCACAATGTAATAAAAGAAAGCGTAATTTTTTACACAAAACTTCTGTAGAAAGATCAAGTAGTCCCGATGCCCAAACTGAACCACACATTGTGCGAATATGTGGTTCCCGAACTTTGGCAATACTCCGCGCACATCGCAAAACTTTCGCTAAGTGGGCTACACTTGCTCTGATCATCCTGATATTTAGCGTAATATTCGAAATCAAACTGAAGACATGGTTGAGTACAGCTGGTTTTATACCGTCTGTAATGTGGGGGGGGCAGCGCCAACGATCTCACGCTTTTTGCTGATGGATAAAACAAATGTGTATTCCGGTGTTACTTACATATTGTCTCACTCTGACAAATCTGACGGTGAAAGAGTTCCTCGAAATTATAAAAGTATCAAATATAATTTCACACGTGATGCTGACCAAATGAATCATAACAATATCAAGTAGAACACGCAGTGCTGACTAAATACTAACAATTTGGATTAAATTGCTCGCCATCTCTTCATTACGTGTCATAAAGAATAACTGTTCTCATATTACTCTATGTGTTATCAAAAGCACAATTGCATAAAAATTTCATCGTACAGTTTTATGAATGCTGAAGATGCATAAAATGTAAACCGTAGTAAAAATATACAAACTACAAGGATTGACGAGAAAACCCTCCGTCTTGTCTTCAACGCGTTACTCATCATACACATTTCTAAAGTAAGCAAACTTTAATTTTTGAAATGTCAGAATTCTGTCAACGGAAATCGATTCAGTACACAAAAATATGTGCACGTTTCAAAAATCACCATATTCGGTCAATTTCTTGTTTTTTTTTTTTTTTTTATTTAAATATCCTTAATTTTGTAAATTTTGACATTTGCTTGCTACAAATCGGAAGAACGCTTGAAACTGTGTGTACAGTTTGAATTTCAGCGCTCTAGTACAATTTTGAAATTTTCACGAAAGTTGGAAACCGTAAGTAGCTATCGATAATAAAAAATCGAATAAAAATAATTAAATGTCAATGAGATCATCCACGAAGAGCGAAAGAAAGGAAGAAAGAGAGAGAGAGAGAGAGCGCAAAGATAGGTGCGAGCTCTCCTCCGTCTTATCTGCAGCGGATGACACATCGCTCAGCTGCAAAATTTTAATTTCCTCAATTTTTGAAATTTTCGAATTCTGTCAACGGAAATCGATTCAGTACACAAAAATATGTGTACGTTTCAAAAATCACCAAATTCGGTCAATTTCTTGTTTTTTTATATAAATTTCCTGAATTTTGTAAATTTTAACATTTGCTTGCTACAAATCGGAAGAACGCTTGAAACTGTGTGTACAGTTTGAATTTCAGCGCTCTAGTACAATTTTGAAATTTTCACGAAAGTTGGAAACCGTAAGTAGCTATCGATAAAAAAATCGAATAAAAATAATTAAATGTCAATGAGATCATCCACGAAGAGCGAAAGAAAGGAAGAAAGAGAGAGAGAGAGCGCAAAGATAGGTGCGAGCTCTCCTCCGTCTTATCTGCAGCGGATGACTCATCGTTCAGCTGCAAAATTTTAATTTCCTCAATTTTTGAAATTTTCGAATTCTGTCAACGGAAATCGATTCAGTACACAAAAATATGTGTACGTTTCAAAAATCGCCAAATTCGGTCAATTTCTTGTTTTTTTATATAAATTTCCTGAATTTTGTAAATTTTGACATTTGCTTGCTACAAATCGGAAGAACGCTTGAAACTGTGTGTACAGTTTGAATTTCAGCGCTCTAGTACAATTTTGAAATTTTTACGAAAATTGGAAACCGTAATTAGCTATCGGTATTAAAAAATCGAATAAAAATAATTAAATGTCAATGAGATATCGGGAAAATAACCGAAAAATCATTCTCTCTTCGATTTATTTAAACGATTGTTCGACTATTAACGTATTCGGAATTAAAATACTCGTGGTTCTGAGAATCGTACGTGTAGTACATATGTACTGATACTCGATCGCAGACGTGTGCCGCTCTGCGTGAAACCTGATCTCCCAGCTAATTACCGCCCCGAAAAATTCGTCAATTGTTCGTCGACTTTAATTTGTGGATTAAAAGTCGATAGGGGGTGGCGAGAGGAGTCTATATACCAAAAATCGCCACGATCGGATGATATTTGCGTTTATCGATATTTATCGATCTATGCCGATAATCCGTCGATATCCACGATTTTTTTAAAATATTCAACTGTACACGGTGTGTAGAACAAAAAGTGTTAACAACTTTTTTCTTAATAACGATTATTTACAATTATCCGTGAATAATTGTTTATACTATTTGGCATTTTGGCCAATAACTCGGTAAATATTGGAGATATCGGGAAAATAACCGAAAAATCATTCTCTTACGAGAAGAGAATGTGCGCACTATGTTCAATATTCCGTCGCGACAATCAACAAATTCGAATTATTTAAACGTTATTCGATAACAAATTCATTCGAAGACGTGTGCCGTTCAGCGTGAAACCTGATCACCCGTCTTTATTTCAATGTTTTATTAGTACATATGTACTTACAAGTTTAATGTTTAGTATACACGAGTGTTTAAATCATCATTGTACTTTTTTTTTTAATCAGCACTTTTATTTCTCTAATAATGTCGTTTTTGTAGTTTAAAAACATATATCCGTTTACAATCCCACGTGTAAGAATTTCTTACCTCAGCGGAATGTATTATTTTATGTTTTATACTGGGGGGATGCTGACATAAAAAAATGTCATTTGTCATAATGTGTATTAAAGCAAATATACAGAGATTCAGTCGAGGCGCATCCACAGTCCCATCATGCGCCTAATTCGTGCCGCGGATGTACTTTTTTTTCCAATGTTGAATAACTATTACGTTCAAATGTGCTCATCATCGTGCGCATCGTCGTCGTCTTCGTCGTCGTCGTCGTCGTCGTCGTCGTCGTCGGTATCGTCAACCTCTACGTTAATCGTAGACGTTGAAAACGTATCGGACGACGAATCCACGGCACAGATAAATACAGTTTTCACCGCCACACCATCACCATCTTCGTCGCCAACGTCGCCAGCACCGTCATCGTGCACCATCGACGTTGAGGCGCTAAGTGACGATCAGGTAGTGGACCGCGAAACCAAGACGGACGTAGTGATCAGTGACGAGGAACCTGACTTTAAAGGGTTTCCAAGGAGCCCTTCAGTGCCCCTGCAACCCCTGCTGCTAGCACGTCGCCGTGCACGCACTGTGTCGAAATTCGACAAGTGTTATTTTTGCGGCAAACAATACACCAATTTAGGTAGGAAACCCTACCTAAGCTGGCTTTATTGTTATGGATGTTACTGTTGGCGGTGTCCGAAATGCCGCAAAAATATAAAGTGCTGCGACGCGTGCTAAAAAAGCAAAAAGAAAAAACAAAAGAACAAAAAAAAAACAATGTGTGTGTGTGTGTGTGTGTGTAAAAACTGTGTGCGCGACAAGTCACCTGGACCGGGTTCAACGTGCCGTGGTAAGGAAAATTTTTTATTAGTTTTACCGACACCCCCCCCTGATTACTCCTACCGCCAAATACTACCCCCCCCCCTCCCTTACCTGGTGCCGCCATCATTTAACCCCCCCCTCGCTATGGAGAGACACGCAAATCCCAGGAGTGGGGGGTTTGTTGTGTCTATCCATAGCGAGGGGCTAACTACTGTTGTTGAAACGTTGGAGCAACGTTGCTACAACATGGGATATGTCCGCTAAGATTTTTGTAAGTTGCCGCGATAGGTGGAAATAACGTTGTAACAACGTTTGAGCAACGTTGAAAATGCATTTACAAATGTATTTCATATACAAATTTAAAATATGTCAAAATTTAAATGCACAAAATTTTAATTAATAAAAGGAAAATTAAAAAAAAGTATTTCCCATCCGCGCGGGAATTGAACCTCGGATTTTCAGCTCCGAGGGCTTGCTCTCTACCAACTGAGCTATTTTGTTGTTCCTGTCATTAAATTAACTTTAGGTTATTAATTTCGGAGCAAATTTTGATAGTAGTTTATAACCAAAAGTTAATTTAATGACAGGAACAACAAAATAGCTCAGTTGGTAGAGAGTAAACCTCCGGATCTGAAGATTCGCTTGCCCAGGACATTTTTTAAATGTTTATATGAAATACATATTTAAAAGGCAATTTCAACGTTGCTCAAACGTTGTCACAACGTTGTTATAACGTTGTCAAAACAACGTTGCCACAACGTTGTGTGGTAGTAGGAATATATGTATAATGGTACTATGGTCCGTCACAACAAACTTGACCTTGATCTCGAGTAACCTGTGATATACGGGGTTACTCGAGGTCAGTGAGTAGGTGCTTGTTATGATGATCCGTAGTGCCATAATAACTACAATTGATTAACTCATAGATTGACCAATTTCAATTGTTCTTTTGGTACTGACTTCGGCGTTAGTAACGGTACGACTTCCCCTCAATGATTATTGTTGCTAGATTATTTATTTATTGTTTACTTAATAAAACAACTTTGCGAAATCGGCTATCTCGTCAATAAACTAAAGATATCCGACCCATTCTTTGAATTATTGTTTGTCTACCGAATACCAACCGCTTCGATGATTACCCAGGTCGTCAGATATATCAAAATTATTGATTCTAACTAAAATGTTTCCAATAACACTTTAATGCTTATTTTATTGACAATAGAAGTATATATTATATAGATTATAACCTGGATGTTAAAGAAATTTTCAAATATTGTACAATATAGGTAACTAGTGTAGTTGTAGCAATTTACAAATATTGAATTTTTGACGTAATTCAATAATTACAATGATTAGAAGTGTAAGAACTGGACTAATTTTTAATAATATTGTAGGTTATAACAAGTAAATTTGTATTAATTCTCAAAAGTTGAAATTTTTAAGATTATATTAAGAATTTAATAATTTATGGTTAGGACTGAATATGTGTAATTATATTATAACTAGTGTGTATCTATGAAATCTTAGATATAAAATGTTTTGAAGGTTATTAGATAATTTTAAGGTTTTAAGGTTAGGAGTATAGATTTAACCAGACGATTTTAGTAATCTTATATATTATAACCACTGTATTTCTATTAGTCCCCAACGTTGATAATTTTTAGCTAGTCTGGTAATTACAATTATATGAGGTTAAGAGAATATGTATATTCGTTATAACCGGACTAATTTTATATTACTGTAGGCTAAACAAGTAAATTTGTGTTAATTCTCAAAAGTTGAAATTTTTAAGGTTATTTTGATAATTGTGGTGATATACGGTTAGGAGTGAATATATGTCATATGTTATAACTAGTGTATATTAGGAGTGTGCGAGTACCCGGAAAGTCGGGTTACCCTATTCGAAAACCCGACCCGTAGGTCGGACTTCGGGTTTTACCGTAACCCGAAATATTTCGGTCTGCTCGAATGTTTCGGGCTACCCGATATATTTCGGTCTACCCGAATGTAACGAACTACCCGAATGTTACGGACTACCCGAATTTTTCGTGCTACACGAATGTAACGAACTACCCGAATATTTCGGACTATCCGAATGTTTTGGACTGCCCGAATATTTCTCGCGCTATTCCAATGTTTCAATTCTAATTATTTATTAATTAATATTCCTTTCACTTTTAATGTAAAAAATATAAAAAGTTTTTAATAAGAATTGCAAGGGAAATATAATAATAGGAAAATAAAAAAATTAATAACTAAACCCTGGCAGAAAAATATTTAGTTTTATCAAGGCCTCGAAATACTCGGATTCCCGGAAAATTCGGTCAACCCGAAAAATTCGGACTACTCAAAATACTCGGGTTACCCGAAAAATTTGGACTACCCGAAATTGTCAGGTACCCCGCAAATTACGGGTTACCCGTTAAATTTTCGGGTACCCGCCCGAACCCGAAGAAAATACTCGAACCCGATCGGGTCGGGTAGTCGAGCTACCCGCACACTCCTAGTGTATGTCTATGAAATCTTAGATATAGAATATTTTGAAGGTTATTTGATAATTTTAAGGCTTTAAGGTTAGGGATATAGATTTAACCAGAATATTTTTGTAATCTTATATGTTATAATCTTTCTATTTCTATTTATTATCAAACGTTGATATTTTTAAGTTAGTCTGGTCATTATAATTATTGAGGTTAAGAGTATGTGAGGTTAAGAGTCGGTTATAACTGGACTAATTTTATAATATTGTAGGTTATGACAAGTAAATTTGTATTAATTCTCAAATGTTGTAATTTGTAAGGTTATGTTGATAATTTTAGTGCTCTACTGTTAGGAGTGAATATGTGTTATATGTTATAACTTGTAAGGTAGTAAATACCTCACATAATAAAATAATATTAAAAACCTTGTCGTTGTCTAGTACCTGAAACATAAATATATATAATATTAATATAGGTAACGAGCCAAAGATACTATTATTGAAACAACTTACCTAACACAAGTAATGCCCGTGCACCTCCTCCTGGGTCAAGGGAAAACTCCTACATGGATACGTAGCGACTCCTTGGCACTGGCTCTTGCTGGTACTGGGCCTCGTTATCTGTAAGGAAAATTTGAAATTAGAATGGTATTAGATTATTAAATTGTTTAAACTAAATAAGGAAGTGTTGATAATAAATGTAGTATGTAGGATAGGTTAGAGCTAAGGTTGACATCTGGTATTAGAGAGGTTACGAAAAAGTAAACAATGAATAACAAGAAAGCCTGAGTCATTCTCATCACCGAATTGTTTGAATAAATAAAAGGAAAGGATGGGAAATAATAGAAGTGATTTGGTTTGTTTTACATGTTGGAGAGAGAGAGAGAGAGAGAGAAGAATAAACAAATAACACTTACCGTAAAACGTCGAGCTAGTTGAAGAAGAGAGAGAGGTTATTCGCTGTTGGTGATGGAAAATGATGGAGACGCCGACCCGCACGGACAACACCTCCGGATGATGGAAACTCCTTCCCTCGTAGACGTAGTCGCCGTGAAGTTGCACCAGGTTCGGATGGCCGCACAAACGCCGAGTATTTGTAAACACGAAAGTGAGAGAGACGGAGAGAGAACAGACTCGCGTGCGAAGCAGTACTGCCGTATGCGTGTACATAGGCGACGGCGGAGAGGGGGGAGCTCACTCGCTTGCACCACGAGGACTACCGAAAGAGCGCGCCGGCGCAACGAAGCGCGGGACTCTCTCGGACTCAACTCTCGTGCGTAAGAGAGAGAAAAGAAGAGTGCGAATTGCACAAGTGGAAGCGCTAGCCCAGCTAACACTTGGGACTGACGATAATATTCGCACTGCTAAATTTGAATGGATAGTACGGAAGGAATGAAGGTGGCAGTAGGATCGATAGCACCTGTTGACCTGCCAATAATGGGAAAACGGGTGCCATATTCAAATGAAGGAAGTTGACAGTGCCGCGTGTCGGCCTTGACGGAAATTTAGGAAAAAAGGAAGAAGAAAGCGGAAAAAGGAGGAGAGGATTCATTACTAGCTGATCCGTTAAGTGAGACGCCAGTGCTTTTACGAAGTTATCAAATATTATTTTGGAAATAGTTGATTACGTGGATTATTGTTGTAGCGAAGATAGATATTGTTGGAAGAAGAAGAGGTTGGCATAGAAAGTCTGTTGTTTGATAAAGGATTATTTGAGAGGAAGTCAAGGAAATATTATTGTTGGAGGATTTCAGAGATATCGACTCGCGTGCGGTAAGTGGACTGCCCGCCGGCCACGTTTTATTTCGTTGATGTATATATTGTTTGGTTATGGATTATTTTCTGTATCGCGGCTTGATTTGATGGAGGATTACTACCTCAATTATTGATTATGAGATTTTAAGTAAATAAATTATCGTAATTTGTGATCTAAAATTAGTGTTATAATTTTTCCTATGTTAGTTAAAAATTCGCGGCTTCGTCTGTAAAATTTGAATTTGTAAAGATTATATTGTGAATAAGAGTGAAGTAAATAAATAGTTAATTACGCCCTTACATGGACTATTGAACTTATTCCTTTTTTTTGTGTGATTTCAATTATTCCCCCTGTGGTTGTGATTAATTATTAGGAAAGGATTTAGTTAGTCCCGCCATTTTCCCGTCGGCGAGACAAGGATCCACGGCACAGGTAAGAAGTTCGTGCACGTGCTGAGTCGGCCATTTTAATAGGACGAAGAACGAATATCAGTTAATCCATTTATTTAAACAAATATACACATATATATCGAGATTACTATTATTATTATCTGTTGTATGCAGTCCGTCACAAACTTATAGATAGTATATTTCTATGAATTCTTAAATATAAACTATTTTGAAGGTTATTTTTATAATTTTCAGGTTTCAAGATTAGGAGTATTGTGACGGTAAGGTATTGTTTACTTTACCGTTTGACGAATTCGAGCAACACGAGCGAAAAGTATTGTAATATTCGCATCGGCTCGGGCCGGCAAGATTCGGCTCGGCTCGGTTCGTCCTGGCTACTCGGGCGAGATCGGCTTCGCGCGCGCACCTGAATTCATAGGTGAGGGGGAGATTCTCGTGCGCTCGAGAGAGATTAAGAGTGCTCCTTGCCTGATTCAGAAGTAGAAATTGATGGTGGCGACGTCATAAAAAATTTTGTATTTAGATTGTGCACTGATAATAGCGCACTCTGCAGGTTCAACGGGAAATTAGATATTATGTTCTACTATATCGACATACAGGGCCGTATATAGAACGGACCCATTGAAAATAGTTTTGAGTATTTATTTATATCTGGCAAATCGTTGTGGAAAAAGATTATTGGAGAAATTGTAGCTTTCTAGGGATTCCATACAAAGTATTTTTAATTTTAATTAAATTAAATTTTTAATTAAATTGTTAATTTTCTTTAGTTTAATTGCAAGATTATAATAAAATTATATTATAAAGGACTACTAAAGTATTGACCATTGTTTAAATAATTTTTGCAAATATTATGTAAAGAAAGCAAGATTTTTATTTATAGATTTGAATCGACAAATTTATTTTGATACATTTTATTAAGTAGTTTTATTATAAATTATGAACAGCTGCTTATTTTACCGTCTTCTCCATTACATAATAATTTTCAATGTTGCCAGTTCAGATGGCAATTAATGCTTTAGCTAATCGATTAAATATTGTGTAACTTGAACTGTCTATGTAGGCTAAATTTATGGTTAATCCTAGTGTTTTTGTTTCTGCGAATGATTATACCAAGCAAAATACATCTATCGATGAGAAAAGTGCTGCAGAAAATGTTAGAATTCATAAACTAGACTGATCATATGGTTCGAACAAACATAACTGTTTACACTATTCGCATTGGGGTTTGGTATCTTGGGATGCAAGAGTCAGCGCACTCTAAAATTTTGATGACATTTTCAGTTCATCGAACCATAACTTTGAGTCAAAAATGGGTCAAATTGAATGGGACGAACAATTTTTTTTTTAATTTTGAAATTTTTCACTTCATAAGTTGCATATGCATGAGTGTATAAAAATGTTGTATGACAATTTTTAAATGATTTTATTAAAGAATATGCAAATTTAGATCATTTAAATCTAAAATGTCTACAATTTTTTGAAAATATTACTTCATTTAAAAGATAATGAAGATTTAAAAAAGTTTAAAAAATGAAAAAAAGCTGAAATTGGTTAAAAAAGATGAAAACGACTTTTTTTGGAAGGGGATAGAATTTTTAAAATATTTTATTCGTTTTTAGGTAGCTAAAAGTAGTCAACCAATTCCAAGGGGTCACTTGATCACTTTACATATAATCACCCATATACAGTTGCGTGCAAAAATATATTTATTTAATAAATTCTACACAAAGACACATAAATATGTTTAATTAATTAATATTTTACTACAATTATATATTCTCATTTAATCATGTAACTTATATAAAATCAATATTAGATCATAAGAAATTTTACAAAAATCGCTTATCTAAAAATTCGGGCTGAATAAATTTATATTAAAAACTTTACTGTTCTACGGCCATTTCTTCAAAAGTTAAAGTCTATATCAAAGCAGAATTTTAAAAAATGGACTCTTATATTCAAACGCTTCTAGCTCTTTAAAAACTGATAGTATTACCTCAAATTTGCTCTTAATCAAAAGTTCAGATCTAGTAGATATAATTGAAAAAATAATTTACTCCGATTCGTTGATTCTTTGCAAAGTTATAACAGAAATAAAATTTGCATTATAATTGAGTCTAAAAACAGTCTTGCAGATTTTACTCATTTTCAGACTGAATTTTCATCAAAATTTTTCTTTGCTATAACTTTGCAAAGAATCAACGGATCGGAGTAAATTTTTCCAGCAGGGACCGCGTAGAAAAATTTCCTTGGAAAATCATGGAATAAATTTTTGGAATTTCATGGGAAAATCATTGAATTTTCATGGTAAATTCGTATGGCTTTTTCAACAAACTTCAGTTTCAAAAAATATCATGGGAAATCCCTTGGATTTCGCCATTAGCAATGAAAAAGCCACGAAAATCCAATGGTTTTCCAATGTTATTCCGCAGATTTTTTACCATGATTTTCCAAGGATATCTTTCTACGCGGAAGGTACTAAATGGCAACTTTCGTTAGGTAATTATAGATTTTTATTACATTTCTTAGCCATTTCTGAGATTACTTAATTAATATTAGATATTAAGCAGTTATTAAAATTGGAAAGCTATTTTTTTGCCCATCCCGCGTAAAAAAAATAAAGTTTTGCATAACTTTCGCAAAACTTTTGCAAAACAATAGTTTAGCAACACTTTTCCCAAGTTTAGCCAACGAGACAATGCCAAAATTTATTATTTATATTAAATATACTTTGGCATAAGTTTTAAGGAGCTTTTATAAAGTTTTAAAATGTTTTCTAAAAGCAAAATTATTTATTAATAGTTTAATTAAAAAAAATAAAATTTCCGCAGTTGGCTCGAATTAACGATCTTTTATTTCAGAGTCTGACTCCTTAAGAATTAAGAAGTAATTACCAACTGAGCCATTTTACTATTTATTTGTTACAAGCTAATTTCAGATCATCAAGAACAATTGAAGCGAAATTTGGACTTTTAATAACAAAATTTTCAATCATTGATATTCATTCAGTCTTCTATAGTCAATCAGAGATGTTGAAAATTGTTGTATACGTAACATGTTTAAATCTATAAATAAATCATGTTAAGTTTTGCTAAGTGTGGGGAAAGTTCGGAAAACATGTATTAAAAATTAGATCAAGCGTTGATAACAAAATGGAAAATAATTTTCATTTATACTTTTCCAAACCTTTCCCCGAACTTTGCCGAAGCTTTGTAAACTTTATAAAACTTTGTATAACTTTGTAAACTTTATAAAACTTTGTATAACTTTGTAAACTTTATAAAACTTTCTACAACTTTGCAAAACATTTTACAACATTGCAAAACTTTGTACAAATTTTGCCGAACTAGTAATAACCCTACTAGCATACAACGTTGTAGCAACGTTGTGACATCGTTGTTTTGACAACGCTACAACGTTGTTATAAAAATTGTTGAAACGTTGGAGCAACGTTGCTACAACGTGGGATATGTCCGCTAAGATTTATGTAAGTTGCCGCGATAGGTGGAAATAACGTTGTGACAACGTTTGAGTAAAGTTGAAAATGCCTTTGAAAAATGTATTTCATATAAAAATAAGAAAAAAATAAAAAAAAATTTTCAACCGCGGGAATTTAACTTCGGTTACCAAATTTGTATATGAGATACATTTTTCAAAGGCATTTTCAACGTTACTCAAACGTTGTTACAACGTTATTTCCACCTATAGCGGCAACTTACATAAATCTTAGCGGACATATCCCACGTTGTAGCAACGTTGTTCCAACGTTTCAACAACTTTTATAACAACGTTGTAACGTTGTCAAAACAACGTTGTGTGCTAGTAGGGAACATATTTAAAACTTTATAAAACTTACAATGTATTTGTTTAAAGTTCCCATAAACTTTTAGAAGTTTTCTAAAAGTTTTTCAAAACTTATGGTAATAAAGTTTGGTATTGTGTCGTTGGCTAAACTTGGGATAAGATATGATAAACTAATAAAGTTTGCAAAACTTTTTCGGAAGATATGCAAAACTTAAGTTTTTTACGTGGGATCTAAGAAAAGTATACAATTTTTGTACACTATTTGTACCACTGTTAAATGAATTTATTTATCTACTTCTGACGTTAAAATTCCAGTAGCAGAAGTAATTACATATAACGGGTTGTAATAATTTAAATAACATTTACATAAAAATATACACTTTTTATTCTATGCGCCAGAGCCTTGTCTATAAAAACAGGTTTTATCGCTTGTCGGTGAGGTTCACATGGGATTAGAGAGGCTATTTACAGAAATGAATATTTATTGATTGCATTAATTAGACAATGTAATAAATTTATTCATCTTACTTTTAAATGGTCTATCATTCAATCTTTCAAATTAAAAAATTTAATATTTTTATTACAATCTAAAAAGTTATAAAAAGATTTTTATATTTGTTTCAAATATGATAGAACATTATAAGTAATCATTATACTAGATAATGAGAGACGCATCATAATCCCTTGAAACCCTTTAGCGCGATTATTCAACACAATAAATATTATAGATACCGTTTTCTTGCATAGTTTTTCAAAGCAATAAAACAATGTGCATTATAAAATACCTTCTTTAAGCGTAAGTAGTAAGGGTACCTTATAACGCGCCGGAATAGGCGTGGCCTAACAACAATGGTGTCTGGCGCGAACAATGGGATTGTCTAGCGCGAACAATGGTATTGTCTATCGCGGACAATGGGGTTGTCTAGCACGTACAATAGGGTTGTCTAGCACGGACAATGGGGTGTCTACCCCGGCGGTGACGTCACGGCGGGGGCCCGCGCGTGCCAGAGAGGGAGAGAGAGGGAAAGAGGGAGAGATTGATTGATTGATTGATTTGAGTTTATTTGGCCTTGGAGTTGAGACCCCGTAGGCACTAAAAATAAAATACAGTGTGACTTGATCACAATAAAGTATAAAATATAAAAACAATATAAAAACAATAAACGTGTATAAATAAAAATAAAACAATAACAATAATAAAAACAAATTATATACAAAAAATTAATTTTAGCAGATTATAAGGCATTTTTCGCAGTAACCTTGTACAATATATAATGATATTTAGATAATTAAATTACATAAATGAATTTTCGCAGTAATACATTTGTAGGACTTAATCTAGGTTGAGGTGAGGGATCTGAGGAGCTGTTAAGCCCTCATTTCGCACCCTGTTTTCCCAGGCAGTTTTGTCAAGTCCAAACAGGTGATTGAATAATGTATTCTTGAAATGAATGATAGATGAAGTGTCGAATGAAAATGTAGGAAATTCGTTGATAATTTTAGATGCAGTAATGACAAATGACTTGTTTAGAGCCTCTGTGCGAGGAGGAAGATAATGTAATGATTTTGATGGATGACGAGAAGAGGTGCGAGGGTTATGAGAGTGAGTATTTATTCTTATAAAATGATTAGCCAGATATGTGGGTGAATTATGAGCAATGATGCCGTATGCGAGTGAGCCAATGAGGTATGAGCGTCTGGACTCAACTGATAACCACCTGAGACTTAACCTATAAGGAGTTACATGCTCCCTCCTTGCTATGTCCCCCCACACGAATCGGACACAAGCATTTAGCAGCCTTTGAAGCTTCAGATTTCTGGTCTGATCGACATCATTAAATACCGCACACGCATAGTCAAGATGCGGAAAGACCAGAGCTTCAACCAGACTTTTCCTAAGACCCCGAGACAACGCCTTTTTATAGTATCGCAATGAATGCAAAACCTCATGTACTCGACTCGAGATACTTAACACCTGTTTTGACCAATCCAGAGAGAGAGAGATCATGACTGATGTGTTCAGGTCGATACGCGATAAAAAAGCCTGACTACCCAGAATCATAACCTTCGTCTTTTTTACATTTAACTTTAATCCGTTCGTGTGTGCCCATAGGGCTATCGCATTTGCATCTTGTGTGATGCGTTGTACCCCTGCTTCGAAATCTGACGGAAAAAACGAATGGTAGACCTGGGCGTCATCGGCAAACAGCATACAATCGCTGTGTGAAAGAACTTTAGGCAAATCATTGATATAGATAGAAAAGAGTATCGGGCCAAGAACACTGCCCTGAGGCACTTCCGCTTTTATCTCGAGCCAGTCCGACAACACACCTGTCTCGCTCTCTACCGCTTGCATGCGACCTACAAGATATCTATAAAACCAACTTAATGCATTGTCCGAGCAACCAATCCCACACAGCTTTTGAATGAGTTTACAATGAGGCACAGTATCGAATGCCTTAGAGAAGTCAAACAGGATGAGAATCGTGATCTTCCTAACATCGATGGCTCTTCTAACGTCGTCTAGGACACCCAGGAGTGCTGTCTGGGTACTGTGCCCCCTGCGAAAGCCTGCTTGTCTGTCAACAAGAATATGATTTTTCACAAGATATTCAGACAACTGATTATGTACAAGTCTCTCCAAGATTTTCGAGAGTTCGCAAAGCTTCGCAATCGGCCTCGTATCTGAGCACGATTCTACCCTGCTTGACTTCGCCAACGGAAATAGTAATACCCTTTTCCAGCTCTCCGGAAAATAGCCGGCTGAGAGCATATTATTAAAGAGATCAACAAGGTGCAGTGTTAATTGAGGCTCTAATAATTTAATCATTTCAACGGATATGCCATCAATCCCCACTGCTCTTGAGGACGCTCCCCGAATTGCACGCTGAACTTCTTTCGCGGTTACGACAGAGAAATGAAAAGAAGGAGAAGAAGGTGATGTGGGACAAGAGTTGCATATTATGGTTGAAAATGATTGTACGGAAAGTGGTTGAATATGATTTGAAACTGAAGCATAATGACAATTTAACTGATGAGGTGAGAAAAATTTAAATGGTGATGGGTTAGTTTTAGTGCTGAGGCCCATGTTTTTTAGGCATTTCCACGATTTCTTAGGGTCTTTCGTGCTACTAAGTTTCCTTGCCAAAAAGTGGAACTTACTTGTGTTGACAGTATTCGAGACTTGATTTCTAAGACCCTTATATACATTATAGTCGTCAGCAGAACCTGAAGCACGAAATCTATTAAAAGCTGCATTTCTGACTTTAATACTTTCTTTGATTTCCCGAGATATCCAGGGTTTGTGGCTTGTTTTGATGGAGAGAAAAGTTACAGGTGCTAACTGGTCAAAAGTGAATAAAATTGATTTACTTATAAATAATAATGTGGATGAAATGGTGCTATGTACATTTTGAGATGAATGAACTTGTTGTGAATACTGACTAGGTTGATGATTGTTCGGAGATATGTCCATGAATTCAGACTGGTCAGGCCAAGGATGAGGGATTGATTTCGATGAGGAAGAGGAGGTTATGTATGATTCGAATGTAGTTGCGAATTTCGTTTACCAATTACCTTCACCTGAGACTGCTCATTTTCAATCCGAAGAGAGATACTGATGGCATCATGTCCAGCTGTGAAAGGAGCCGACGTCTTAAAGTATTCATGTTCAGGTACCGGTTCACGAATGAGGAAGAGGTCTAACCACGTATGAGATGGCCCACTTGATGTCATCGCGTGATGTGTTGGCTCTGACTGGATGAGCGAAAGTCCCAGAGCCGTCAGATTTGCTCTAAACCTACTTGCCATGGTACTGGTAGAGTTCATGTCAATGTTGAAATCCCCAGTGACCATGACATATTTGTATCGCGGTAGTATGTCTGACAAGACCTCAAAAAACTCCGTGGGATAAGCGGCCGAAGGCCTACGGTAGACAATTGCTAAAACCATAGAAACTGCTTTGCCTGTCAAACATAACACCAGATATTCCGGAGCATTCGAAAAGATAGGTTCAGAGTGCGCGATGATCCTTACCCCAAAACTCTCACGCACATATGCCGCCACACCGCCCCCCTCCTTACCCTCACGATCCAATCGATACAATGCATAGCCCGTCAGTTTAATAATTTCAGAAGAATCGTGGCTTGTAAGGAAGGTTTCGGTAATCGCGATGACATCATGAGAGGCTGGATGAACTATTGCTTTGATGGATGCAAAATGTGTTTTTAGGCGATTTATATTAGAGTGAAAAATGGAGAGGAAAAATGGATGATTTCAATGATTTTAATGATTTTGATGGTTTGGCCCGACCAGCCCCATCTCACTTGTTATGAGTTGGAGAGAGAGGAGAAAAGTTTATAAATTCAGCTTCCGAACTTACACGCTTCAAAGGTCCATCCCTCACCTCTCGCATAAAAACTACTAAATCTAAAACTATGGGCCTCGCATAGCCCAGCTCTCTTGATTTACGTATGGCCGCTTGCCATAACTCAAAGACGGGCTTCGGCCAAAGAGGCCTAACAAATAGTGTATTGACTCCACCCTCACCGAAAATATCCCGTGCCTTCAGTCCCTTCAGGAGTCGAGCCTTTTCTATAACCGCATCTCTGGACGTTACAGATGACATTTTTACTACTAAACCTCGAGTGAGTAACGGAGTCGCTGGAGAGCCCGCCGAGTTAGATTTTAACCGCGGATCCCAAGGGAGGAGGTCAATTACTTGACTGTTCAGCTTCGGCAGTTTCAGCACATCAAATACGTTTATTAGCAGTTCACTTTCAGTCTTCTTAGAATCCTTGGGCAACCCGGTAATGAGCAGTTCGCATGTGTCCTTTGATGGAGGTTATGACACTGTAGTTGCATCCTTACTACTCATTTCCAAGTTGCTAACCCGGTTTTCTAAATTGCCTATGCGCGCATCAAAAGCCGTGAACTTTGCCTCGAATTCTTCCTCAATAACACTAACCTTCGCTTTCAGATCTATAATTTCGGTTTTCACCTCATCAACCTTGCCCTCGACACGATTCACAACTTCCAAGACTGATTTCAAATCGCTTTGCAGGCTTTCTCGCAAACTCCGGGAAAATACTTCCAACCACGGCGGTAGATCGGCCGCCATCGGAACGGAGACGCTTTTCGAGTCGTGTGCCGCCTGATTGGGCGAGCAGAGAGAGAGAGAGAGAGAGCGAAGCTCTCGCACTTATGTATAGGTAGTGCGTCTCTTGCAGTAAGAAGAGTGGCGCATGTGAGAGAGAGAGAGAGAGAGCACTACTGCGCGTACCCACGCTCTCTTCCTCTACCTCTCTCTCGCACTCACGCAGAGATACTGATGATAAGCTAGGGTATTTGGACGCCGTGTTATAATAGCTGACCCAGAGCGTCTATGTTGGTATGTGTGAGAGAGATTGATTGATTGATAACTGTATTTATTATTGCCAAGGTAACATAACCGAATGGCACTCGAAAAATATAAGATTTATAAATACAAAGCATAGTAAAGAAAGGTGTTTGATATAATAAACGCATTAACAATGAGTAACGATAATTAGAAGTAAATTGTACAAAAAATAAAAACACGATTTATACGAAAATAAAATAAAATAATAAATAAAATAATTAAATAATAAAATAAAATAAAATAGAATAATAAAATAAAATAATAAAATAATAAAATAAAATAAAATAATAAAATAAAATAATAAAATAATAAAATAAAATAAAATAACTAACGGCGAGAAATATATATACAAAAATAAACGCAATATGATACAATAAATTAAAAATCCAAACACAATACCAGGTATTAAACATCTAGCATAAAATATTACAATATCCAAATAATTCAATGACTAGTGCTTAGCTCCTTTAAATGGCATTAATACAATTTTTTAAAGCTGTTTATATTCGCACAATCCCTAATATTATCTGGTATATTGTCTCACGTTTCCATAGCCATAATAGTAAAAGATGCCTTGAACGCGTCACGCTTAGTCACAGGAATCTCAAAACATGATCTTAAACGCTTAGATCTTCGCATATCATCCGAAACAAAAATTAATTTCTCGTATAAATAAAAGGGTCTACCCGTGTTAATTAATTTAAACATAAAAACTCCTAAAAAGTATAAACGACGAGAATCTAGTGAGAGTCATCCCAATTTATTAAAATAAGGGCGCAATGCGACATCTTTCTTTAAACAAAAAATAAATCTGCCCATAGAATTGCATATAACCTGAAGTTTGTCTTTGAGATATGACGGGAGATCCATGAAGACAAGACACGCATAATCAAAGTATGGGGTCAATAAAGTTTGTACAAGTAATGCACGAGCCTCCACTGGCAATCCAGAACCTTTATAACGGAGCCTGTACAATACACCATGGATACAAGAGGATATCTTTGCAACATGAGAATTCCATGACAAATCCGACGTTAATATAACCCCCAAACTCTTGACTTTGTTTGATAATGGAATTATAGTATCCATAACTATAATCGGAGGCAATATAATATTACGTAATTTAATTGATATCTGAGTAGTTGCAAAGATAATTGCTTCCGTCTTTCTAGCATTTAGACACAAGCCATTCTCACTCACCCACTTCTCGATAGCTAAAATATCTTTATTTGGATTACTAAAAGCAGACTCCAAGTCGTCGATTTTAAATTGCAAATAAATCTTGAGATCATCAGCAAAAAGCATAGGTACGGTATATCTTAATACTTTTATAATTGAATTTATATAAATTAGGAATAATATAGGTCCTGGTATCGAGGTTCTCCAGAAGTCACCTGCAACAAGGTAGAGATTGAATTTCCCAGATCTAGAGTAGATTGCATTCGACCAGATAAATACGAGTATATCCATCTGATAGTTCCAGCAAAAAATTCAGCCCAATAAGTCGAGAGATAAGAATTTTATGGTCGATAGAATCAAAAGCACGAGACATATCAAAGAGAACCATCACCGTAAGCATACCTGCATCAAAACCACGTCTAATACCATCAGTTACTTTTAATAGATCACTCTGCGTACTAAAATTCGAACGATACGCAGATTGAAACGGCGACAGCTGATAAGTAGATTCTAAATAATCAACCATCTGTTTCGTAATGATGGAATCAAACACTTTCCCAAAATGTGGGAGAAGAGCGATAGGCCGTGTGTCAGACGGATTTTTTGGAATACTAATCTTACTAATAGGCCGAATGACAGATCTCTTCCAAATATCTGGGTATTTACTCTGATCAATGGATTTATTAAATAAATTTACAAAAAAGGGAACTATTGTGTCATAAACGTTAACAAAGTATTTAAGAAAGAGTCCATCATTACTTCGACTCCTCGATTTAAGCAAAAATGCTTTCATTGCCCCGTACACCTGCTGATGATCTACGTGAGAAAATGTGAAGGCAGTAGCACTATCAATGGCAGCCGAACCTAACATAATTGATAAATCAGATGTGGAGCAAGGAGAATGACAGCTAGCCACCACTGCATAATACTCATTTAACTCATCCACATTTAAAAATTGTAGTGGAGAACTAGATGTAGACTTCAACAAACCATGTTCACGCAGGATGCTTCAATATCTTGATGAAGTCGATGAAAATTGTAAAGCATCAATTAAATATCTATCACGAGCCGCCTTGATTTCCCCCTTCACCTTTCTACGCAAATCCTTATAACGAAGCATCAAATTCGCACAACGAGTACGCTTAGCTTTTTTGTACAGCATGTCTCGTTCCTTACATGACTTTTTCAACCCAGCATTAAACCATGGTGCAGGTTTCCTTTTATACATACGCTCCTTAACTGGCGCAATCGAATCAAGCAAACCAACTGTATCATTCACAAACTGACTTAATGAAATATTCACATCTGTATGGGGGCTTTCATATAGATTACGATTTGTATAGATAACAGACTTTAATGAATCCGAAAATTTCTGAGGGTCAACTCCACGAAAGTCACGTGAGGACAAAACAAGACTACCAGATAGAGGTTTATTTAATTTAAAGTCAATCATCAAATAGTCGTGTCGGTTTATAAAAGGAACTGTCGACTTACTATAAGATTCAATCTTATCATCGGAATCAACAATTACAACATCAAGCCACGTATCAGAGTTATCACTATGGTGTGTAGCACCAAAAGGGACAATATATAAGTTATATTCAAATACAAGATTACGAAGGTGCTGAGAGTAGTAATTATCCGTACACAAATCCGAGTTTAAACCCCCTGCCAAAATTATATCTGAGTACAAATGAATATATTTACTTAATGTTTCAAAAACAACACTCAAAACATTACCTTTAGGACGACGATAGACTGATAAGAAAAGGATTTTTTGACTTCGATTTGGCACAAGTTCAAGTAGCATAAACTCATTTCAATTTATATCATTTGACGAGGATAATTGCAAAAGTCTATAGGAGATCGACTTCCTAATGTAGCAGGCAACACCTCCACCTAAACAATATTCATGTCGATCAGTCAACGATTTGATATTACGATCATTACGAACCAAAGTGTACTCATTTATATTAAAAAGAGTGGATGGCTGATTAGGAGTGAGCCAAGATTCCGACATTGATAGGATATCAATAGAATTTCTTACAAGAAGATCATTTACCTCCTTCAAATGAGACTTCAAAGAGTTAACATTTAATTGCACGACACATAAATTGAATTTAATACAGGGCGACAAATGAGCTTCTTTACAAGGATGAGCTAGTCACTGCAGTCTATCTAGGTCTAATTGTGTTGAGATCAAGATTTGGCTGGAATTATCCGAATGACGAACATATATTTTCCCGTCTCTAGTCCATACATGCTTATATTTCAGTGCATGGGCTTTAGTTTTTGTAGCTTGAAATAGCCGATACAGAGTATGAGGCAACATGTCATACAAACTAATCTTAGCATCGCCCTTATCAATACCAGCACCGTTATTAGAAAATAAACTGCCAAACTTAATTTCTCCAAACTCCCGTTTGATTTTCAAAACATGTTCCTTTATGATATGTGATTTAAACTTGACAATTAGGGAATATGTAGATATAGAGTTTGAAGACCTAGTGACACGATCTGTATCCAATCTTTTGGGAGTAAATTTACGAATCTCGAGGATATCGTTATTCAGCTGAGATAAACCTAATATACTAAGAATAGCACGAACTATATCCAAGTGAGAAATATTCGAGGTTTGTGGAATACCAGACACTTTTAATTCAGCACTAGGTTGGGATGACAAATGTACAGATTTCAACTGTTCAATGTCAGCTTCAATCGAATTTAATCGTTCAACATTACAACCAAGTAAAGTCTTCATGGAATTAAGCTGATCGATGACAACATTCTGATTGTTCGAAACCGCAGAGGCAGTCGAAAAAATTAAAGCCATTCTATCCGAATCCGAGAGATCAGCCCAATTTTGAGGAACATTCAATGATGGATTACTATTATTATTAGGGGCACAATTTAAACCAGTTGTAGAAGTACTATTATTTGATAGTAACTCATTTGACTGACTTTCCGTTGAACACACATTAGTTGACAACTTCGATGACTGACTTGCATTTGCATTTACATAAGACATGGCTAAAATTTGGTCAGTAGATGAAGTATCTAGTGGAATGACAGAATTTTCATCGAGGTTTCGCAACAAGTCAAAATTAGCTGATCGACTCAACAGCGACATAGTAGAATCTGATTTCGTTTTTAAACAATTACTATCTGACCTCGAGAAAGAGCGTGTACAGCAATTTTCAAACAGCTTTTTACCACTAAAACTATTAGCACAACCAGGATGATAAGACTTGTTACAAATAACACATTTCCTATAATCCCTGGCTATGTTTCTGCTGCATTTATAACACAACGGCATTTAAATTAGAACGCAAAAATCAAATACTGAATATGGTAATACGCTTTGAAGTAAACATAAACTAACGCACGCTAATACAAAACTCGGTTTAAACTTTTAAACGTAGATATAAACATAAGGTACCGTAATTAATACAAATGTCCATTTGAACCACCGTCACACTCAATGTCAACTTGAAAAGCAGAATATTTCAAAAATTATTTAAAAAATTACATCAAAAATTATTTTAACAATAATTACATAATATAGTAATAAAGATTTAAACCAAATCAAAATTTTAATAACAATTCAACAAAAATTAAATAAATAGTAAAGTAATACAAATATAAATTGGATTTAGTTGATTAAAGATTCAGATAAAAGTTAGTTTAGAGTATAATTGACAAACCATTATTCAACGCAGTAATATAAATTTATCGATTTGTTTACTGATAATTAATTAAGAAGGTTATAAATAGAAACATTCAGCTGACCAAGCTAACGAGTACGAAAATATAACTAAAGTACATCGTAAAATATAAATATAACAAATTTAAAAAGTATGGTCGATTATAATACGCCAAACTAGAAGTAATTTACATAAACATCAATTACGCTGGTATAATGAACAATTTAAAATAAAATAAATAAGCGAAATTAATTTAAGACAGATAGAGTAAAAATAATAGTGTACTGCCATCTAACGGTTTATTTATAAAGCGTAGCACCGTCTGCTCAAGCCCAAGCGCTAGCGAGAAACGCAAGTCGCTCCCTCGGAGGAGTTTCGTAGGTTTGCAGCAAATGCGGGGTCGCAAGACTGCACCGCCTATTAGACTTTAGCGTTTGCTACCTCGTGTGTAGGTATGGATAGGTTAAAGGTTAGTTCGGGAAAGTACGGATGCGCAGCTTCGCGTTTCGTGGTAGGAGACGTCCGTCTCCGATCGAGGCGAGAACGGTGTCACGCAAGCTCTAGGGGAGTTACCGTGACCCAGACGGGAGTGAATTTCGCGGACGCAAAGTGCTATCTGGGAGTCGTCGGCGAGAAACTCGTAGCCCACGGCACTTGATCTCGAAGAGGTACGGGTTGCTAAGGTAGCAGGGGTGATGTCTCGTCCGTTCGGGAGTTCGTGATCGACTGACTCGTGCGGCGCGCGAGTAGCAGCGATCGGCGGCGAGCCGCTCGGTTGGGCCAATCAACGTCGCGGAAAAAATCACGTTACTAGGGAGGAGAAGGAGTTTTTCTCCTTCGCGAACGGTTAGGTTTCCGCGAACTGAATAACCGTTGGGAAGAGTCGTAGTATTTATTGAAAATAAAATAAAAATATATGCGCGTCGCGCGTATATCAAGATTTTCTTTTTATTTTCATGTTGTAGCAGGAAGGAAAAATGTTTGGTAAGTAAATACGAAATACAAAATTATGTACGAGGTAAGTGTAGATTTATTTAAATATTTTACGAGATATTACAGACAATATATATTATACATTGTAATTCATACGTATTATTTCATCACTAATATAATTAGAATGAAAGGATGTTAACTCTAAGTATACAATATCAAAGTAATATTCTAAGAAAAATTTAGACTCTTCGTAATTAAATCGATCTTTTACTCTCGATTTTACGTCATAATTACCGATCACAAAACTTTTAAAGAAATTTCGTCCTTCGCGTGAATTTAAATTATAATCGGTAACTTTTTCTTTCACAATATCGCAAATAAAATTTTTACATTTTTCAATATCGTTAATATAGCGTTCGAGTCGACGATATCGTTCTTCTACACAAAAAATACTATCCTTTAGTCCTTCGAAAGTTGATTTTTGCATAACTATAACTGGTTGAAAACATTTTCTCTTATTTTCTGTTTTGTTTCCGTTGGATAATTTTGACGTTTTATTCAAAATAATAGATTTTCCTCCATACGAAGTAGCAAAAATTATTTCGAAATCGTTGATGTAGATTCTTGTGCGACTTTCATAAGATAAGTCATTGTCGTTATTAAAATATTCCGATATTTCGTCGAGTTTATTTTGTAGTTCTACCCAAGTATCCGAATCGATTACTAGTCCTGTCGAGTGCGTTTGATTTAACAATTGAATAACGGGTTCCATTTTTTGATTATGAAAAACTTGTACACTGACATTTATTATTTTTGTAGCCGATTTATTTAGCGAGTACGAAGTTTCAACTAAATTTCGATGCAGCGTGTGTCTTTTATCTTCTAAAATTTACAGACACTCTTTTCTCACTGTCCATTTGTTTGAAGGTTTCGTCTTCGGCAAAAATAAAATCAGTTTCTAACAATGCTTCAGCCATCTTTGTAATACTTTATGTCGCACAGGTCTCGACGAGTTTACCGATTATAGGAAAACTAGTTTACAGAAAAGATGCTGTAATACTGCATTCAGGGTGAGCGGTGTGTCCCTTTTAAACCCTAACCGGTCCCAAAGGTCGCTCGTAAAATAGGAGGGAGTCTATTTAGAGGGTTACGCGTTTGAACAAGTAACTTCAAATTCACATGTATTAAGAAAGAGGTTATTTTACATATTTTAGAAGAGAAGGAAAACGCGCAAAGATACTTTTTTCGAACGAAAATGCATAAGGCAAAAGACGACGATGTCTCGAAAGAAAATTTTTGTTCGTACAAATTTCAAGAGAAAACCCTGATCGTAAAATTCTGCCAATTATTGAAAATTTGTAAGGCGTTCGTAAAGTAACGCGAAACGCATAAAATTTATGTTCCCTTCTTTTTCAATAAATTGTAGGTAACGTTTTTCAAAAGATTTTTCTAAACGTCTTTGAGGTTTTCCGTTGTGTCTAGAAATTTACAAAAAAAGTCAGAGTGGGGTTGTCATAGAAAAAGTTAATTTGCTAGGAAAAATTGGAGACCGTAGTTAGTTCAAATCTTGCTTTCGACACGAAAGAACCTTAACGCGTACATGAAAATATAATTTCGTGTTCGTGTTCTATGATAAAAATTATATATTATAAAAATTTATATATTATAAAAACTGTGAAAGTGTATTTGTGAATGTATTGAAAAAAGTGACACTTAATAAAAAAGTGCATACATTCACAAATTAACGCAGGAAAAATTTTAAACTGCGAAAAACGCACGTTTAAAATAATTATTAAAAAATAGAAATCGCGCAACGATAAATAAAACAAGTGTTCGCAATGGAAGGAAAAATTCATAATAAGTTTAAATTAATTTTATCTCGCATTATTGGATTTGTATCGGTTTTTATACCGTCATTAAAGAAAACGTTTGATCGCGATTTTTTTATATTCTTAGGCAGCAACATGACGTTAAATCAGGCTCGCGATTCTATGATCGAAATTATCCGAATTTTAAGTGTAGAACAGTTTATTTTAAATTATAAAATGTTTTTACATAACGATGAGTTTACAACGTTGATCGCGGGTGATATATTAATTTCTCGCGGTCTTAGAAACCATATGTCATTGGACGAATTTTTTAAACATTACGAAAGATTAGGTAGTTATTTCGGTTTTAAAAATATAAATACAAATAATAATTATACAATTTTTTAATTATTTATCTTAAATCAATTTTAGAAATTATAACGGATACGGAGGAAAGCTGTATTCCTCGATTACGTCGTGAGTTAGGCGACATTGCGGTTCATAGAGAAATACCCGAACCAACCATTCGTCAAGCAGAACGTATCGCGGAGATACTTAGTCGAGGGCAGAGGACGCTAAGTGGACTCGAGCGCGAGGCTGCTCGCATCGACAAAAAGCTTGCGCGAAATTCCAAAGAAGCTATCGAGAGGATGGAAATTCAAATGTCCAGACGGAATGAAAATCTCTCGGACGATGAAGATGACGACGATGTTGTCCAAGCAGCCCCAAATTGTAGTCGTAAAAGGAGGATACCGGGTCGCGACGAGAGGGAAACTGGATGGATATGTGTAAAAATCCTAAAGCATCAGAATATGCGTTGAATGATTACGCATTAGGACAGATATCGCAAATCGGTGAGTAACACTTTTATTACTTTTTACAATAGATATAGAAATATTTTAACATTTTTTGTTCAATACAACACTACAATAATCTGTATTGAAAATTAAAAATTAAAATAATGAAAATAATAAAACGTGTTGAGGCCTGCGATGGCTCGGTCGGTAGGGCGTCGGGCTCGTAATCTGGAGGTCCCAGGTTCGATTCCCGGCCCCGGTCGATTGATATAAGCACCACTGGTGAATGTATTTTCAACAAGTGCTTTCTTCACCAAGACTTCGTATGACCTCCGTCGCTGATTAGCACCGATTTAAGAGCATAAAAAAAGCGACGTTAAAATAATAAAAAAAAAAATAAAAAAATAAAACGTGTTAAAATAATTCTATAATTGCAACATATATAGGTTTAAAAGTAATATTAATTTAATAATATATATTTAAGCTCGAAGACGATTGTTTTTCGAAATCGAGAATATCTGTCGACGGCTTAGCGAGTCGGGGTATGGATAAGCGAGGTGTATGAGCTGTCCCCTCACTTATATCCGCCAACAGCCGGTTTAATTTTACGCTCGTTCGAATCGTTAAGGCATCGCGTTGAAAAATAATTAAAATAATAACTTTTAAATTTTTATAAAATTTAACAATTTATTCCATAAAAATTAGTAAACGATTTATATAGTAATAATAATATTATATTTTTATTTAGCGTCTCCGTGTGAAAAACAAATAAGTGGAGGCCGTACCGCGGAATTCCAACGTGTACATCTTCAGGCATGCCCCGTTTTTGTACATTAGGTCGCGAGATAAAGTTTAAGATTATAGATTACGCAGGAAGCGAAAATCCTGTTAAATATGTCGAAGAGGCGTTTCAAGAAATAACGCGATATATATTAAAAGATCGCTCGAACAGTGATATGATCGGGATAACTTTAAGTTCCGACAAATTTGCGTTAGGCAGTGCCGGGTCGCGTTTTACACGTGTACAAGATTTTCAATCAAAAGAAATATGGGAATTGTTTGGCAAGGTCTGTCAAAGCAATACCGATTTTTCAATTGATGAATCGTTGAACATCAACGTTATTTACGTTGAAATGCCCGTCAGTAAGGGAAATTCGGGTGTTGAGGACAAAGAGGTTGCTTTTCACAAAAAATCAATCCTCAGAATAAAAAATAAAGATAATTTATGCCTTCCCCGCGCTCTTGCTTGCGTTGAAGTCTACTCAAGGAAAGTAGACACTCCCGAATGGCGAAGCAAATGAAAGGTTATTTCTCACCACATGCGTTTTCGGCAAACAGAGTGTGCGCAATACTTGTGCACTCTTGCAAAAATAAAAATACCAGAAAACGGATGTGGACCTGATCAATTCAGATTATTTCAAAATTATTTTCTTGAAAAAAATATAAAATTAATAATTTTCGAAGAAAACAATTTTGGAAAAGGCGCAAAACCAATTTTAGACGGAACATCGTATTTTTCAAGCGAAAGTATAAATATGAAAACAATTTATTTATTGTACAATTTTAATAATAAACATTTCGATTTGATCTTAAACATTTTAGCGATCGTGTCAAAATTTCGGTATTGCATAAATTGCAATCTGGCTTATAAAAATATTTTAACTCACAAGTGTACGAGACAGTGTACACAATGTTTGAACAATTCAAATTGCGAGAAGGTTAATGAAATTTCGTGTATTGATTGTAAGCGCGTATTTTATAATGGAGCGTGTTTTGAAATGCACAAGCGACCCGGCTCGATTAGTTGTAAAACATCAAAAAAAACGGTAAAAAACGTATGTGATAGTTTAAAATATTGTTCTACATGTACCGGTATTGTAGATTTAACAAAAGAATTACACAATTGCGGTGAGAAATATTGTAGTAGATGTCGTTCGAGACATTCTATGAATAAATTGTGTAATATTGAACCAATTGAAGAATCGCGTGTAAAGAGGAAAAATAATTATCATCCTACTACTCTATTTGTTTTTTATGATTTTGAGACCCGCCAAGATGAAATGTACGGCGAAAGATCTTTGAAACTGTGACATGGCAGTTTGTAATGCATGTCACTTATAGACTATATTCGTTAGTTATAAGAAAGCATTCCAAAGTCCAGTGGCTTATAAGAAATAAAAAAGCGTTCATTCGGAATCTAGCTAAGCCAGACCGTGAGGAAAGAGCTCGGACTTTTAGTTATTGACATGCGCGCACACACAAACACTATTACAGCAAATTTTCTAATTCCTTTGAAAACCTTGCAGCTCCTTAAAAATCTTTTTAGCACTTTGGTAGTCCTTCTAGCTCTTTGAAAGCCTAGCTTTGAAGATGATGACCAGCTATGTATAACGCCGAGCTGTATCAAGTCCTTATATTGTTGTACTCGAGCTTCTACCAGTAAGCCGCACTTAAAACAGATATTAAAAACAAGGACAAATTCGACATTAATTTAAGTTTGATATAAGGAACAATTACCGCTTGTTTGGCTTTCAAGCTGTTCCTGTATACGTTATTAATGTCGAGTTTCCAGAATGGCATGTTGATTATAAGGTGCGAGAAGGAAAGAGAGAGAAAGAGAGAAGTGGCGCTATACACACAGTATACGCGCGTCGGATCGGCCGAGTCAAGCGGACGAGATGTGACTGTTGTGTCAAGCGCATGCGCGCGGACTCGCTGCTCGCCTCAAGACGACGAACTCGGTGATTCCGAGTCGGGCCGTCGAACTAGACGTTTACTTTAGAAATTATACGTAGCTATTACCGAGAGTGGTTATCTTTTTATTAATTGTTTCTTTTCGAGCATCTGCAGGTGAGAATTCCTGCCTAAAATTCCTGTTTATCCAGCTTCCCGAATAAGCTGTGATTTGTGCGTGTGTGTGCGGTAATCGCGCGTGATAGATCTATAAATTTTGCCGCGTGAATGCGGCTGGCGACCGTGACTAAATTTACGTTTTAATACTGTATCATTAGTTAATTTTATTAAAGTTTCTAGCTACAGTTAAAGAGTGTTATTTATTTATTGTAAGGGAGCCGTTCACCCTGATCCCCAGTGAACGTGTTTTAAAACATAACTTTAATTTATGTGTCGCACAATTATTTTGCGACGATTATAAAAAAACCGATTTAAAATATTTGTGTTCGTTTTGCGGTGTTCGTCAACACGTATACGAAAGTGATAATTCGATACGTGATTTCTTAAATTTAGTAATTAGAAAAAAAAACGAATTTTAATGATATTATTTGTATTGCGCATAACGCACGGGCTTTCGACTCTCAATTTATTTTAAAATATTTATTCGATTTTTCAAAAATTTATTTTAATGAAAATGTCTCGCCAACCGTTATAATGAACGGTCGAAATATTATAAAATTGCAATTAAAAAACACAAAATTTATTGATAGCATCAATTACATGCCAATGAAAGTGGCAAATTGACCCAGAGCATTTGGGCTTTCAGTTGCTGTAAAGAAAGGTTACTTTCCACATCTCTTTAATACAAAAGAAAATATAAATTATCTAGGGTCGATTCCGGATGATAAATATTTTTCCCCCGAAACGATGTCGAGCGAAGATCGGCAAACGTTCTATAATTGGTACAATAGTATTGACAAAAATCATGTATATAATTTACGCAGCGAAATAATTAAATATTGTATAGACGACGAAAATATATTGCGAGAGTCGTGTATAAATTTTCGCGAAATATTTAAAAAATATAACGTTTGTCCATTTGAAGAAGCTGTAACGATAGCTTCTGCGAGTCCGTGTCAACGCGCCAGAGTGTCATTGCGCCAGAGACGGTGACAGCCCGATTTACATTTTTTTTTTTGGAGGGGGGCTGCGGCAAGTAAAATTTGTCCAAACATTCGCGGGCAATTTGAATTTGATTACCAATAAATATAAATTTGTAGCAATGCTAAATTTAATATAACGGTTCATTAATTTTTTATTCTATCACAAAATTTTGAATCATAATTATTACTATTATTATTAGTATTATTATTATTATTATTATTATTATTATTATTATTATTATTATTATTATTATTATTATTATCATTATTATACTGTTATATTATACTGTGAGTATTGCAAAGTACGTGAATAAAAACAATATTAATAAATTTAAAATGAAAATAAATTTTTATTAAATATTAATATAAATTTTTATTGGTGTTGCATAACGATATACTCCACCACATCTGTCAACAATACATGTACTTACCCCTTTTTCTCTAATCACGTGCCCAATTTCGCGCAGTGGATGCGCACAAGGTTGTTGACACGCGCTACCGTTAAATCTCGGTAGAATACGGAGTATTCGATTTTCTTCAAAAATCGTAATTAAATTATCAAATTAAAAATGTGGATAAATTTGGGTATATTGGTTATAACTTTGCAATACTTTTCTTTTGCAATACTCGCAGTATAATAAAACTACCCATAATTTTTGGAAAATAAAGGTTATAATAATAAATGATAATAATAATTATAATGATAATGATGTTAATAATACTAATAATAATAATAATAATATTAATAATAATAATAATAATAATAATAATAGTAATAATTATGATTCACCGCGCGGGGTGTCCTGTCCCCGTATGCGGCGCGTCCCCCGGGTGGCGGATGGGGGAATGCTCGTCACGCTTGCGTGAAGGGTAGAGGTGAAACAAAATAGCCTCCGTGGACCAAACAGTTGAAGAAGGATGATGAGCAAGCGAATGGAATACCTATTACCCCAAGCGGGCAGCTCCAAACTAGGAGTCAATCCCGCCGTCGGTTCCGATCGGGTGAAAGCCCCGGTGGCCGGCGCTGGCCTCACGGATTTTGGGGGAGGCCACCAAGCGCTTCGTTCTACGAACACGTCAGAGGTGGGGCCCTCGAAAGAAAACCCCCAACAGCAGCCGTCGTTACAGATGTTGAGTGTTGCATCCGCAAACAGGTTAAGAAGCGGCAGCGTTACCAGCCTTGGTAGTGCCATCAGTGGCATCTCTGCCTATAGTAAGGAATCTCAAGAGGAGATCGAAATATTCCGCAAGGAATACGAGAAGGTAGAGAAGGCGCAGGAGGACATCGACTCAACTTACGACCATCTAAAGAGCGAACTCCAGGCTATGTTGGCCGCTTGTGCAAAGCAGCCTAACATCTCCATGGTCGTCAAGACAGGGCTGAAGACCGTAGACACTCTTGTACAAGAGTTCTACGGGAAAACCAAAAAGATGTTTTCGGCAGTCGACGATTACAAGTGCCAAGTCGAGGATTATCGAGTTGGTCACGAGAATCGTCGGCGGCCTAAGAGAAGAGGCATTATAGCTAAAGCCGTCTTTACGGCTACAGCTAGAATGCAGGCTCAAAAGAGAAGTAGAGAGGGCCCCCAAAGCCCCCCCGAGGTCTCTTAGAGCCGCAAGAAGAAGAAGCCTCGGAAGGAGGTACCACCACGTGGCACGGACAAGGAGCAATCCAAGTCCGCGTCAGTGGCGGGGAAAAAGCCGACAGTCAAGTCGGGACTGGCGCCTCTTGATAGGAGAAAGCGCCAGATGGCGCCGGTATCCACCCTGGTGGTAACTGTCGCGAGGGACCGTACGTTCGCTGAAGTCTTGGGGAAGCTCCGAAAGGAAGTCAACCCGGACGACAGCGGCGCCCAGGTTCTGAGCGTACGGCCAACAGGGCGGGGAGATGTCCTGCTCCGGCTGGGCAAGAAGACGGACGCAACAGCATTCGCTGAGAAAGTCCGTACGGCTACTAAAGGGATGGGAGAAGTTAGGATCCGAGATCGAAGGGTGACCCTGGAGATCAGAGACCTGGACGCTCTCACAACGAGGGACGAAGTGGTAGCGGCCCTAGATAAAGTTCTCGCGTCTCCGTCTGAGAGCCGAGAGGTGAAGCTTTTGGGTCCTAACCGCAATCAACAGAAGACAGCCATCGTGAAGCTGGATCACGAGAGCGCTGACAGGCTGAAGTCGATGCGGCATCTCTGCGTCGGCTTCGTAAGCTGTCGCGTTCGGGATCGAGTCTTGGTCGAGAGGTGCTATCGGTGCCTAGACTTCGGCCACACGAAACGGAATTGTAAGGGAGTGGACAGGTCCTCGTCGTGCTACAAGTGCGGCGAGCCTGGACACAACCTTAAGAATTGCAAGAGCGCTCCCAAATGCTTTCTTTGTCCATCAAAGGATGCTGAGGGAGTGTCTCACGTGGCGGGGTCCGGAGCCTGTGCCACCTTTATTCGCGCGCTCGATACCGCCCGAAAGGCCGCTTCGCGATAAGTGGCAGTCTCAACGTGGGAGGATAGAATAAGGAACGGATGACGCATGTCACAAGACACGCCTCCCAGCTTGAAGTAATGTGAAAAACAGTTCCGGGCTGGGCAGGTGAAAGCGTTGGGTTTGGAGTTTTAGCCGGTAAGAATCCGGCAGTGGCGACGAGTGCGGACCCTCGTCGTCGTCTTATGTAAGATTTCTCCAGTTTCCCACGGAAAAAAAAAAAAAAAAAAAAAAAAAAAAAAAAAAAAAAAAAAAAAATAATTATGATTCAAAATTTTGTGATAGAATAAAAAATTAATGAACCGTTATATTAAATTTAGCATTGCTACAAATTTATATTTATTGGTAATCAAATTCAAATTGCCCGCGAATGTTTGAACAAATTTTACTTGCCGCAGCCCCCCTCCAAAAAATGTAAATCGGGCTTTCACCGTCTCTGGCGCAATGACACTCTGGCGCGCTGACACGGACTCGCTTCAGCCTGTTCGATATTATACCGTAAAAATTTTTAAAAAAAGATACAATCGGTATAATACCGTCAACTGGTTATGCGCAAACTGGTGAAAATTCACAAGAAGCTATTTCGTGGCTTCTGTGCGAAGAAAAAAAAATCGGTCGCGAAATTATACACGTCGCACGCGCTCGAGAATAGATTTTAACCGATGGTTTCTAAGTTGATGGTTTTTTACCGAGCGTAAACCATAAAGGTACCGTTTATGAATATCACGATTGTTTTTACCACGGGTGTCCTCGCTGCTTTTCGTCGAGTCGTGATAAAATTTTAACAGACGGTTCGACTTTTAACAGTCGTTACGAAAAAACCGTTTTAAAAACTAAACACATTGAAAGCTTTAGATATGTTGTAATAGAAATGTGGGGGTGTGATTTTAAAGAATATTTATCAGATAATACTGATTTAAATAACTTTTTAAAATCACATCCTCTTTTAAAAGGAATTAAAATAGAACCGAGTGATGCGTTTTACGGTGGTCGTACAGGTAATAGCGTAATTATGTACGAGACGAAAGACAGCGAAAAAATTAAATATTTAGATGTATGTTCGCTGTATCCGTACATTTACAACTACGGAAAATACCCACTAAAATTTATATTGGTCAACAATGTAACGAATTAGTAGGTACCGATTTTGAAAATTTTAATAATGTCGAAGGTTTAGTGAAATGCGACATTTTACCTCCGCGAAATTTATTTCATCCCGTGTTACCGGTAAAAATGCACGAAAGATTACTTTCTCCATTGTGTCGTACCTGCACAGAAATGCTAAATGAGCAAGAGTGCACGCACGACCGGGAAGAAGAACGTATTTTTACCGGTACATGGGTGTCTGATGAAATAAAAAAAAGTTTAGAACGCGGCTATAAATTAATAAAAATGCACGCGATTTGGCAGTATAGTGTTTGTCAATATACAGCCAATACGGACGGTCTATTTAATGAATATATTAATACTTTTTTAAAATTAAACGATATCAGACGACATAAAAGAAAAACAATTTATAGAAGAGTATAAAAATAAAGAGGGAATAAATTTAGATCCGAAATTAATTAAAAAAAACCCTGGTTTACGCTCGGTAGCTAAATTATGTTTAAATTCATTCTGGGGAAAGTTTGGGCAACTCGATAATCTGACGAGAACGGAAATCGTCAAAGATTATCAAAGCTTGCTCAAACTTTTTTCAGACCCGGAGATAAATGTGAAACAAATCGTTATAGCGAACGACGAGGTACTCTATGTCTCTATAGAATACATTAAAGAAACAGAAACTGGGTCGGGGTGTAGTAACGTAGCGATCGCCGCCTACACTACAGCACAAGCTAAAGATAGATAGAATGTAGTTTATTGGCGTTGTATGCTAGTACATATTGCCACAAATTTACGGTAAAGGTTTATGTATTGAAAAATTTGTTTCAGGAGGTCCAAAATTTTATGCTTTTAAGGTAAGAAATAGTAAAAATGAAACATTTGAAATTTGTAAAATTAAAAGAATAAAATTAAATTATGAAAATTCGAAAAAGATTAATTTTGACAGTATCGTAAGTCTTATTAATAATAGAAACGATGACGATAAAAATAAAATACAATTGCAGTTCGATTTGATTCCAAGGACCCGATTCCACGAAGTTATTACTCGCGAAGAAACAAAAACTTGTAGCGTCGTTAAATATAACGTTAATGATAATTAAATATTTATTTTAAAAATTAAACATTTGTAATTTACTTTTTTTCCCATATTCTGTTCCTTATTCTTGTATTTTTACTTTCAGGTATTTAAATAAGCGTACAATCAATTATATTTCAAACATATATTTATTATCAAATTTTAAATTCTAATAACAATAATATAACATTTCCAAGGTAAGAGTTTTTATTTTTAATATTAACAAGGTGTATCGGTTGGCCAGAGTGGATGATGAATTCCGCTTGCATCGAATATCGCTAAATCTAACGCTACGAGTAACCATCCTAAATGTATCTCGGTATTATCGTTATCTTGACACGTTAAGCAAGTATACGCCGAGTCGTGAAATAGTCCTTTATGCTGAAAAATTGCGGTTAACTTTTGATCAGTCATTACGTCCTTCATAATTTTACAAGCTTTGACGGTCCATCGATGCGGTTTATCAGTTTTTGGTAATATGTTTGACAGTCCGCATAGTATAACTCTCGAGGGTAGCAGCATGAAACGATCGTCCAAGTCATAGATCCCATTTTCTATTACGTCTTGGGTAAGTTCGATACTATCTCCAGTGTCTACCGATCTACAGCGTTCGATGACGTCATCCGTGATATATCATCCCCATTCACCGTTTACCTTTATAGCTATAAACTGACTTGGCTGAAAAAATAATATTAATAAATTATTAAATTATTAAATTAATTTTCATTATCATTGTTTTAATTTCTTTGTACACTTACATAAAGGTCTGCATGATTTAATTTACTAGTCACAGGCAGAGTGACCAGTTGGCGATTTTTTTTCCTTTTCTCTCTTACGTATATTGATGTTTATTAAGCAAGAGCAACAAAGAGAAAAAATCGCCATCTGGCAACCCTGGTCACAGGTACAATGACTACTCTTTCTTGATTATTTTCAGACACAATTTTTTCGGTGTGAATGTATTTCGGTACTACTTCGTAATACTCGTTAATTTCCTTCTGTTGAGCACTGTACGCTTCGTCTTCGTCGATTATTTGTACGTAGAAGGTCGAAGGGGTATGAAACGTTGACACTCTTACACTTTGTTTCGAATTAATTATTCTTCTCATGTCGCAATGTTTTAAATCTCTCAAAACGTGTATCCTACAGTTACTCGACATTTTACCAAAATTCTATTTTAGCTGTAGTTTTAAAAAATGACTGACTCTCCCTACACAAAGTTTCGATATTTAAGTCGACGACGAGTAGAAGTGGAAAAATTAGCAGAGGGAGTAAAATAAAATAGAAAAAAATTTTGGCCAATGGTGAGGTTGCAGCGTTACTTAGGTACCAACTCCAAGGAAAATCGAGGGTAAGTTGTAAGGGAGGATATCGTAGGAAGATACGTATACGTAAAAATTATTTTTTCTCACGATATCGAAAAAGAAAAGTTTGAATAGATTTTTATTCCGTTTACGTTTTTGTGTAATTGACAAAGTAAGAAACGGATGAAACGTCATAAATTTAACCCATTAAGTCCTGAATGGACAAATTTTCACTAGAGTTTTCAACGCTTATATTTTATGTGAAAATGAATTGTAAAAAATATATGAATAAGCGTATTCGATGTAAAACTTGATGAACTTCCGGAATGTTTGGTTAGATTTTTAAAAAAATTTAACTGTCGAACACTGTACATCATTTTTTCCAAAAAAACATGGTTTTCAAAAACAAAATTTTTTTTCATTTCGATTTTTCAAATGGAATGTATTTAAGATTTAATGATCAAAATGCAGAAAACATGGCCTCGAAACCTAAACTTGAAAATCTAGCGATTTAGGTTTTGAAAAAAAATTTGTAAACACATAAAATGGCGGCTGAAACGCAGAAAAATCATAAAAATCTTCTAGAATTATTTACTCGAAAAATATGGACTTTAGAGAAAAATTTTACCGAAAAAAATGTTCTTAGAATTGATTAAAGAACACGCTCGAATTTTTTCAGAAACATTAGAATCCTTTTTAAATTTTTCAAAATTTTTCAAAATTCTCGAACAGATGTCATTCTCTAAAAGTGTGGGAATCTAATATTTGAATATTGTTATTTTAAAAAAGTTTAACAATCCTATGCTCAAGCTTTTACCCAATCTCGTAAATTAAATTTTATACGTTACGTGTACTCAAAAGATTTTTTCCATGTATTCTTTTTGGACACCTTGCCTTCGCGGAATTCTATTTTTAAATATTTGAAAAACTAATACATTGACAAACTAATAAATTGACAAACAGATAGAAATTTAGAAAATGTACAATAGAAAAGTAGTCAAAATTTTTTATTACATTTCTTTCTGTAAAAAAGGAAAAAGGGCCACGCATCTTCCTTTGTAGATGAGTCAACAATGCCTCATAATAAAAACTACGCCTTCCTTTGTTAATTTATTAAATCGCAGTCATCCTATCGTGGGAGAATTTTGGATTCAAAAAAGGAAAAATCGATAAATTTTACGCTTAATGGTTGTGATTTTGAACAGATGGCGTTACATAATAATAGTTTTAGCGAAATAATACCTCGTCCGCTCACCCGCGCTCATAAATCAGCTTTTCTAAGCGAATGTGTTCAAAAAAGGTTTTTCCGCGTGCGCGTTCAAACAAGCTTTTTTCAGCGTGTGCGTACAAACAAGGTTTTCCCGCGTATGTCGCTGGGTCAGCTGGTCTGCGCAACGCTGTAAAATTAACATTGCGCAGCGTCCGCTAAATATGCTTTTTATTCCGCGTTTAGCTAATTAAATAAAACGACGCTAAAACTCTAGCAGCGCGTTTACCGCCGCCGCCGCCGCCGAACGCGGAACGACCTTATCACAAAATGGATACGCGTTGGCGTCATCCGTGGACTTGTACGATTTCCGATCCTACGAGTTGTGGTACATCGGTGTGGGTTCGAAAATTCATAAAGTTTCGTACTCAAATGACCGACGTTGTTTTCGATAGGATTATTTTTTATTACGGAGAGTGGCAAGATGGCTACAAAAGTCAAGAGTTTTCGTGTGTTGAATTTCGCGAGGGTCTACCGAGACCCGAAGATTATTCAAACGATCCTCATTTGAAAAAATTAATTATAATCGACGACTTGATGCGTGAATCGTCAAACAGTGTTATAGTCGATTTATGTACCAAAGGATGTCATCATAAAAATATAAGTGTTATTTTTATAACTCAAAATATTTTTATCAAGGACAGGGTCAACGCGACGTCAGCTTAAACTCAAATTACATAGTATTGTTTAAAAATCCTCGGGATCAAGCTCAAATCCGATACCTCGCGCGACAAGTGTACCCCGAAGACGCTAAATTTTTGCAGGAAGCATATCTAGATGCTGTAAAACAGGCATACGGTTATCTTTTATTAGATTTGACGCAGGCAACACCCGACGAGTTTCGATTTCGAAGCTGTATATTTCCAGACGACGAGTTTCATTACGTCTATGTGCCTAAAAATCGTAGTAGTACATTTATAAAATATATTTAAAAATACAATAAATAAAAGTATCAAGCAGATGATACTTCAGTTAAAGAACGATAATGGCAAAGACTACATCGAAATCTTTCCGAGTAAAAAATAAATCAAAAGTATTTGAACAAAGGTACGTTGTTCTTTTGCAGGCTCTAGCACGAGCAAACAAAGAGCATCGTTTAGCAATATTAAAAACCGCCGATAAAAAATTAATTAAATATATTTGCGAGTGCGCTTTAAATACTTTACAAGGTGTAGTACCTTTGAAAGATTGTCAATTTAAAAATTTAAAACGTGACAAAAATATTCTCAGAAAATTATGCAACAAGACTAACGGCTGCTGGAAAAAAAAGAAGCGTATAATCGTGCAAAAGGGTGGTAGTTTCTTACCGTTTCTACTACAGCCTATAATATCGAGGCTCTTTTCCACGCTTTTACAGTAATTATGGAAAGAACAAAGAAAATGATTCTTGTTCCCGCAGAACAGATGGAAAGAATTCAAAAGCAATCAGTTTCATCAAACTGTACGGACGGTAAACCCAACGAAAATGTTTCAAACTTGCAAACAACGCAAACTGTAGGCGATAATCTCTCCAGACTCGACGATGAAATGAAAAGAGTTTTAGATTCTACAAACATTTTAGATGACAGAGATCGATTAAAACAGTATATACAGTTGTTACAACGTTACTTATTTTGTAAATCTGAAAAAAATTTCTAACCCATTGACAAACGATACATTTGAAGAGATTGGAAACGAAATATTCATTATGAGTTTGATTATAGTAAAATGTATAGGTATTGCAATTAATAATAACATGTATTGATATAATTGGTATTTATTCTCATATAGATATGTATTTATGCATGCTTTAATTATAAATTTAAAAAATTTTATTTTCAGTATAGGTAAAGAAAGATTTCTTGATATTTCTAGTCAATTAGGAAATATATTCGCTACAGAAGATAGACCACCGGATGCAACTGCAAAATTTTTCTATTTTCCGTTCCAAAGTGTGACGAAATTTCAAAAAAAAATTAATACTGGAGGAGTATTATACGATTATTATTTAGCATTGCGGAAAAAACTAATTGCATGAAATGTAGTGAGTAAAGAAAAAGTTTTAGAAGGTATATAATTATAATAAATATCTTATACAGTTTAAATTAGTTTAATAAAAAATAATCATTTTTCATAATTGAATTAATTACTAAAATAAAACAGTTTATTAAAAACAAAGCAACTGTAAACTGCTACTTTAATTAATAGATGTTTATAAATGTTAAATTAATTTGTAATAAATAATATAACTATATACTATTCTTTATTCTTGATTTTGTGCACTCTTTTTCCTGGCACTTCCTACCGTTTATCCCCCTGGGGACTTTAACGGTGTCCACCTACCACCTATGTGTGGGTGCTTTTATCCCTCCCTTAAAAACCCCACCATCTCGCATTCGCCTGGGGTTATGCCCGTGGATGAGGGAAACCTGTGAAGCAGGGAAAACCTCACCCGAGATGGCCGGTGTATTCGAAACATTCTTTTTGGGTGTCAAAGTCACATTGCGTAGGCCTTGACACCGAAACCGAATGTTTCACACCTCCCGCTCACGTTGTGAAGTGTGGAAAAACACCTAACCGATCCCGAAAGCCGCACAAGAATGGTGTCACCCATCCAAGTACGAACCGCACTCAGTGCTGCTTAACTTTCGTGATCGGCCGAGGTGCGTCTCCGCCACTCCGCCACCGCGTCGGTTTATAACTATATACTAATTTACAAAGAGTAAAAAAATTTAATATACAACATGTTTGTTTAGAACGTGGTTTACTTGATGATGAAGACGATGTCAAATGGCTACAAATAAACGATTCACCGGATAATACAATTATAGAAAAGTGGATAAGATCTTTTCAATTAAGAGAACCTTGCAAAAAGGTTAAATTATATTTCCAGCAATATAAATGTTTGCATTCCTCGTGCACGCCTATGCTGGTAAATTTATTAATATTATACGACTAAGAATTTAATTTATAAATTTATTAATGCAATAATCATTATTGACTTAACAGCTATCTCACGATTTTTCTAAAAAATATCCAGGCTCGGAATCAAATTTTTTGCTTAATTGGCCAAAAGAAGCCCTTGTAATTATTGATTACGCAAAAACAAAAAAAAACTGCTAACACCGTTAGATGAATCGTTAATTACAGCACGTAAGTTCTGATTTACACATAAAATGAAGTTATATCATAAAATATATCTTATTTTATTCATTTTGCAGACAATAAAATCTTTTAAAAAATTCATTATCTATTAATTATATTAGTTTCGCTACATTAAGGGGATGTCGGACCCAGATTACAGGGATCAACACCTTTCAACCCAAAATTTTTTTAATAATGATTGAATAAACAATTTTTGGTCGGTAATTATTAGTTAAAAAATCAATTTAAAATTCTGGAAAATTTTGTGTGTATTATTGAAAACATGCCTGAGGGTCTGATGGACAGGATTTAAAAAAACTTAATTCGTTTGTTTATAAATAAATATTAAAAATTTTCAGTTCTGAGTCCGACATCTGTTTAAGGGAATGCCGTTTTTAAATAACATGCATACTTAACTTTAAATCAAATAATTAAGTTTAAAATATCGATTTTAAAACGCGAAAAAATAAGTCATATGACTTAAATCAAGTAAGAGGATCCGATGGAGAGTTTTTTTTTTAAAAAAGCATTTTTTTCGTTTGTAAGAAAAATGAAAGGAATGCCTACTTTCAAGATTTGACATATGCTTAAATGAATAAGAATATTTGTAGATAATTTTTGTTTTAATTAATATTATTGTCCTTAACGTATTCATGTGTACAGGTTAATATCTGTATTAAATATACTGTTTTCAGAAAAGGAAAGTATTGCAGCGCTTTTTTTGCTTCCAAGGATCCTAGGTACCATGATACGCAAACGGAAACAATGTGAGAGTCCTTATGATTCCACTATTGAAAACGTGACAAAGTCTTTTATTCTGAACGAAAGATAATGACTTATTTTACAAATATACATTATAAGTATTATGTTTACTTTATTTGTAGCAAAAAGAATAGCATTTATTAACAAATTTGGAAAGCGCAAACCTTACTCGTTTAATCTGTATATATCGTTTTAATGGCGTCCTGTCTTTACATATAAATTTCTTAGTTTTTGTGCCTCTTTTTCATTCATTGAACAAGTATCTTTTATTTTTGTTGCAGTCTGTAGATGAACTTTCCGAGCATAAATTAAGAAGAGGCCAAAATAGTTCACCTGAAAAAATTGGCCCCTACGCGGTAGTAATCGGTGAACTAATAGATGAGGGCGAAGAAGATAAAGATTGATATTTTTATTGTGATAAATAATATAAATTTTAAGATTGCGTCAAATAAATTAATCGATGCCGTCGATTATTGCTATAAATCTTTTTTTGCGTTACACGCAGATTTTTCTGCTGAGTGTAAACATTTGTGGATGTTTTTGCAAGTGTGATTATATAAAAACGGCGTTGATAAATTAAAAATTTATTCTATTATCCATAAGTTGTGCGAAGCGTTAAATCGATTAAATCATAAAGTGTAAAAAGGAATACACAAAATAAAAGGTTTAATTAATTAATTATTATTGCATGTACTGGTAAGTGATATTCACTCACCATTATACGAATTAGGTAGGTAAACACGAGCGCTATATATAGATATAGATATAGCCAACGACTCGAACGGCTGATACCCGCGCAATGAGAATCAGAATTCGGGAGAGAGTCGCGCGCGCAGGACTACCGAAGTACACGAGAGATCACGACGACACGTGTGTCGATATATCCCGGTTGAGATAGTTTCTTTTTCCACGAGTTTTTCCGTGTGGTTTTACCGGTTTTGTCTTGACCATTATACCATGAGTTATTTTTCCGGTGTATTCTGGTGTAGTGATTTTGTACACACGCACAAAACAAAGTGATTGGTGGTCGAGGGATTCTCCCACCGACATTTTCAATAGAGAGTAGTATGTAAGCAGGTATAGGGAGTCATAACAAATGACGTCATCAAGGTCACACGTGAGCTTACTTGTTTGTTTATATAAACAAACAATTAAGATAACATTCTTGAGATAACATTCCTTTTTCAAGGTCATTCAATACCCTTCTCAGCCAATAATTAAATGACCTTGAAAAAAGGAATGTTATCTTAAGAATGTTATCTTAATTGTTTATTTATATAAACAAACAAGTAAGCTAACGTGTGACCATGATGGCGCCATTTGATATGCCCCTCTTTACCTGCTGACAGTATTTTACTATAAGGTTATTGACCTCGTAAAGGAATGTTATTTTAAGAATGTTATCTTAATTGTTTGTTTATATAAACAAACAAATTGACCTCGTAAAGGAATGTTATCTTAATTGTTTGTTTATATAAACAAACAAGTAAGCTAACCCATGACCTTGATGACGCCTTTTGATATGTCCCTCTATACCTGCTTACAGTATTTTACTATAAGGTTATTGACCTCGTAAAGGAATGTTATTCTAAGAATGTTATCTTATTTGTTGTATAAACAAACAAGTAGCCAAATACGTGACCTTGATGACGTCATTGTTCTATAGTGTATCACTATACTTGTATACGGTGTTACTCATACTCTTTTTTTCTTTTTTTTTCTTATACGTTCTCATTTCTCCTACGGTCTTTGAACCTGTAAAACTTAGGTTACTCTATTTCAAAATCACACCATAATTAAGTACATTTTTTTTACTCACTTAAGTAAGTCTCTTGTATCCTTGTTTGTTTGTAACAAAAGCACAGTTTTTAAAATAATGATTTGTTTTTGCTTTATCTTTTTCCTTATACTTCTTTTCTAATAACGGTTGCCGTTCTTCAGGTGTAAAGTTATTTGTATAATTTTTATTATTAAAATTTTTACTATTTGTATTACCCATCTTGAATGACGGTTAAACAATTACTAAAAGTAAAATATTCTTTGATCTGAGTTATATAAGACTAGTAAATAACGGTAACTCAATGTAGAGGGGGTAAATTCTAATCTGATTGGTGGAAATGATATATTTTATAGGAGTGGGGATACATTAAATAAAATAAGAATTAAGATTATAATTACGTTTTTTATTTCGGTATGATGAGCTTCTTTTTACAATTATTCAGATTTTAACATTTGTGTTTCCAAGTTATGAAGTACAGCAGGTATACTTATCGCACTTATTTCAGACAAAATTAAGTTTAGCAAATTATTATCCATATCAAACATGTGTTCAATTACGTAAAGTTTTACATCATTTTCATAAAGTGTATAATATTTATCAAATCTTCCACTTTTACATAACATTTTTAAATCAGTCTCACTGTCCTTTTCAATAACCATTTTGAAATATTCAATTATGTATTCCATCACTTTATTAACATTATCACAGTATTTTGTAAGTTGATCGAGTCTCTGTTGTATGCAAGGAGTCACTAATTTTAATCCGTCAAATGTTACTTTCTGCATGCAAGTACTTGGTACATGAACTGATTTTCTTCGTTTGTTCTGACTTTCTTCCCATTGTTGGGATTCCAATTCCTCATCGTTATTTTCTTCCTCATGCAGTTTCTCTTCCACAATTATGGATTTTAATTTAAACGAGGATTGATACAGTATTTTATGAGAACTTGTTTCAATAAAGTTTGATTCACTAAACTGTTTAAATCTGTAACATTCCTGAAGGTACGAATCTATCTCATCAAACTTGTTTGTGAATTCAGTCCACGAATTCAAATCAAATTTAACGTGGTAAGTGGGGTATGCAGTGGAGAGTTTTATAATTGGAGAATAACGGCCGTTTGAGTTTTCCAATCCAATTGATATACGTTTTGAATGAGATTTATTTAAATTGTATGACGTTGCCAAGAGTAAGTTCCCGTATAAACCACAAACTGTTTTTTCCGTCAGTAGACGACGTTCTTCCGTTTGAGTAGCCATATTCTTATTAAAACAGTAATGCACGATTTTAACGTCAAAGTTTCTGAAACAGAACTAAGAAGGCTCGAAGCGACGTACCGTTTTATAAGTGTACTCCCACCACTAATTGTATCCTTACGTCATAGGGAGAAATAGTCAACCGACCAATGATAGGTACAGCTATCCCTCCACTGTAACTAACAATTTAACTTATCTCTTAGTAGAGGGGAAATGAAATGAAATACCTTTAATATTTTATCTTTGACGTTCTAAGAAATTATTACGGTTGGTTTTTGTTACATCCGGTTTATTTCTACGAAATGAATATGCTAAGAAGAGAATAGGTAATTTTATACTTATCACATATAAATAGGAAACAGTGGTATTGGAATGTAAAAGACTAAACACATACGGGTATACTATTACACTACGTTTATTTCATGTAACATTTTTTTGCAATACATGACTGGTTACGTATTCCAGATCCTATAGATCGCTCATTATTAAATACGTGTACTTGATTGGATAATTTAACATTATTATTTTTTAATATATTTGAATACAATTTTACAATTATTTCATCGTTTTTTCTTGAATTTGTAGAAAACTTGTTACAAAATGAGAGTAAATTATTATAACGGTACATATGATAAAGAAACACAACACAATACTGTCCACACACTTTCGAATCAATACTTTGCAATTTTTTCGTATTCCATCGGTATTGTACGCAGTTTCTTCTGATTCCTTCGATATGATGAGAAGAGAGTGGGGGGACTCCGTAACTGTCAAAGTATGTTCCGTACCCATTTTTATCTATATAGATAGCAATCCAATGCCATCCTTTTTTAGTATGATCATCGGTATTTGCAACAATTGCAACTGGTTTTTCCATTAATCTGGGAATGCGGTCAGCAGCATACACACCTATAGTTTTAGCTTTCAGTTTTGCAATCACTTTTAGTATTTGCTGCGTATTCATTTTTTAAGTATTTTTCAATGTCGTACACATCATCCTTATCTGCTGCATCAACTTCGTCATATTCTGATCGTGCAAATCTACTATGATTATATACTGTTCGATTGACTCTAAAATGCGACTGTTGAATCTTCGATTTCGCATTGCTTTATAAAGTCTTTCACTATCATTTTCTTCACTTTCCGAGGAAGTATCTCGAAGTATCGACAGTAACCACTTTCTTAATAGGTACACTTGATTCAGAGCACATACGAAGCATTTATCTCTAACAACTATATGACGATGAGACATGCATGAAATGCTTCGATGATTATTTTTCAGATCTTCAAATGTCGGTGATAACATTTGCTCAACGTTCATAACTTCACAAGCTACCACCTTTTCAAGATATTCCTGTTTTTCGTGTCCACGAGTATAAAACCTATTTGTGGCTTTTGACAGGGACCGTAAATGTTCTTCAAGTTGTTCTACACTAATATCACCATCGTTCCATCTTATACCATGATAATAGTTCAATACATACTGGTTACACCGTTTGATTTCTAGCGGTAACTCAGAGTATTCATGTGGAGACTTGATCACCCAATGGCAAAACATCCGTTCACTTAAAGAAATTACTGCCCCTTCCTTAGGAATGAAGGTGTTGTTCCAATTTCTTAAACCTTGTATATCTACGATGTAATTTATTTTGATAAGTTAGCGTTCACTGGTTGACTGTGAAGTGTGATGTAGAAACGCCCGTTTTTATTCACTCATCCCCACCTTACAGTCAAGCGCCAAAATCCGTAATAATTTGACGACTTGAATCGATTTCAAGAACGTTATCAAATTCGCTGTACACTGTGCAATTAATTGTAGAAGTCAAGGCTTCTTCGAATTTCAATTCTATACGAACACTTCCATGTTTCACCAAAGTCCAGTGCATGTTTGAATTTGCTGCAAGGTCGGGCGTTAAATCAAAAGCAAAGAGACAATAGCCTCTGTTGTATTCGGTACGCGGTATGTTGATTGGTTCATTTAGAAAATGTATTCCACTTCCAGAAAACAATGTTTGATAAGCTTCTACGTACAGAGGATTATCTCCGCTAAATTTTGGTTGTAATGGTTTTCCAGGCACTTGTACACCATCAATGTACAGTGAAAGATGATTGATATTGTAGTGATGGAAATTAAATGGATTATATTTTCGATTTCCATTAAAAGCTTTGTTATCTACAAACCCAATTATAATTCTTTTAGGTAATTGTCCAAGAATAACATCGCCCAATGTATCGCCGAAAATACCACTGTGTAAAGTAAAAGATTTCACTTCTACACGACTAATAGGATATTTTGCTGTCGATTTGGTTAGAGCATTTGCATGAGCTAGTATTATACCAGGACTTACACGAACTCGACGAACGATGAGTGAAGCTTCCTTTATATGAACACTAAATTTATCGTTTTCTGCGGCATCCATTAGACAAAATGAATCTTTACTACGTACCAAGCGTATCCTCAGTTCTACACCGTTGAGTAAAAATTTATTCTGATTAAATACATCACAGTGCAAATGACCCATCATGTCTACCGTTTTTTTCCCACCAGTAAAATATTGTCGGTTCAATAATCCTATATTAGCACCAGGTTCTGAACGTGGTATGATAGGTAACGCATCCATTTTTCCAGAAGTATCAATATACCATAACCCCATAGTAAGATTTGAATTCATAGTTTCAGCAGAGTAATTAAGCAATGTTTCGATGTACGCCTTGTACGGGTACATATTGTTGGGAGGTGAAACGAGCTTTTGATTAAAAAAGACATCAATTTGATTAAAAATTGAATGCAGAAAATTATTTATTGGACCTACTTTTCCACTGTCAATTGCATCAACTTCTGTATTTGGTAAAATCTGTACACGTAAACTTAACATGGTATGTGCAAGATCCAAATAGTCTTCTCCACCTGGTACAACAAATTCCAATGGTCCATCGTCGCTAAGAGATGATACAGGTTTATAATGAACGAATTGAGAATTTTCTACAGAGGTTTGAGTAGGTGGAAGTGTAAATAAATCTAGCTCCGATTTCATACATTCACAAGAATTAGCATGTAGAAAAGCCATAATTATGTAGAACCAAAAATGTCCGATACACTGCGTAAAGTTTGCTTTTTCTTCTTCTTCTTCCTTTTTACGACTGTGCGTCGTTTTTGAGTTTTTTTAGTTATTCGTCCTGATGTATTTACACCTCCTCGTTTAGTTCTATTGTGTGCTCTCAAACGGTTCTTGGGTAACTGACGTCTTTTTTTCCTAGTTCGACGTTTATATCCTGACCCTTTCATTAGTTCAGAAATTTTATTGGCTGTTCTTCTCTTGAGATTTTGTCCAGATTCACGCATACGAATATTTACTGACTCCTTCATTTTCATTCCACTATTGTTAACATCATCCAAAACGTTTAGTCCTGTTCTAAATGCTTCTTTACCTACTGCTTTAACTCCACTGGTAATGTAGGGTAAAACTTTTCTAAAAAGACCGCTTAGAAAACTGCCAATACCGTATCCCCGTTGGTACGGCGAACCGGTAAAAACGTGACGAACATTACCACCTCCAATCTGATCGTTGTAATACGAATTGTATTGGATCATATCATTAGTTACTAGTTTAATTAACGCGTTTAAAGTGAAGTGTAACTGTCAACGTTCCGTATTCAAATGGCACTTGATTACCATATTGATCTCTTATATCTATTACAATATTTTGAAAACTATTATTTAACAATGGAATGTAATTAGGTGGAGAATATTGTTTGATCATGGTTCCACCGCTTTCGTACTTTGCGTTATTGTAGCACACTAAACGGAATAGAGCAGCTCTGACATCACCTACTGTGTAAGGCTCACAAATATCCGTGTAAACAAAAAGTTGATCAGGAATTGCTCTTGCGAGAGAAGCAGGTCTGTCAGCCTCAACTGTAATTCCATTGAAATTTATCGGAATTCCTGTATCTTTGTAGCTTTCATTTTCAAATCCAAATTTGCGTTTGAGTTTTTCTTTAAAGAAAATATAATGAGTTTGCTCACAATCACAAACTTTATGAAGAGTATAAAACCCCCTTTTTCTAACTGATCGTTTGAGTTGGATGTGTTTTGCAAATTCGATTGATTGATTTACTGCACGTTGAAGATCGGTAATGTCTTCATATATGCCTGATGGAAATGAACATATGATATCTGTCGCGATTCTGTCAGTTGAATTGTCAATCCGATACGAGAAACTCGATTCCTTCTCTTGAATGTGTAATATTGTACATGGAATTTGTATTTCTGTTAACCCTACGCTCCAATGACCATGTAAAGAAATTGCGTGTGACAAATGCGTGGTGTAACATGACGTGGTATTTTCAGGAAAGTATCGCATGCTACTGTTACTAGGAAGAACTACGTAAAAATTATCACTATCCACTGTTTTTTTTTAAATCTGATTAATTTCACTGGCTTTCACCCAAGAGTTAAATTTGTGTGGATAACCTAACCACTTTACTAATGCTTGTTTGTTTGAACCACGCCCTTTACTTTTGATGATGCGTTCAATCTTAAATTCAGATCCTTTGCGTACACGTTTGTCACCTACCAAAACTAATTCTTCAGGGTAGAAAAAACCATCAATCAGTTCATTATTTAAGTCTGTTAGTTCATAAGTGTATAAATTTTGTCGCACAGAAGCGCGAGAGATTTTGAAAATTTCTTCACTGTAGTTTTTCTCATAACCTTTTTCAAAGGTACCTTTTGCACGACTGATACGGACATAATCATCCACTTTGTATATATAGGAACGAGATAACTTTCGTTGATTTAAAGCACGTTTCTGTAAATTTTTTCTCGCTTCGGAAGCATTGTAAACGGTAACATTAGCCGGTATCATCTGAGTACCGGTGTGTCTTGTGTGATTGTATGCGTTAACAATTTTATCAATTATATCGATATATCTGTGAGTATTTTTATGTGTAAAATATCTGTACATACGTTCCTTTAACGTTCGATTTAAACGCTCTACAACAGCGGCTTTAACATCTGGATTACGTACTACACGAAACAAAATCCCCTTTTTTTGAGAAATTCTTGAAAATTAGATACAACAAATTCTTTCCGTGCACCAGACTGTACATATACAGGTACTCTTCCATTTGATCTTGAAAGTATATTTTGAAAAGCATCGGATACTGTTTTTGCATTTTTATTACGCAATACCTCTATCCATGCATACTTACTGAGAATGTCTATTACTACCAGTATGTAACAGTATCCATCGTTATCAGATTTGAGCGATTGCATGTCACATAAATCCATCTCCCAACAATCGTCGACGTTAGAAACGTTGTAATATAATCTAGGAAACTTACGACGAATTGGTCTGTGTAAAGTGTATGCATCTTGATTACTCAACCATTCGTATATCCGATTCTTTTCTTTACGATTTTTTTTTCGATCAACTGACGAGCACCAGTGTAACCATTAGCATGGGAAACATCATAATATTTTCTAACGTAAGGCATTTTTATGCAACAATTCTCAACCACTTTTCACCTCTTACCGACGCTTGAGGTGTTTCACTAATTTTTCTCTTCAATTTTTTGGGATAAACTCTTTCAATCAATTTTAACAGGTTTGCATTTCCAACAAGATTTACAGGAGTTTGAGACAACGATATAAACCTAGCTATTTCAATAGCTCCTGTAGGTTCCTCCACTGTCTTCTTATTTCTGAGTGTGTAGTTTACAATTTCTACAACGTTAGAATTGGATATAGGTTTATTATCTATTAAAACAGTTCCACATTCATTCCAAGTTAAACGGTGAAGATTATTAGTTTTCCAGTATTTAAGAAGTATTTGACCTTTCTTTTTGTACGTTTTTGGAAGAGTATCAATAATTTCCTGTTCGGATAATGTTGTTGCGTTTACCTCTTCGTTTTCATCTTCTTCTTCATTTTCTATGGTACGCTCAATATTTTTAAAGTGTAAATATCGACATAATACTTGTAAATATTTTAGACTCTTTTCTCGTTCGTCTCTTATACTCTTGGAGAATAAGATGTCGTGCATTTCGGCATCAAGGCGCGATAACACATTACCTTTTGTTTGAATTCCACATTCTTCCGACGTGTCCTTTACGTAATCTTGTTGTTGTTGTTGTTGTTGTAGAACTGTATTTTGAAACACGTCTTCGGGAACCATCACCATTTTTTTAGCATGATTCATTTTCTCTCACTGCTGACTACCTCCAAATATTTTAGAAATCAACGTTCCTATAATTGGGTGCCAGCAAGAGAGGAAGGAACTGCCGCCTTGTTGCACAATACTCTTTTTTTTTACCCAGTCATGATTTACCATTTCTGTTGCTCTTTCTTTTTTTGTTTCAACCAATTTTCGCAAAACTTTACGATGTCTTTTCAATTTAGATTTTTGTGACTGTTTCAATGAGACAACACCTTTCAAGATATTCAACGCACACTCGCATATACATTAATTAAGTCTTTATTTGCTGAGCGTATAAAGAGCTAACCGTGTGTTATTAATCTGCGTGACACCAGAGCATTCAAACACGGATACCTTACTGACCGGTAAAACGTGACGAACATTACCACCTCCAATCTGATCGTTGTAATACGAATTGTATTGGATCATATCATTAGTTACTAGTTTAATTAACGCGTTTAAAGTGAAGTGTAACTGTCAACGTTCCGTATTCAAATGGCACTTGATTACCATATTGATCTCTTATATCTATTACAATATTTTGAAAACTATTATTTAACAATGGAATGTAATTAGGTGGAGAATATTGTTTGATCATGGTTCCACCGCTTTCGTACTTTGCGTTATTGTAGCACACTAAACGGAATAGAGCAGCTCTGACATCACCTACTGTGTAAGGCTCACAAATATCCGTGTAAACAAAAAGTTGATCAGGAATTGCTCTTGCGAGAGAAGCAGGTCTGTCAGCCTCAACTGTAATTCCATTGAAATTTATCGGAATTCCTGTATCTTTGTAGCTTTCATTTTCAAATCCAAATTTGCGTTTGAGTTTTTCTTTAAAGAAAATATAATGAGTTTGCTCACAATCACAAACTTTATGAAGAGTATAAAACCCCCTTTTTCTAACTGATCGTTTGAGTTGGATGTGTTTTGCAAATTCGATTGATTGATTTACTGCACGTTGAAGATCGGTAATGTCTTCATATATGCCTGATGGAAATGAACATATGATATCTGTCGCGATTCTGTCAGTTGAATTGTCAATCCGATACGAGAAACTCGATTCCTTCTCTTGAATGTGTAATATTGTACATGGAATTTGTATTTCTGTTAACCCTACGCTCCAATGACCATGTAAAGAAATTGCGTGTGACAAATGCGTGGTGTAACATGACGTGGTATTTTCAGGAAAGTATCGCATGCTACTGTTACTAGGAAGAACTACGTAAAAATTATCACTATCCACTGTTTTTTTTTTAAATCTGATTAATTTCACTGGCTTTCACCCAAGAGTTAAATTTGTGTGGATAACCTAACCACTTTACTAATGCTTGTTTGTTTGAACCACGCCCTTTACTTTTGATGATGCGTTCAATCTTAAATTCAGATCCTTTGCGTACACGTTTGTCACCTACCAAAACTAATTCTTCAGGGTAGAAAAAACCATCAATCAGTTCATTATTTAAGTCTGTTAGTTCATAAGTGTATAAATTTTGTCGCACAGAAGCGCGAGAGATTTTGAAAATTTCTTCACTGTAGTTTTTCTCATAACCTTTTTCAAAGGTACCTTTTGCACGACTGATACGGACATAATCATCCACTTTGTATATATAGGAACGAGATAACTTTCGTTGATTTAAAGCACGTTTCTGTAAATTTTTTCTCGCTTCGGAAGCATTGTAAACGGTAACATTAGCCGGTATCATCTGAGTACCGGTGTGTCTTGTGTGATTGTATGCGTTAACAATTTTATCAATTATATCGATATATCTGTGAGTATTTTTATGTGTAAAATATCTGTACATACGTTCCTTTAACGTTCGATTTAAACGCTCTACAACAGCGGCTTTAACATCTGGATTACGTACTACACGAAACAAAATCCCCTTTTTTTTGAGAAATTCTTGAAAATTAGATACAACAAATTCTTTCCGTGCACCAGACTGTACATATACAGGTACTCTTCCATTTGATCTTGAAAGTATATTTTGAAAAGCATCGGATACTGTTTTTGCATTTTTATTACGCAATACCTCTATCCATGCATACTTACTGAGAATGTCTATTACTACCAGTATGTAACAGTATCCATCGTTATCAGATTTGAGCGATTGCATGTCACATAAATCCATCTCCCAACAATCGTCGACGTTAGAAACGTTGTAATATAATCTAGGAAACTTACGACGAATTGGTCTGTGTAAAGTGTATGCATCTTGATTACTCAACCATTCGTATATCCGATTCTTTTCTTTACGATTTTTTTTTCGATCAACTGACGAGCACCAGTGTAACCATTAGCATGGGAAACATCATAATATTTTCTAACGTAAGGCATTTTTATGCAACAATTCTCAACCACTTTTCACCTCTTACCGACGCTTGAGGTGTTTCACTAATTTTTCTCTTCAATTTTTTGGGATAAACTCTTTCAATCAATTTTAACAGGTTTGCATTTCCAACAAGATTTACAGGAGTTTGAGACAACGATATAAACCTAGCTATTTCAATAGCTCCTGTAGGTTCCTCCACTGTCTTCTTATTTCTGAGTGTGTAGTTTACAATTTCTACAACGTTAGAATTGGATATAGGTTTATTATCTATTAAAACAGTTCCACATTCATTCCAAGTTAAACGGTGAAGATTATTAGTTTTCCAGTATTTAAGAAGTATTTGACCTTTCTTTTTGTACGTTTTTGGAAGAGTATCAATAATTTCCTGTTCGGATAATGTTGTTGCGTTTACCTCTTCGTTTTCATCTTCTTCTTCATTTTCTATGGTACGCTCAATATTTTTAAAGTGTAAATATCGACATAATACTTGTAAATATTTTAGACTCTTTTCTCGTTCGTCTCTTATACTCTTGGAGAATAAGATGTCGTGCATTTCGGCATCAAGGCGCGATAACACATTACCTTTTGTTTGAATTCCACATTCTTCCGACGTGTCCTTTACGTAATCTTGTTGTTGTTGTTGTTGTTGTAGAACTGTATTTTGAAACACGTCTTCGGGAACCATCACCATTTTTTTAGCATGATTCATTTTCTCTCACTGCTGACTACCTCCAAATATTTTAGAAATCAACGTTCCTATAATTGGTGCCAGCAAGAGAGGAAGGAAACTGCCGCCTTGTTGCACAATACTCGTTTTTTTTTTACCCAGTCATATTTACCATTTCTGTTGCTCTTTCTTTTTTTGTTTCAACCAATTTTCGCAAAACTTTACGATGTCTTTTCAATTTAGATTTTTGTGACTGTTTCAATGAGACAACACCTTTCAAGATATTCAACGCACACTCGCATATACAGTTAATTAAGTCTTTATTTGCTGAGCGTATAAGAGCTAACCGTTGTTTATTATCTGCGTGACACAGAGCATTCAACACGGATACGCACTTTTTACTGAAATGGTTGGGTATACAGCCTCCTATTTGTCTCCTCGATCTTTTCTGCCTCATAGTTTGATTAGCACTATCCATCATTTTCTTCCTTCTCTATTCTTATCGAAATTTCAAGCTGTATTTTGGCACGTACACGTACTGCACTCTATCGTCGGGAAAGATTGACGTGCGAAATCGTATTTCTTCCCGAGTACTCTGTTTCAAATCTAGCAAAAGATATCCGTGGGGTGGAGCTGTACTATCCGAATATGCCTCTTGTAAAAATTTTGGGTCTTCAGGGTAGACTTGACGAGCGAGGTATTGAATCTGTGCACGATCTCGTGGATTTTTAAAAATTACGATATAATTGGGGTTTAAAGATATGTCTCGTTGTCCGGATCCTTCATGAAATAGATTTTGTGTAATAAAAATTACGCTAATAACGACTCGTTATTATTTTCAACAATTCCTCTCGAGATCTGACAATTTGCGTTTGTTTCAAGTTACTCTTTTGCCCGAATTTACCCCAAAAAGAGTTCAAACTCATCTTGCCACACGCTCTCAACCCAGGGTTGTTTTCAATTTTGTCCATTTCTAATCGTACCCCTTCATCGTTAAAATATTGATCAATATATAATTGTTTTGTCTCTTCGTTGATGCACCATGAAGGCCAACCACTAGCACTTTTTGTAATTGCTAAAAAAGTATTTATATAATCCGCGAAAAGCCCACCGGTATTTGTCTTTTGATCATACTGAGTTATCTCATATTGCCATACTATATATATTTCTGTAATTTTGTAACCAAGATCAATGGCTTTACGCAGCTCGTCAGCAACCCAAGTGCCGGAAAATTCCCGATCACGTTCATTAGTATGAGTACAATCATTTTGATTCATTTCTTCGCAACAAGATCGACAAAGAGCAAATAGTAGGCGACCGTGCATTTTTATAGGTAACAGTGGAATAAATAAATTTCTTAGTGGTAAAACTTTACACTTTACTAACCCTTCAATTCGGGAAAAGTCATTTATATTATCATTTAACAGCTCGGAACATTCATTACCAATATAAATGCGTGGATGACCAATAGGAAATCGTCCTCTTTTACACACATATGGATAAAGCGAGCAAATGTCGGTATATTTAATTTTTTCTCCCGGTTCAACAGAGCGTCGAGCAACGATATTTTCTGTTCTACCCCCAAAAAAAGCATCTCGTGGATTTAAAATGGATCTATACATTATTGGGTGATGTTCTACAAATTCTCTAATTTCCGGATTGTGTATTTTTAACTCGTCAAACTCGCATTCCCACATTTCACGCACTTCATATCCTAAATCTTTTATTTTTTCAACTTTCTTACACGTATTTTCATAACCTTCGTTCATTGTACGACCGTATGCCATTTTACGATCTCTAAATTTGTCAAAACATTTCGGACAACCATGTGTGTAGCAGCCCTGATACTCAAAAACGATCTCTTTTTCATTTGGCTTATTTTCATTCGGAGGAAGGTAACCATCAACGCGAAACCGTTCGGGTAACATAAACTCACGCGCTCTACCAGCATGAATGATTTCCCGGTCGAGTTCTCGTTCACAATAAACTAACCACTGCAAAGATTTTTGAAAATGTTTATCTGCTCGCCTATATCCTCCAGACGGAATTATTGCGATAGTATTTTTACGTAAAAAATTTTTTCTGAATACAATCGAGCAAGCTGATGCTATAGTGGTAGCTTCCGTAAATGGACATGTATTTCCAGATTCTAAAAATATTTTTCGAAATGCGATGCAAGCAAGTCTCAAAATCTCGACATCCATACGACAATATTCTACGATTTCTGTTTGAAAATTGAATTCATAAGACGGCAAAGTTTCATTATACCACGAGTAAAATGCCTTTCGTTCGCTACTCGACATGGAATCTGGCGCGTAATATTTTGGATCGGGTAAAGAACCAATGTAATTTTGATTTTCTACCGTATTGAATAAATGCGGAAAGTAACCCTTTTTTGCGGAAGGAGGTAACGCAAATGCGGCCGGTAAAGCACTAAGTCTCATGTGAAAGTAATTCAAGCTATCGATAAATTTTGTTCGTCCACATTGTATCATTATAATATTTTTACCATTTAAGATAACATTTGGAATTAACGACATATTCTCAACAATTTCACGAAGAATAAACTGCGCATCGAATGATCTGGCATTATGAGCGATACAAATAATTTGACTAAATTCGGAATTTTTTCTTATTGACAATTCAATTAAATTTTTAACTGGATCTTTACAAAAAATATATTCGCGTATTCCACATGTTTCACAATTTTCATGAATATCTGATTTATGCATACAGTTATTGCAAACTTGTTGAACTACACATAAATTCGCTATATGTATTTGTATGTTGAGGTTACCGCGATATGAAGAATCTTGACGCGTTTCGAAATCATAAAAAATGAACAGATTTTTCTTTGAAGGTGTTATCGTATTTGAAATATGTTTAATTGGTTGAATATAGCACAAATCATTCACATTATGTTTTGAATGACATAAATTACAGTAATTTTGACCGCATTCGTGTTTCCCTGTATATACATTAAAAACTTTACAACAATTAGAGCACATTTTTACAACATCACACAATTTTTTATTTTTTTTTTTTTATAATTACCATACCTTTTATGATTATCAAAACAATGTTGATTGCAAAATGTCCGACAGCAATCATTACACGTAACTGACGCATTACTTTCCGACGCACAAGGAGGTGACACAAAACACCGAGCACTTATGCGAATTTATGTATGTATACTTTTTATTGCAAAATTCACAAAAGAATCTTGATCCTGCTGCTGCAGTTAAATTTAAAATTGTATTAAAATGTCGCGCGTTAGAGTCGTATAAAATATTTATATTACCCTGAATACCATTACTATTTTCGTTTACGTATGGCCGACCATCGAAAAAAGCAGGTACACCGCTTCCTAAAGTCTCATTATCGTAAATAACTATTGCTGTATTTTTTTTGTGCATAATGTTGTTGAAATAGCTGTATCTCATGAATTTCGCATCCTTCCAATGGAATATTAACGTTTGATGATATAAGAAGTTGATCAGCTTTTTGTTCCTGCATTTTTCGACGACCGTCTCGAATAATTTCCCATTCTTTGTGAGATTTTTCCGTTGACAATAATTTTAAGTTAACAAATGCTTCTCCTACTACGAGCGCTCGAGGTAAACATTAATTATCTCTATTTCTTATAGTTACAATCGAACGCATTCCTAAATTATTTAGTACAATTTTTTTCTTGTTCCACCCTCACCGGTAGGTACGTCAACGAGAGATACTGTTAATATAAAGGTTTCATCTAATTGAAAACTTTCATTACTTTGAGTCAATCCACTGATTAACGACCAGAGATCATTTATAAGAAAATTATTGACAGGCCGATACGATAGACCTGCTGGACCCTTGGCAAAATTCGTACTTTGTATTCCAATACTTATAAAATCATTTGGGGCAGTTCGTGAAATTATAAAAGAATGTATATCACGGATGGCCATTTCTAACCATGTAATTGGGTTAACATTACCAACACGAGAAGGAGCCACTATTTTAATTAACAATCGTTTATCGTTAATTTTGTATTTACTTATGTATTTGTGATTTTCTTCATATATAATAAAACGCTCACCAGGACCGCGAATTTCATTGTCGATCTCATCGGAATCAGAAGACTCGTTGTCTTCGGTGGATGAATCGCGGTTTCTCTGAATATCATTATCTCCTCCACATCCATATTGTGTTATATCATTCAGAGACGTATCCGCATCGTACCCGGAAGTTTTGTCATTGGTTGCATACGATTTTGAAATAAATGAATCAGCAGTGTCAGAAGCTGACGAAGATAAGTCTGCATTATAATCATAATTTATTGTTGATTCTGAATTGGAACTCTCCGACGTATTATATTCTGCAAGAAATTAAAATTTAGTAATATTTTATTTGATAACAGATTAAAATAAGAAAACATAAAGCTAATTACATTATGCCTCAGGTGGTCCGGAAAAGCTTTCAGAAACTCGAGATAAAAGGTCCTCCAGATCATTTTCAGTAAATAAGGTGGAATGTAAATCTAATAGCATGTCTCGTATCCATCTTAGTTCCTGTGCTTTACGAACATCTATTATTCCTTGTACTTCGTTAAATAAAATTGGCGGTAGTAAATGAACGTTCCCAAAGCTTCTCCGAATTACTTTAAAAATTATTATTATACAGATTGTGTAAATATGAGAAACCGAATTTTTTATTTAAAAAATACTTACTTTCGTTGATTTGCATATCGTGTGCGCTACGTTGATCGAAAGTGTGGGTGGTTACCCTATTATGTTCTCTCGTCTGAAACACCATTTCTCTGTACGGTGGTACCCTACGAATAAAATTGTGTATCATTTCCCTTCTTTCAGTCGAACGAATAATTATGGCAGGTGCTGCTGAAGTAGATGGTGTTGGTTCGGATGTACGCACACGTTGATTCACAAGTGTATGCAACTGTTCCCTGGAATTTTCGTATAACAACAAAAATTGTTCGTGATTTCTTCTAAGTGGGTTTTCCTCTGCATCCAAATCAGATATTTCTTCCGATGAAGATGAATCATTCATCGCAACCCTGAATTGATTTTCATTAAATGCTTCCTCCACTTGAGCAGAAGGTTCATCATCCGAATCATAGGAACTGTCATTTTCATCACTGGATATAATAACATTATCGTTGTTTTCCGATTCTTCATTTTCCTCCTCCTCCTCCTCCTCTGCTTCACGCAATAAGTTTTCTCGAGCTACAAATAATACAATCGTTATTACTATATATATATATATATGAATTTAATCATTTAGAATATTTATTATTACATAATAATCGTCATATGTACTAAGTAAAATGATATAAATTTAAAAATCACCACCATAATTAAAACTCTCTTTATTATTAACAATTTAAAACTAACAAAAATAGAAAAGTGATTTTTTAACTCCATATTATTTAGACAAAATAAAATCGATTCGTAAAATAAAAATCAACTTTTCTTGAAAATTAACAAAAAGAAAAATTGAAATTCGGTTATGAAGATCAGGTTACAGCAGCTCGAGTCGACTCATATAAACTCGTAAACTTATCTTCTTTTTACGAGCAATTCGTCATTTTCAATTTTTGCAATTTCTAAATTAAACTTAATATTCAATTTTGACACTACCATTGTTTTATGCATTAAGTAAATAATATACAGTTAAAAAATCACCTCGATACGATAATTAGAACTACTTTTATTATTAACAATTTATAACTTTTAAACTAACAAAGATAGAGAAGTGATTTTTGAACTACATATTATTTAGACAAAATAAAATCGATTCGTAAAATAAAATTCAACTTTTTTTTCAAAATTAACAAAAAAGAAAAATTGAAATTCGGTTATGAAGATCAGGTTACAGCAGCTCGAGTCAACTCATATAAACTCGTAAACTTATCTTCTTTTTACGTGCAATTCGTCATCTACAATTTTTGCAATTTCTAAATTAAACTAAATATTCAATTTTGACACTACCATTGTTTTATACATTATAGTACATTGTGTACCAAGGGCGCAAAATTGGGGATTCTGGCCCGAGGGTGAGTTTTCACCCGAGCGAAGCGTGGGTGAAACACTCATCCGAGGGCCGCGAATCCCCATTGCGCCCGTGGTGCACATACTATTTTCTGTCCGAAAGGGTGAAAAATGCTTTAAAAAGGGTTGCTGAAGAAGAAACGTACAAACATTGTATGAATGTAGAAAAAGGGCGAGGGGGCGAAGCCCCCGCCGGGGGGGTTTGGGGGGGGCGGAGCCCCCCCTAGAAAGAATAAAAATAAGATTATTATAATTATTAAATTGTTAAATATTATTAAATTATTAAATATTATTCATAATTATTAAATATTATTCATTATTATTAAATATTATTAATTATTAATTATTAAATTATTATAATTTAATATAACAAATATTATAAAATTACGTAATGTAATTAATGTAATTTAATTTTTTAATTTTGTGATTTGTTAGGAATAAAATTTTCTAATATCGATATTTAAATACAAATTAAATTTCATATTATTATTTGTTTGTGCGCTGTTGTCGTTCTGTGTAAACAAAGCATTAATCCGCTAGTTGTCTCCTCACTCTTATCACTAATTCTTTTGTACATTTAGGCGTCAGTACTGCTATTTGTAAATAAATCATTTAAAAAAATAAATAATTTAAAATTAAATTTTCATTGTTTGTTTAATATTTTTATTATTTTTTCATGTATAAATGACCGGGCGAAAAAACTAATAAAAAAAGCAGGCGGGAATTGGCCATTTTGCGCCCGAAAAAGCGAGCGCAAAAACGCATTTTGCGCCCGCGCGGGCAGAAAGTAAGTAATATACAGTTAAAAAATCACCTAGATACGATAATTAGAACTATTTTTATTATTAACAATTTATAACTTTTAAACTAACAAAGATAGAGAAGTGATTTTTGAACTACATATTATTTAGACAAAATAAAATCGATTCGTAAAATAAAAATCAACTTTTCTTGAAAATTAACAAAAAGAAAAATTGAAATTCGGTTATGAAGATCAGGTTACAGCAGCTCGAGTCGACTCATATAAACTCGTAAACTTATTTTTTGAGAAGCAAAGCACATCGACACAATTTATATAATTATGTACGATGCTTCCGTTTTTTTTAAATAAATTTGAATTCACTTACCTTCTTCTTCTTCGTGTTCATTTATCATTCGACGTAGATGATAAACATTTTGAAACCCTCTATGACTTGTATACTCCGCCGCACATTTTGTTGCAATTTTTGATGCTCTAAATAATTTATTATAAAATTCGGCTATTTTACGTGGCCCACAAACACTTAATAAAATTTAAATTCTTTTTGAAGCACTCTAAGTTCCCTCGAAACTGTAATTCATTGGAACCATGCAATATTGCATTTTCTTTTAATCACATTATTCTGATTTTTTAAAATACGTGCGAATTTAATTAGTATTTTACGAAAAATTAACTGTGCAGTCTCCGTCATTCTTGATGCGTAAAAAGAATTTATGAATGATCTAAGCTGAAGTCTCATTGTAACTAAAACGTACAACGAGGACGCTGCCCCTTTTAATGAAAAAACTTATCTAAAAAAAGGACCCTCGAACTTAACTATTGTGTCTCCATCTCAGGATATTTTGATTAATTTTTTTTGCAAGCTGATTATTTCGATTCTTGAAAGGAAATAGAACCATGCTTTTTAAGGTATGGTGTGATCATATTTATTCAAACAACGTTTGTAAAGTTTAGTACGTTGTGACATAGCGTTTCCTTCAAATATGAATAAAATAGGAATCCCGTACACTACGTACAACAATTAATAATAATAATAATAATAATCTGGATAAATATGCGTATGTCCGTTTAAACAATTAGGGGGAATTAACATTCGTCCTTCGTCCTATCAAGATGGCTGGCTCAGCACGTGCACGAATTTCTTACCTGTGCCGTGGATCCTTGTCTCGCCGACGGGAAAATGGCGGACTAATAGAATTCTTTCTAATATAATTAATTACAATCACAAAAGGAGATAATTAAAATCACACAAAAGGAGAATGAATTTAATTGTCCACATAAGGGAGTAATCAACTATTTATTCACTTCACTTATAATATTTTTTTTCTTTAAATTCAACTTTTATGGACGAAGTCGCGAACTATTCATTAACATAGGAAAAATTATTACAGTACGATTTTGATTATAATCTATAACAATTATTTACTAAAAATCCCGAATTTAAGTAATCGAGGTAGTACGACTTACGTTACATTAAACCGCGATACCGCAAATAATCCAACAAACAATAATATATTCGCATCAACGAAATAACGTGGCCGGCGGGCAGTCCACTTACCGCACGCGAGTCGATATTTCCAAATCCTCCAATAATAATCTCCTAGACTTCCTCGCAACTAGATTTTCTTCCAAACAATACTCTCAATAAAATAATCTCCTTCTTCTTCCAACGATAATTATCCTTAATATCACAATAATCCAACAATAATCAATACTTCCGAAATAATCTGATAACTTAGAAAAATACACTGGCGTCTCGTTTCACGGATCAGCTAGTAATAATTTCCTCTCCTCCTTTTTCCGCTTTCTTCTTCCTTCTTCTATATTTCCTTCAAAGCCGACCCGCGGCGCTGTCAACTTCCTTCATTTTGAATATGGCACCCGTTATCCATCATTGGCAGGTCAACAGGTGCTATCGATACTACTGCCACCTTCATTCCTCCAGTATTATTCCTTCAAACATAGTGGTGCGAATATTATTTCCAGTCCCAAGTGTTAGCTGGGCTAGCGCCTCCACTTGTGCAATTCGCACTCTTCTTTTCTCTCTCTTACACACTGGAGTCGAGTACGAGAGAGTCCCGCGCTTCGTTGCGCCTGCGCGCTCTCTCGGTAGTCCTCGTGGTGCAAGCGAGTGAGCTCCCCCCTCTCCGTCGCCGCCTATGTACACGCATGCAGCAGTATTGCTTCGCGCGCGAGTCCGTTCTCTCTCTCCGTCTCTCTCACTTTCATGTTTACGAATACTCGGCGGTTGTGCAGTGATTCGAACCTGGTGCGGCTTCACGGCGACGACGTCTACGAGGAAAGGAGTTCCCATCATCCGGAGGTGTTGTCTGCGCGGGTCGGCGTTTCCATCATTTCTCCTTCACCAGCAGCGAGTAACCTCTCTCTCTCTCTTCTCTTCAACTAGCTCGACGTTATGGTAAGTATTATTTGTTTATTCTTCTCTCTTTATCTCCGACACATAAAACAAACCAATTCAATTCCATTATTTCCCATCCTTTCCTTTTATTTATTCATACGACTCGGTGATGACAATGGCTGAGGCTTTGTTATACATTGTTTACCTTTTCCCTAACCTCTCTAGTACCACATGTCAACCTTACCTCTAACCTATCCCATACACTACAATTATTGTTTACAAGCTCTACTTATTTAGTTTAAACAATCATGTGATTCGTTATCACTTTAATTTATAATCTTTCCCTACAGGTAACGATGCCCAGGACCAGCAGGAGCCAGTGCCAAGGAGTCGCCAAACAACCAACGTAGGAGTTTTCCTGACCCAGGAGGAGGTATCATCGGCGTTTACACACAGGTAATGCACAGGCATTACCTGTACATACAGGTAATGCACAGGCATTACCTGTGTTAGGTAAGATGTTCCTATTTTAGTATCTTTGTTTTATTACCATATTTTAATACCATATATTTGTTTTTCAGGTCTTGGACGACGACAAAATTCAAGATTTTATTTATTCATGTGAGGTATTTACTACCTCACAACGTAACTAAAATAAATATTAATTACACACTATTATCATATTCGTTTCTCTTTTTTATTAGAAAGTTCTCCGAATTGATAGTTCATTTGAAAAAATAAATTTTTACTACATCCTGTTGTTCTGATCTTTATTCGAATAGGTGTAGATCACTTTCATGTTTTGCAAGTATCGTATCAATGATAATTAAAACCATAATTTATGTAGTATATTTTTAAGAGGGTTACTTTTCAGTCACATATTTACTTGAACTCAGCTATCGGTATGATCATCTTTCAAACTGATGTAAGATCAGTTTCATTTTTTATAGGTTTATATTGTTTTATTCTCCATATCATGTCGGTAATAATCAAAAGGATATTTTAGATAAAATATTTAAGAGGTTCAACTTTTCGGTCACCAATTTTCATCCGCTCAGTTCTTGGTCTACCTCGGATACAACCATGTCGTGGTCCTCGGCTAGTAAAAAATTCGATTATTTGAATAAACGGATCAAAAACGTGACGCGATTAATTAATATAAATAATTTATTAATTAGAATCAGTACAAATAAAGTAGCTGAATTAATTGATATATTAGAAAAATTAGAGTCGCAGAAAACTGCATTACGACACTATTTAGATACTATTAGTTTGAAAGAAAGTTTTTTGAAAAAAAAGTATTTTGAATTTGATAAATATCCAGTGGAAGGTACATCGTGTATGTTGTGCAACAAGATTTTAAAAAGAGTTACACGAAGCAGTACATGGGAAAGCTGCAAAAAGTGTGAAAAGTTTAGATGCTGCGAATGTGTTCGTCAAGAATGCAAGTGCATAGAAGATCAGATTTCACCTGAATCTCCATCACCTTCCGAGCAAGGTAAACACTTAGTAACACATCAGATACCTACATCATCATCAAGTAGTGTCCCACTGTCTATACCTGCACTTACGATCAGCGTTGAAGAGATGATGGAGATCCTCTTCAACATAAAACAAGAGCCTGCTGATGTCGGAGAGTGGGAAACCGAGGAAATTTAAAAACCGTAACAGTACTCGTAGTTATAGTGTAGAATAGTGTAATTATAGTATTCGTAATTTTAATGTGAAACTATTATAAGTATCCAGTTTTTTCTGCTCGTCGTAAAAAGAGTAAGTAATTTTTAATCACATATGACGTTTCACTTGACAAATCAACTTTTCTTGAAAATTAACAAAAAAAAAATTGAAATTCGGTTATGAAGATCTGGTTACAGCAGCTCGAGTCGACTTGTCGCGTCCCGACGAAAATTATATTATTATTTTTCGTAAAAAGTACTGCGTAGTTTAGAATAAAAATACGGCGTAGAAGACGAACAAAATAAGGTTGATAAAGAATGATTCTAAGTAAATGCAGTAATATAAAATATAATTTATAAAGCTAAGGAACAGATTATTTTACGAGTGTTTCAAACGAAACAGAGACTGATACGTAGAGTTGAAGATATTATTCAAAGCCAATACGCACATAAGCGGGATCGCCGATAGTGAGATCGAAACGAAGGGTTACACAAGAGTTTTTTTTGTACTGCACTATAAAATCAATGCTCGGAGAAGAGCCGGCAATGGGAAACATCGACTAGAAAATTCGAGCATTAGAAGGAAGTAATAAATTAAGCCGTTCTTTGGATAACGTCGCAGTAATAAAAGGGGGACAGCAAATTCTCCGAATTAACTACGAAGCGATACAGAAAATGCATGGGATTCGACAATTTTTAACTACGCACATCTAACGGTCCAATCGGGTGCAAGCACAGAAAAATCGAGAACTACTTACACAATTTCCATATAAGGCAAAGTGTAAGACAAGGAAGAAGTGTAAGACAAGGAGAGATGCATAGATTTTAGGGTATATAAAGAGGACCCAGAACAGACACAGCCACTCCTAAATTTTCATCTAAAGCTTTCGCAAGGCGAAGCTCTGCTGGACAACTCTTTGATTTTTATCCGAGGGCGTGGCTCTGCTACTTGAACTTTAAGTAATACGTATTAAAAATCACAAGAGGAATCGAGACGTATCATTGACATCTACAAGCCATAGTCGAGGAACTACGACTTCGACATCTGGAAATCGTCGAGCTCCAACAGCATACACATCTAACGTCGACGCCCGCAGGTCTAGCAGGACATTATACGGCAATCTGACACCGCTACCCACGTTCAAGGCGGACCTTCGTTCCTCACCGAATATACACACATATATATATATATATATATATATATATACATATATATATCTATATATTTGGGTACTTAAGGTATATTCTTTTCGGCTATCTATACACTTGTATTATTCGTAAAGGCAACCTGATATTTTATGTTATTTCGATTGCTGAACCAACCGTTTTCTTTTAAAACAATTATTATTATTACAATTTATTTATAATAATTATTCGTTGCATTGCATTTGATTTGCAATATTCGCGGTTTGAAATACATTTGATTAACAATAATTCATGTTTAATTAAATCTGCATTTATTTATAATGATTCTTATTTCGATTATTAATTATTAATGTTTATAATGAAATAACCTTGCGAATATTTTATTCTATAATGTATTAATGTGTTCGCCGTACATTTGTTTATTTAATCAAAATTAATCGTTATTCGACTTAAATAATTTTATACAATTGTTAATAAAATAGTGTAAATTTATGTGTTTTTGCCCATTAAAAAGCTGTAATAATTTAGTTTCACGTGTTCATTTAAAGAAAAAAACAGCATATTATATTTAAATAAATAATGCATAATAAATACGAAATAAAATATATTATTTTATTTATCCCACATTATATCCTGCATCTCTACTCTCAAAATAACTTCGCTCGCTACTCCCGGAGACGTAAGGCTAGTCCTAGTCAAACAAGAGCGAAAGGAACGCGAATGGTTTATTAACCATTTGCCTTCTTGTAATATTTTTTATGGTAATTGGTGCAAGTCTGGACGTGACAGACTCATATAAACTCGTAAACTTATCTTCTTTTTACGAGCAATTCGTCATCTACAATTTTTAAAATTTCTAAATTTAACTAATTTTTGAATTTTGACACTACCATTGTTTCATGCATTAAGTAAATAATATTCACTTAAAAAATCACCTCGATACGATAATTAGATCTCTTTTTATTATTAATAATTTCCAACTTTTAAACTAACAAAGATAGAGAAGTGATTTTTGAACTACATATTATTTAGACAAATGAAAACGATTCGTAAAATAAAAATCAACTTTTTTTCATAATTAACAAAAAGAAAAATTGAAATTCGGTTATGAAGATCAGGTTACAGCAGCTCGAGTCGACTCATATAAACTCGTAAACTTATCTTCTTTTTAGAAGCAATTCGTCATTTACAATTTTTACAATTTCTAAATTAAACTAATTTTTGAATTTTGACACTGCCATTGTATTATGCACTAAGTAAGTAATATACAGTTAAAAAATCACCTCGATACGATAACTTGCACTCTTTTTATTATTAATAATTTATAACTTTTGAACTAACAAAGATAGAGAAGTGATTTTTGAACTACATATTATTTAAACAAAATAAAATCGATTCGTAAAATAAAATTCAACTTTTTTTCAAAATTAACAAAAAAGAAAAATTGAAATTCGGTTATGAAGATCAGGTTACAGCAGCTCGAGCCGACTCATATAAACTCGTAAACTTATCTCCTTTTTACAAGCAATTCGTCATCGACAATTTTTGCAATTTCTAAATTAAACTAAATATTCAATTTTGACACTACCATTGTTTTATGCACTAAGTAAGTAATATACAGTTAAAATTTACCTCGATACGATAACTTGCACTCTTTTAATTATTAATAATTTATAACTTTTGAACTAACAAAGATAGAGAAGATTTTTTTTAAACTGCAAAATATTTAGAAAAATGTAAATTTTATTCGTAAAATAAAAATGAACTTTTATTCAAAGCTGACAAAAAATTTAAATATTTTTTTCAAAATAAATGTTTTTTTTGTATGGTGGATTGGGGGTGAGGGGAATACTGTAAGCAGGTATAGGGAGTCATAACAAATGACGTCATCAAGGTCACACGTGAGCTTACTTGTTTGTTTATATAAACAAACAATTAAGATAACATTCCATTTTTTCAAAGTCATTTAATTATTTTTTAAGAAGGGTATTAAATGACCTTGAAAAATGGAATTTTATCTTATTCTAAGGTGGATTGAAGGGTGAGGGGAATACTGTAAGCAGGTATAGAGGGGCATAACAAATGACGACATCACGGTCACACGTTAACTTATTTATTTGTTTATATAAACAAACAATTAAGATAACATTCTTAAGATAACATTCCTTTTTTCAAGGTCATTTAATTATTGGCTGAGAAGGGTATTGAATGACCTTGAAAAAGGAATGTTATCTTAAGAATGTTATCTTAATTGTTTGTTTATATAAAACATCATATATATAGTTGTATATTTTGATTTAGTCATTGAGTACGTGATATCTAGTCGGCGAGACTGCCCATTTTTCCCCGGGCAAGCACACCGTTACATGCACAATAATTTTATTGCATCGTAGCTAAAAATGTCGACAAAAGTTATTGATTTAAGAGCCGAAATGCTAAAATTAACGCTATACTTGTATAGTAATGCAGTTATACCGTGAAACGTAGTTCAAGTTTTTGTAGATGAAATTATAAAATTTACAAATAATTCATTTTTGAGTTATTTAGATCAGTGCATCGACTTTAATTCGTCTAATTATAACAAAAAAATGGTCAACGATGTAAAATATTTATTGGAGTCTTCAAAAAATATATTAAGTGAATTCTCTACGGAGTACAAAAGATTTTTACTTTATGAAAAAAATTGTCTTTTAAAAAATCCAGAAGAACATGTAATTCAAGAGCTTCTTGCAGAAAAATGCGGCGATAAAAAAATTTGTTTAGAAAATGAAAACGTGTGCTTACAATACATTCCATTAAAATAGAGTTTAAAGTTAATGCTCGAAATTCCGGGCTCTTTTAATTTATTAGAAGATTACATGGACAAATTAGAAAAAGAAATCGTAATTACTAATTTTATTCAGGGCGATTTGTGGAAAAAGAAACGTCAACATTTCATCGGAAAATTTGTAATGCCTTTATTTATTTTTTGTGACGATTTTGAAACAGGAAATGCTCTTGGATCGAATGCAGGGAAAAATAAATTAGGTGGACTATATACATCAATATCACGTTACCCTCCACATATAACAACACAACTTAGTAATATCATATTAACTGCTTTATTTTTTTCAAAAGACAGAAAAACCTTTGGTAACAAAAAAATATTTACCAAATTAATCGAAGAATTAAATGATCTACGAGAAGAGGGTTTAATAATCAACGTTGACAATAAACCACAGACTGTTTATTTTCAGTTATGTTTAATTTTAGGCGATAATTTAGGTCTAAACGAAATATTAGGTTTCGTAGAAAATTTTGCTTTTGGCCGACCTTGTAGGATATACAGAAGTAATATAAACCAAATAAAAACTTTAACTGTGGAACATGCAACTATTTTAAGAACCGGCGAATCTTACGATAAGGACGTACGAGATAACTGTCCTTCTGAAACCGGCATAAAAGAAAAATGTGTGTTTCAAACAGTAAACGGGTTTCGCGTAACAGAAAATATTTCATTGGATCTCATGCATGATATGTTAGAGGGTACTGCGAATTATGTATTAGTGGAGATTTGCAATGATCTCATATATAAACAAAAACTATTCTATTTAGATTTTTTAAATAATAGAGTAGAAGAATTTCAGAAAAGCCAGAAAAAAATATCGAATAAAATTCCTGTTTTAAAAAGAGAGCATATTCAAACAAAAAAAAAATTTAAAATGCCCGCTGCAGAAATGCTTAATTTTAGTAGGTATTTTGGATTGCTCGTAGGCAATAAAATATCAGATGACAATTCTGCGTGGTTTTTATATTTATTGCTTAGAAAAATCATAGGCATAGTAACATCACCTCATTGTACTGAGGCGCAAGTACTTGTACTAAAATCATTAATAGAAGACTTTTTAAGTGCGTATAAAGATTTATATGGACCTTTAAAATATAAATTTCATAACATGCTTCACATTCCGCGAACCATTATGAAGAACGGTCCGTTAGTCCATTTTTGGTTCATGCGATATGAGTCAAATCATAGAAATTTAAAATTATATTGCATTTCATCGAGTAATCGAATGAATATCATCAAAACTATAGCTTTGAAAAACCAACTTAGGATGGCATACATCAAATTATTAAAAAAAACGGATTTAATTGAAATAATATACGAGACGAATGAAGTAATTGATTTAAGCACTCAAAGAAGGCTCTTTTCAGACAGTGACGATGCAGAGGAAATATTGTCAACTGATTGGATAAAATATAAGGGTGTGCAGTATACCATCGGCATGTTTCTCGTGGAAAAAATGGATGAAAATGAATTAATTAATTTTGAGAAAATCACTGATATATATATATATATATATATATATATATATATATATATATTAAAGGTACAAATATTTTTCTGCGTATGCAAGGTTTTATAAACATATATTTCGATGTACATATGAATGCTTATTTAGTTCATGAATCTAAAACATTTGTTTTAAAAGATGTTAATGAATTATTGGATGTATCTCCTTGTGTTATGGTAAAACGCAATGAAAATATTTACATTGCAACAAAATATTCATTATAAACGGTTTTTATGTATATTATATATATCCAGCCATTATGTTGAAAGAATAAAATATTATTTATAAACCCTGCACTATGTTTTTTATGCAAAATACATTTCCAGTAGTTATCTAAAATAATGAAATTGAGTTAGATAAATTACTAAATTCTTTTAGTAATAAGACAATGTATCTGAAATTCGTAAAAAATTACAGATTTTCAATTCCAAGTATACGTCAAGTGGTTTACTATTTAAGGCAGCTCTATAGTTATATGAATGTTCTAAAAATTGGTCAATAGTAAATTAAATAGTTAAAATGAAATTTTCTTAACGGCCCTGCAAAATTTCAATATTAGTTGTCGTGTAATTTTTTTTCTAAAAAATTAATTCAAAATTTATTGTTTTAACATAAGCTCATATGTCGGTTCTATTTTAATACCGCTGAAACTAAGATGTTTTACTTGATATTATATTTTAACATATACTATTAAGAAATATAAAAATATATATCGGTTATCAATTAAAATGTTTATATATCATGAAAAAAGCTCGAAAATTTAAGGCTAAATGTTCAAAATTAATAAGGGTAATCTTTACTTACAAATTTTTTTTACAAAAATTTAAATATAATATAATTTTTATACTAGAAAAAGTTGTTAAAATATTTTAAAATAATGTTTAGTTACTATAAATTACATTTTAAATGTGTTAAATAAATTTTGGCTAATCTCTCATTTGATTAGTCAAGTATGTCAAATATTTAATATTTAATTCATTAAAACCAATAAATATTTATTTATTTGTACCAATTATATAAATTATGAATTATGCTTTAAAGAATTATATTAATTCTTGAAGCAATTTCAATTATTACATACTAAATAATTATTGAAACACTTGAGCAATCCTTACTTGAAAACTTCGTTAATTTATACGGTATAGAGTCAGTTTAATATTGCCGGACTTACTCAAGCAAAAATTGCTTAACTAAGTTAAGCAACTGTAGCTTTTTACGCCCTACCGGAGTAATAGGGTAAAAATTGCTTGACTCTCCCGTAACTTTTGCTTTTTTTTTTTGTCTCCGTGTACATGAGTTGTGCATTGACATATGCATATAAACCACGTATTTGGCTGCATAAAACATTAGCCTATCGCCCTTCAACCAGCAAAGTCCGCGATCTAAAAGAAAAAAAGAAGGAAACGGAAAAAGAGGATCAACAAGGACAAAAGACGACACACAATAATTGCGTCTTCAAGACAAGGTTCCGTCTGGGAAACGACAGAGCACTCCGATAACCGTAACTTGTACCGCATACTCACCTCCTGTAAATGCTACGAACACAAGTATTTCCACCATCTCCCAAGATACGATCGATGCCGATCATACGACATAGTACGCGAGGAGGAGGAAGCCGCTGCAAAGCATGAACAAGTTGCAAACACTCAACGCAATAAAAATTTTGCCTCTGCAGACAGTGGGAGTATACCCTGCGGACAAGATTCCTCAAATTCTGACGAAGCCGACTGCAATTGTTGTTAACAATGAGGATCACCGAAAACCCGGTGAGCATTGGTTGGCCATCTACATCGATAAACGCGGAATTGGATACTTCTTCGACAGTTTCGGTCGACCACCCGCCGTACCACAACATATTCAATGTCTCCGAAGAAACGTAAGGTTTACACCTGGAGTCCTAAGCAGCTACAAGATTTCGCTTCTATCCTGTGTGGTCAGTATTGCGTTAATTTCATTCACCACATGTCTCACGGTCATTGCATGGACAGTTTTTGGAGACTGTTCACCGACGATACTGCAAACAACGATAAATTAAATTTAAAATTATTTTATAAGAATATCAACAATAATTTTCATTATAATAATAATTGTAAGAAGAATGTTTATTATATAACTCATTTGCAAACATGTAAAAGAATACATAATAATAATAATAATAATAATAATAATAATTTTAATTATAATATATAAACAGGTATATTAGTTGGAAGTTTCTATTATTAACGTAATATATAACCGAGTGCAAAATATCTATAATTTTACTCTTATTTACTCTATATGTAAGTGTGTGAATTTATTTTAAGTTTTATCAGGTCAACCGGAATCACTGTCTATGTATAAGTTTCGTATAATAAAATGTGTGTGAGTGTCTTTGCGTCTATTCTTAACCTACTCTTATACTTAATATTAACCGAGTGTCAAATCTAGTTTTAATTTTATGTATTGTATAATCATCTATATGTATATCTCTGCGTGCGTATTTATTCATTCTATGTCTCGTTCTCTCCTTTTATATTATAATACTTGAATAAACATCTGGGAATTTATCTATAAATTACGAACATTTAATTATTTAACCCTCTCACCTCCAACTCCCATTCACACCATGTTAAATATAAGTCTATACGCATACTGCATACTCTCTCTCTCTCTCTCTCTCTCTCTCTCTCTCTCTCTCTCTCTCTGGTGAGTACAAGTTTGCTTATTTACTGCTCCGTCTTGCTTAGTATTTTATACTCACACAATTGCTCCGAGCTTTTTCTAGAGCATATGAAAGGGACGGTTGCTGACTGCAGCGTCTATCTAGTAAATTAGTGGTTCATTGCTGCAGCCGGTAGTTCCATTATTTGCAAATTTTATTCTGCGGCATTTTGGAGGTTATCTTCGAGAGGGAAAGACGACTCATCGCGCTGGCCAGTGTGCGCAGTGCTCCCAACATCCCGACGGCTTTTCGCACACTTTTCGACCTTCGTCGGTGGACGCTACGCGGATATCATGGCAACATAGCGCGGCTGCTTTGTGTGTGGTGGGAGACTCACCAAAAAGGATTACACGGAGGTCTGTCCACACTGTAGTAAGATCACGCACGCGCACTGCTTTGACGTCGCGCCAGGCTCCTCCGAGCGCCGCTGTTGTACGCTGGCTCAGGCTAAAGCGCTAGTCGCGGCATCAACCGATGCGAGGGCGCCACCGCCTGGGTTGTCGCGACGGTCGATGGAGACCTGCGGTACCGAGCTAGCGGCCACGCCCACTCCGTCTCCTTCCAGTGCCAAGCGCATAGCCTCGCTCCCGTCGCCATCATCGTCGCAGGTTGCTAAGCAACCTCGCAGCGCCGCGCCCACCGAGAGCTGCTCCGACCTACCCGCGCGGACGATCGGTGTCGTAGATATGGCGGCTTTGTTTGCTGAGTTCGCGAGCCGTTTAGAATCGAAACTTGAGAGTTCGGTTTCGCGCATCGAGTCCTCGGTGCAGGGACTGGCCGACGAGATTCGCGAGCTAGGTTCGCGGGTTTCGCTGATAGAAGCGTCGACTGAGGAGAGGTTTAACGGCGTGTCAAACCGCCTAGATGCCCTTGAAACTGCAAATGAGGAAATTCGCGGACAGATAAGCGAGTTACGGGGATCGAGTCTGGGGACTACCGCGTCTCATATTATTGACGCGTGTGAAATCCTTATTTGCGGCATTCCGGCAAATCTGACTATTTCTGAAGGGGAAGCTCTACGCAAAATTTTTGTAGCTCTAAATCTTCCCAGGATTGGTTCCCAGATCGTCGAAACTCGTCCCTGGCTCGTTCGTGACAAACCTGGCGATCGTAACTTGGGATTGGCAACTTCGACCTCTGCCGCGAACAATAGCATCAACATTTCCAATACTAATAACAAATATAATATTAAAAATAGAATCGTCGTCCGGTTTTCGTCGCCCTCTACTAGAGACCTTATTCTCGAGAGAACGCGCCTTCTAAAGGGAGTCTCGGCGGATTCTCTATTCGGTGCGGGTGGATCTGGGCCGATTTATTTGCATGCGTTATGGCCCACGCAGATCTACGAACTGCTTTCTAAAGCGCTTCGCCGTTCCACTGATTTAGGCTTCGCGAGGCCTCTAGTCAAGAACTTTACGGTCTTCATGCGTGTTACCAAGGGAGGGCAACTCTTCCCGATTCACTCAGAAGCGGACATTTTTAAGATATCGTCTCCGAATCCTACCTCCCCGAAATAGGGTTTGCCTGGCCAGGCATCATCTTTAACTAACTCTTCATTCTCCATTTTCCATGTTAATATTAATAGACTAAAAGCCCATTTTTCATCCATTGAATCATTAGTTTTGCCTTTTAATCATGACATCATTGCTCTTTCCGAAACATTCCTCACTGAGTATGACTCCTCAGACATGTTAGGCCTTCCGAACTACACACTACATAGATTGGATCGTGTTGGAAAGGAGAGGGGAGGGTGTTGCGGCTTACATCAGGAGTAATCTTGAGGTTAAGCTTGTAGCTCACTCTGACCCTGTCTTTTCCAACTCCACTGAGTTTATGATTTTTCAAATCCATAGTCAAACTAGCTCGTTACTTTTTTGTGTGGTTTACAGGAGACCCTCAGCGACCTATCCATCAAATTTCTTTGATTCAGTAACTCATTTCTTGTGATCAGGTTGTCATTACCGGGGATTTTAACGTTAATATGTGCAAGAAGGATGGGTCGTTCGCCATGTTGGAGTGATACTTCGATTCATTAAACCTTTTCCTGGTCGAATCCGATCCTACTCATCATACTCATACCTCAACTACCTCATCTCACACATGGCTTGACTTGTTTATCGTACGCAACCCTCCACCAGTTTTCAATTACTTTAAATCTTCGGTGCCCTTTGCAGCAGGCCACAACTTCATTGTTCTGGAACTCGAGTTTTCTAAACCATTGCCTGTTGCAAAGGTATGGTCGCGTAATACTGCCCGGATTGATCTGGCAGAAGCCGCTGCGAAATTCTCGGCTGCTTTCGATCGTGCTTCATCACTTCCTATCACGTCTACTATCTCATCTTGTTCATCTGCATCTCTTACGTCACCTATCTCGCCTGGCCACACTCTCTCTTCCCCTTTTCCTTCCTTGATTTCGTCCTCCCCGTCTCCTACTCCTTTCCAACCTCGTATCGTCTATTTTACATACCTTTGACTCCCTTGCACCGGCAAGACTCATCACTATTAGAAACTCCATTAAACCCTGGATCACCCATCACCCCAGTCCCTCTTCTACCTCCCTCCTAGAACCGAAGCTCTCAATAATCCATATCTAATTACAGCCTCTCGCCTTATTAACTGTCTACCTTTTACTAACTTCGACCCGCTCCTCTTCCCTTTCTTTAAATCCTCATTGGCACTACATCTCTCTGAGCTTGATCGACGGGCGTTGGAGTCGAGAGTAGTGAACGAAGGTTTGAAGTGCCCTCCCTTGCCCTTGCTCGATGCATAGTCAACATTCCATTTTCTAGTCATGATTTATTTACTTATTTATTGTACTTCGTTCTTTTTTATGTATTTATTTATTTAATTATGTCTCTTATTGTTGCGTGCGGCGTAATTTTATTACTCATTCTATTTACATTTTTATATTTTATGCGTTTTCTATGTTCTACGCTCTTACGCTATTTTACACCATATGCGACCACGAGTTTAATCTGTTTTTATTTTAGTTATTAAGTTAATTTATTTCATTTTATTCTATTTTTATCTTATTTATTTTATTTTATTTTATTTTATTTTATTTTAGTTATTATTTATTTTAATTTTTGAGTTATATCATTTTACTTTGTTTTATTTTATATTTGGATTTGCCAGTTATATTTTATTTATTGTTATACTATATTTTGTTATCTTCATTTTGTTATATTATTTTGTTTTATTAGTTCGGTATATTTTATTATTTCTCCGATTTGTATGTACTCTCACGATTTATTTTATACTGTATAATGTTTTAATCTCTTATGTAACTAGTGTGTATACGGGGATATCCCCAAAATACCAAAATAAAGAATCAATCAATCAATCAATCTCTCTCTCTCTCTCTCTCTCTCTCTCTCTCTCTCTCTCTCACACACACCAACATAGACGCTCTGGGTCGGCTATTATAACACGGCGTCCAAATACCCTAGCGCATCATCAGTATCTCTGCGTGAGTGCTAGAGAGAGAGAGTTAGAGAAAGAGAGCGTCGGTACGCGCAGTAGTGCTCTCTCTCTCTCTCTCACATGCGCCACTCTTCTTACTGCAAGAGACACACTGCGCGCGCAACCCTTCTTGCTCTCTCTCACACACACACGCGCGGCCCTCTCTCTCTCTCTCTCTCTCTCTCTCTCTCTCTCTCTCTCTCTCTCTCTCTCTCTGGGTCCAATAATGTTTCTTCTCTTTTTATTGAGACGTCTTCTGGTGTCCCCCAAGGCTCAACACCTGGGCCAATTATATTTTTAATTTTTATAAATTCTTTAATTAGTGTGTTATTATTTGCTACTGGTATGTTATTTGCTGATGACTTCCAACTTTGTATACATGCCAAACCTACTGAGTGCAATGTTGCAATTGGAAAGTTGATACAGGATGGCGAGCGTGTTGCAAATTGGGCTCAAACCCATGGTCTGAAGCTAAATTTTGCTAAAACTAAAGCTTTACTCATAGGCTCTGTACAGCAATTAAGGTTCGTTGATAAGGATTCACTATGCCCTATCATAATTGATAATCAAAAAATCGATTGGTATGCTCTGTTCGAAATTTGGGTCTTATCATTACTGAAAATTTACAATGGAATTCCCAAGTTTCGTCTATCATTTCCAGGATTCATGGTGTGCTTCATAAGCTTCGAAATAGTGGTAGTTTCCTTTCATTTGCTCTGAGGAAAAAGTTAGTCACATCCCTTATTCTCCCTCACTTCGATTATGTTTGCATAGTTTATAATGATCTCCCCGGATTACCTAAACTTAAAATTACAACGTCTGCTCAATACTTGTGTGCGCTTCATTTTCAGACTTAAAAAAGATGTTAGACTCCAACCATTTTATGATAGTTGAATTGGCTGTCTGTTAGTACTAGGCGTCTGTACTTCCTGGGGTTACTAATTTATCAGGTGCTTACTACAAACAGACCTGATTATCTGCTTGCTTTGTTACCACCCCCAAGCAGTGAACTACGTCGATCTGCGCGTGTAAAATATTCTTGTTTTGAGCGTCCTCAAGCCACTACTAGTACTTTCCAAAATTCATTTACTATTCAGGCAATGGATCTATGGGATTCTTTGCCCTCTGAAATTCGCTTGAGTACTAACGTCAATATATTTAAGAGTAGATTGTATGATTATTTAGTGGTTAAGAGTGGTGAATAGATTTAATAGATTATAATAGAATAAGCTAATGCGCAATTCTCTTTTGTTTGACTATTATAATTTGATCATGTTATATTTTTATTTCTAGTTTATATTATATTTTATATAAGTATACCGTTTTACCTATGTTACATTATTATTCTTTTGTTTTGCGATTTAGAGTTTATATTATCTATACTGTATCTTTTGCCTTAAGGTTATATCTAACCTAGGCATTAATCTCTTTTATTGAGACGTCTTCTGGTGTCCCCCAAGGCTCAACACCTGGGCCAGTATATATTTTAATTTTTATAAATTCTTTAATTAGTGTGTTATTATTTGCTACTGGTATGTTATTTGCTGATGACTTCCAACTTTGTATACATGCCAAACCTACTGAGTGCAATGTTGCAAATTGGAAAGTTTGATACAGGATGGCGAGCGTGTTGCAATTGGGCTCAAACCCATGGTCTTGAAGCTAAATTTTGCTAAAACTAAAGCTTTACTCATAGGCTCTGTACAGCAATTAGGTTCGTTGATAAGGATTCACTATGCCCTATCATAATTGATAATCAAAAAATCGATTTGGTAGCTCTGTTCGAAATTTGGGTCTTATCATTACTGAAAATTTACAATGGAATTCCCAAGTTTCGTCTATCATTTCCAGGATTCATGGTGTGCTTCATAAGCTTCGAAATAGTGGTAGTTTCCTTTCATTTGCTCTGAGGAAAAAGTTAGTCACATCCCTTATTCTCCCTCACTTCGATTATGTTTGCATAGTTTATAATGATCTCCCGGATTACCTAAACTTAAAATTACAACGTCTGCTCAATACTTGTGTGCGCTTCATTTTCAGACTTAAAAAAGATGTTAGACTCCAACCATTTTATGATAAGTTGAATTGGCTGTCTGTTAGTACTAGGCGTCTGTACTTCCTGGGGTTACTAATTTATCAGGTGCTTACTACAAACAGACCTGATTATCTGCTTGCTTTGTTACCACCCCCAAGCAGTGAACTACGTCGATCTGCGCGTGTAAAATATTCTTGTTTTGAGCGTCCTCAAGCCACTACTAGTACTTTCCAAAATTCATTTACTATTCAGGCAATGGATCTATGGGATTCTTTGCCCTCTGAAATTCGCTTGAGTACTAACGTCAATATATTTAAGAGTAGATTGTATGATTATTTAGTGGTTAAGAGTGGTGAATAGATTTAATAGATTATAATAGAATAAGCTAATGCGCAATTCTCTTTTGTTTGACTATTATAATTTGATCATGTTATATTTTTATTTCTAGTTTATATTATATTTTATATAAGTATACCGTTTTACCTATGTTACATTATTATTCTTTTGTTTTGCGATTTAGAGTTTATATTATCTATACTGTATCTTTTGCCTTAAGGTTATATCTAACCTAGGCATTAATAAATGCTTTTCAATCAATCTCTCTCTCTCTCTCACACACCAACATAGACGCTCTGGGTCGGCTATTATAACACGGCGTCCAAATACCCTAGCGCATCATCACTCGCGGCCATCTCTCTCTCTCTCTCTCTCTCTCTCTCTCTCTCTCTCTCTCTCTCTGGGTCCAATAATGTTTCTTCTCTTTTTATTGAGACGTCTTCTGGTGTCCCCCAAGGCTCAACACCTGGGCCAATTATATTTTTAATTTTTATAAATTCTTTAATTAGTGTGTTATTATTTGCTACTGGTATGTTATTTGCTGATGACTTCCAACTTTGTATACATGCCAAACCTACTGAGTGCAATGTTGCAATTGGAAAGTTGATACAGGATGGCGAGCGTGTTGCAAATTGGGCTCAAACCCATGGTCTGAAGCTAAATTTTGCTAAAACTAAAGCTTTACTCATAGGCTCTGTACAGCAATTAAGGTTCGTTGATAAGGATTCACTATGCCCTATCATAATTGATAATCAAAAAATCGATTTGGTATGCTCTGTTCGAAATTTGGGTCTTATCATTACTGAAAATTTACAATGGAATTCCCAAGTTTCGTCTATCATTTCCAGGATTCATGGTGTGCTTCATAAGCTTCGAAATAGTGGTAGTTTCCTTTCATTTGCTCTGAGGAAAAAGTTAGTCACATCCCTTATTCTCCCTCACTTCGATTATGTTTGCATAGTTTATAATGATCTCCCGGATTACCTAAACTTAAAATTACAACGTCTGCTCAATACTTGTGTGCGCTTCATTTTCAGACTTAAAAAGATGTTAGACTCCAACCATTTTATGATAAGTTGAATTGGCTGTCTGTTAGTACTAGGCGTCTGTACTTCCTGGGGTTACTAATTTATCAGGTGCTTACTACAAACAGACCTGATTATCTGCTTGCTTTGTTACCACCCCCAAGCAGTGAACTACGTCGATCTGCGCGTGTAAAATATTCTTGTTTTGAGCGTCCTCAAGCCACTACTAGTACTTTCCAAAATTCATTTACTATTCAGGCAATGGATCTATGGGATTCTTTGCCCTCTGAAATTCGCTTGAGTACTAACGTCAATATATTTAAGAGTAGATTGTATGATTATTTAGTGGTTAAGAGTGGTGAATAGATTTAATAGATTATAATAGAATAAGCTAATGCGCAATTCTCTTTTGTTTGACTATTATAATTTGATCATGTTATATTTTTATTTCTAGTTTATATTATATTTTATATAAGTATACCGTTTTACCTATGTTACATTATTATTCTTTTGTTTTGCGATTTAGAGTTTATATTATCTATACTGTATCTTTTGCCTTAAGGTTATATCTAACCTAGGCATTAATAAATGCTTTTCAATCAATCTCTCTCTCCCTCTTTCCCTCTCTCTCCCTCTCTGGCACGCGCGGGTCCCCGCCGTGACGTCACCGCCGGGGTAGACACCCCATTGTCCGCGATAGACAATACCATTGTTCGCGCTAGACAATCTCATTGTTCGCGCCAGACACCATTGTTCTTAGGCCACGCCCATTCCGGCGCGCTATAAGGTATCCTTACTACTAGCGTATGTACATTTTTAAGCGCGATTGTTCAACGCCTTTTCTAATATCTGTACATTTTCTTGCGCGATTTTTCAACGCAATTACTAATAATTGTACATTTTTAAGCGCGATTGTTTAACAGCAATTTTTGGAACGGTCAATTTTATTTTATAATATTAATAGAAAAAGAAATCGATCAATAATGAACGCACATTGAATCAATCAATTACATTGGTGCGTATTACTCTAGTTTCATTCGAGTAAATAATTTTCGCTTATATTTAATTATTTTCAACATTCGCATTTACTTTTTTTCGTTTAGGTTGTAGCACATGCTCTGCATCTCTAAGTGGCATTCGTCTTTTTTTGCGACTAACAACGATTTCGGGTACCAGGCAATCGCCATAAATTGTGCAGCAGCCTCCAACATTTTTTCAATAAACGCGTCGTTCCTATAAATTTTTAAAGTGCATATTCTAATAAATTTCTTTCAGTTACACGTAACTGACATTGCACTTGATAATAATAGTCGTGAGATTCCTTCATGAGTGGCTGATTATCTATAAAAGATAATGCCCTTGATATTGGGCATTTTTTGTTCTTCATAGCTTCTAGAGGTGGTAAATCCTTCCCAATATAATGTGACGTTGTAAAACATACAACGTACAAGTCCATGCACATGGCTTGTATTTACAAGTCATGTGCATGAATACAGTTGACATATATTAGATCGCGATCGCGTCGCAGGTAGCGAATCCCTCGCAGGCGGACCGAAGTGCACCGATGCACTTTAAAAATAAGCACTGATACCCACGGTATGGGTATGTTTTAGCACGGAGCCGACGAACGACGCGACCGATACCCGACGGTAGTACGCGGACTACGACCGAGACCCCGGCCGAGAGGTATCGTGAGCCAAGGACCGAGCCCAGGTCGTCTCACGATACCTGGCGTATCCGCTGCTGATGACAACAAGACGGGAGGTTAGGCGGCGTCCTAACCTCAACCGTCACACGTGCTCAGCAGACGACGACGGCTGAGATGGCGCATGGGGCGCGCACGCCCGAACTACGTACTAGTAGTCGGGAGAGCCAGGGTGCTCCCCCACCTTACACCCGTATACCGGGGAACGCGGCACCGACGGCGACGATCGTGCGGCACTAGGCATGGTGCGCGGGGCAGGGGGGAATCACTCGAGCAGCGAGAGTGTTGCGCGCGCGAATAGCTCGAGTGATCGACCGTAGTGGGACTATGGGTGGGAGCGCGCGGAGCGAGGGGAGCGCGAGTAGAGTAGGAGTCGCGGTATACCTAATGTATGCGTGCGAAGGTATACCGCGGCATACTAGAATATATATATATGTATATAGATATATAGACGGCGCGCACACCTATGGATTGGTGTATATTTTTGTATATAGCGCGCACGTATATTAATATTAGATTGATTAGTTTAGCTAGTAGCGTCGTTAATTTTAAATAAAAATTAGGTAGATCCGTCGGTAGAGTTTGGGGCGATTCGTAATAATTTTAAAGTATGTATATAGTTGTAAATAGCGGATGATATGAATTAAATTTTAATTGTGTATGAGTGTGTCGGGAGTAGTTAGTATTAATTACATAGCCGGTAGGCACGGGGCGGCAGCACCGAATGGGTTACCAATATGGTAATTAATTATTTGTATTGCGCGCCTTCCGAGTGTCGGGGATGATTGGTTGCGTGGTCGACCCAATAATGAACAGGTTGGTGGTGACGTAAACCACTATTATTGGGTAATCGGCCTTGACGGAAATAAGATCAAGGCTGACTACGCGTATCGATCACGCAATCAACCACCCTAATCAACGCCGGTAGATAAGGAGTTTAGTAAGATAGAGCAGGATAGCGATAGGGTGGGGAGGAAAATCCTTAATTATGGGGATCAAGCCGCGCCGCGAGCCGGATGAAGAAGCCGGTCTCGGTGATTCGCTACCTGATCGTCCGAGGAGACAGATGTGATTCGCTACCTGATCGTCCGAGGAGACAGACGTGATTCGCTACCTGATCGTCCGAGGAGACAGACGTGATTCGCTACCTGATCGTCCGAGGAGGTAGTCGTGTTTTCCGAAGTCGTGATTATTTTGAGTTGTAGAGTAGTAATTTTGAGGCTGAGTAGCCATTTTTCGTAGTAAAGTAGAGTAGAGTCTAGAGTAGAGTAGTAGTCGAGCGGAGTTGTCTCGGAGCTGAGAAGAGTTATTAGGCGAGTAATCTTTACGGTTAGCCCGACGGGCGGCCGAATTATATTATATTTTTATATATTTGCCGGACGGACGGAGTTGTGTGAGAGATTGTGTGCACGTGTGAGAGTCGGTCGCGAGTCGCGTGTATATTGTGTCGGTGCCGGAACTTATAATTTCTTTCATATTTTTAAATAAATGAGTTGTGATTAAAGATTAAATTCGTGAGTGTTATTTGAAGTAATTTTCCTTTACTCTGAAAGCCGCCGGTTCAGAGGTGGTCAGCCGTCGGGATTCCCTCTGTGACGAGGAGTCGAGGTGGAGATTTGCCGGGTTGCCGAGTAGTATTGCAAAGTAGTTATTTCATTTTTATTTAAATATCGCCAGGCGCCCAACTAAATATAAATCGGCGATATATAGCCATTTTCAACGTCGCTACGACGGAACCTCCGTCGGCCTTTAATTTAATTTAATTAGATTTTTCCCGACGAAAAGTAGCGTCGCATTAAGGACATTTGATTTCCACAATACCATCAGTAGCAAGTACTCCATCCGGGGTACCAGCTATACCGAGTACTTCCTTGTCTATAAAAAGTCCGCACTCTCTAATTTGATATCCATGATCCCGTAAAATTTGTTTCGTTACCAGTTTATACGCGATTCCATGATCTATAGCGGGAATTCCAGACAAGTTTGGAGGATAAACTATTTCAGATACTAATCCTTTAATCGAGGTTTGAACTCGTCTTTTGCAAATTTTACCAATTTTAGAAGCTGTTATATAGCACCTTCTCAGGTTTTTCCATTTGAAACAAAAACTTTGATTTACGGTTTGGGCTTCAATTTCGTCCCTTTGTATCCTCCAACGATTTAATATATTCGTTCGATGAATATTGTTTCATTTACATCAACATAAGGAACATACAGTCCATAATTTTTCTCTGCTTTCCGAGGCATTTTTTGTCTATCTTTAACTTTAGTTGAACGACTAGTAATCCTTTCCTGATTTTTGAGAAGTCTTCTTTCTTGAACACTCACGCCAATCATTGGAGGATTTTTTTTCGGAAATTTCTTAGATGTTTTGAAACGTCTGTATAGCATTGCATGAAATTACAGCCATATGACAACGAGAATTGTAAGAATCCTTCATAGTAAAATTAATACGTTTTCCTCCAATCGTTTTTGCTATTAATGCATTAAAACTTTCCGATCTGTTAGTCGTTACGTTGTGTAGGAGACTATTAACAATATTTGTTACTATGTAAAGACATCGTTCTATTTCGAGGAATAGATTAGCGTTTTCTAGATCTGCGACTATATTTCTGTGCTGCCTGGTTTCATTTTCACATTCGAAAGCAATGTCAATACACTGACTATGATCTCCAAAAACGTGGAAAGGTAAAATGTTAATATTATTTCGTAGCAAGCGACATTTTTGAGCCCAAGGATAATCCTTTTTGCTGATTTCATTAACAGCTTCAGTTATATGATTAATGAATTGTGGACCACTGTCTTCAATGTATCTTCTTAATGATCCTAATCTACCTTTTTTCTTCGATAAGACTTTGAAATTCGTGCTGATGTTCCTTTTGTTGTGATTAACGCAAAGAATATTTTGCACCTCTATACCATATATCCCGTAAGGATTGGCATCGAGAATTGCCTTGTAATTACTGCTATCTCCGTCCGATATAAATACTTTATAGATAAAATTGTGTTCCTTAATACTGTTTGAAAAGGCTTCAGCCACTGCAGCACTCTCCATCTTGTCGAACTTTCATCTCTTCCGTGGTTTCTGTAGCATTTATGCTTTTTTGGCGATTTACCTTTTCTCTGTGCAGTGTCGCAGGTTGAGCATGTTTTCTGCTTCACAATAATTTGAAGCACCTTTTTTGTATAACGTCCAATCATTACATAGCAACAACTTGGAAAATTATACCTGCCGTACAAATGCGACCTTTTCAGGTATGAACCATCGTCCTCAACCATTGTACAAGGGATTCCTTCACACACATTATCTCGTTCAATGGCTAGTTTCCTTTCCTCTGCAGCAGCTTTTATCATTTCTTTTCTTGCTGCTCTCTGTATGTAAAGCACTGCTTCAAGATGTGCGTTTTGCCACGTATCATCGGACATAGATTTTACATTTAGTGCCCCCAAGAGCTCTTCAAGTTGCAATTGTCCAATGCCAATTGATTGAGCCGCTATAACTACAGCTACACTAATGTTTATGTTGTTTTTATCTTTATCTGCCACATTGCATATAGTAGATTCTTTTCCACACATGTTGCATTTAAACTGATAATACTTCTTTAAGCCGAATGACGATACTTAAACTAATTTTACATTTGTTAAATTACAGGAAAAACCTGGGTAATGTTTATCAAATGGTTTATGCAATTCTTGCCAGAAATGGTTAAAGTTTATAATACTTTGTTCTTCATCTACGTTGATATCTTGTAAATCTTCATTCAGCGGTGCGGAAGAAATGCAAAGGTCATCATTTTCTACTAACTGCAATTCTTCTGTCAAATGTTCTAATGCTGCCGAAGTCCTTGTACAATGGGGATCTGCGTTTTGCTTATTTAAAAATGGAGGCTCAGAAACATTAATCCGTTTTCATTGTTATCCATGTTTTCGATTAGCAGATCTTCCGCAATCTTATTGGTGCTAATAACGTCTTCAAAATTACAAATTTGGTTGTCTATTGAACCGGAAATAGTAGTAGACATGTTATTAATCGTTTCATTGCAGGGTGCTTTAGGTTCCAGAGTAACAGTAAAAATAGTAAACTGATATTGACCATCATATATATTATTTGGTCTAGATGGTGGAATCTTACTCTTTAATATTACATAGGCTTCTTCATTGTTTCTTGCATCAATGAAACAAGCTACTCCATCAGCATCTATCTGGCCAGTTGGTCCTCTGCGATGAGAATCGAATATACCAAGATTTCCATTCGTTGTAATTATGGCAACGGATATGCCATTAATAGTTAATATGCCACTTAAATTTTCAGTAGCGCATAAATTCATTAGCTTTTTCAAATTGAGCATACCAAACTCATCTAAATCATTTTCCATATGGCCGTAAATGCTTTTTTCTATTTTTAAAGTACATTTCTTTTCGTTAATTATAATATCATTGTGTACTTCTTCTGCTGTCAAGTAATGTACGTTCTCTTCTGCCACTGACATATGCTGACGCTTTTCTATACTTCGCATAAACACTTCATCTCCACAATGCACAATACAGTCAATATCATACGAAGTCCATGTTTTGGGATTCTTCGTTTTACTCATAGCAATAGCAGCTGCGGCCATACCAGTACACTGAATCCCTCTGGTTTTCACAGAAAAAATCTAACTATATTGATTGATTAAACCACTAATTAACTGTTCAATTTCGCGGATGTGAATACTTTCCTTCGCTGCTAAATTCCTCTTGTAAACACGTCTTCTCCTCTAACTCAATTGATTGTACATTACTAATATTTACAACTGCTGGTTCCACTCTAACAGTTTGTTGAACCTCTTCTTTCTTCAATTTCCTCCTACAAAAAAGACATGAATTACCCTAATGCCTTATTTCGTATGTCGTTACGAAGTCTAGCACGTTTCAGATGCCTTACGAAAAAAAGGTCGTTTCAAATTTTTACCGCAAGGACAAATATGTTTCAAGTTTTCGCCGCGATTAGTATCAGAAACTCACAGCAAAAATAAGCGCGTTTCACTATTACTTGCAAGGAGTTAGTCATAGCAAGATTTCTTATGTAAGAATAAGAAATTTAGGGCCTAGTTTAATTTTTCACTATTTACGCCACGAATTAAAGTTCACAATAATATCTCGCAAGTTATGAGTTCTTTAGAACTTATTAATAATTAGTTTATTTGCAAAATTATTTGAAAACGAATGACGAATGACGAATGAGTTGGAGCAATTCGCGCTCCAACCGATAATTTCACAATTATTTATTTATTTAAAATAAAGCACATTTTACATCGCATTTTCTTGAATCTTTTATATTTTATTTTACAAATTTGTTAATAACTGTCCACAGTTACATCGTTTTTAAAAATGCTTATTTAACATAAAATTTTTATGAATATTTCATAATTTATCACAAGTTTTTCAGAATTAATTATTATTAATTATTAATTAATTATTGACTGTAGAATATGTTAAAAATATTAATTTTACAGTTATTAGCAAAATAATAATAACTTCACGTTTTTATATAAAAAATAAAGATAAACTGGCTAGAAACTTATTATCGTCTCAAATAAGTACACGGAAAGAAATTTGGAAGGCTGACACTTAAAATAAATGTCAACTCGACTCATTTCCGACAATCGGCACTATTTATGCAAGTTCTTGTAAGAATTCGCGTCGAAATCGGCACCTATGAGACTCCGATATTCTCGGAGTCTCCACGCTTCAAAGACGAAGTGTAGCGCTCCCAGTAGCGCCCCCCAAAACCTCCGAGTTTTACGGCGTCGTGTTGATTCCGCTTTGGAGCTCTCAGACTTCCAAATCTGCGGGATCTCGGATGCGCTTATACGAACGATCGAGTTGAGTGTTTACATTTACATTATATATTTGTGTAGTGGTATTAAAATAATTTATATAGAAATGAAAATAATAGCTGTTTATTTTGCGAGCTCGAAAATAATAAGAATTTGTATACATTAAAGCGACTAATTCTAAGAAGCGCTAAGTCAAAATACGCTTCACGTGCTCGACCCGACAAGATACCACGTTTGGAGGTCTGAGAGCTCCAACGGGCGGAGCTCACTACGCAGCGAAATCTCGGATACCCAGCCCTTCCAGTATGACTGCTCCAACTTCCATTCTGAGCGCGTTGTATATCCGAAATTGTTGGAACCGATACACTTCTATTTAGAAGCGAATAACTCCCATTTTTGAGGTGTAAAGACGCAGTATTTTTCGGACATACATTGTTTCCAAATCTTCGACGCTTCAGCCTTCCAAATTTCTTTCCGTGTAATAGTACATTACGAAACAAATGCGTTTTTATATTTCATTTTACAAATATGATGGAGTGAGGTTAGTTACAGTCATAGTACTTCACGCATGCTCTTGACTGGTAAACGTCGCGTACAATCTCAGCCAATGGTAGAACGTCTATTCTGACTTCACTACTTCAGGTCATGACTTTTTTATAAAGGAAAAAAAATTATGTTTGAAGTGATTCAACCAAACATTGTATAAACACTCTAAAAGTATTGAGTACGTACAAGTTTAGTAGATTGTAAATTCACACAAGTGTATTCGAAGGATAAAGCATAGAAATATTGGTTCTGCAATTTACTTTTCATGAGCCTACGTAAGATGTCATGATTTTTGTTTCACATTACTATTGTTCTTACGTATACTCTTGAAAAGTATTAAAATTGCAGAACCAATATTTCTATGCTTCATCCTTCGAATAAACTTGTGTGGATTTATAATCTACTAAACTTATAAGTATTCAATACTTTTTGCGTTTACGTATAATGTTTGAAGAAGTGAAGATTCTTGTTTTATAGCTTAAAATTAATTTCTTAACTTTTTAAGACAATTAAAAAAATATATAATTTTATGTTATTTTGATTTTAAATTTCGATAATAATATTGAGAAGATGCTACTTTATTGTGTTCAGTAAATTTGGTTTTAATTAACAATTTTTATTTAAACAATTAATACTTTTCGATCATTTTTTCATAAAGTAGTTGCACCAATAAAAATAAATAATGTAGAAATTGTATTTTCCGTATTTTTATTACATTTATAAATGATTTACAATTTACAAACATGTTAAAAGTAGAGGGGCAGGATTCTCAAATAAAGAGGGGGGAAATAACTTGAACATACGTACTCCAGCAAGACATGCTTCTGATTGGTTCAAAATGCAAAAGCTTTTTCCATCCCAAATATTTGTTCAAAATTAAATTAAATATTATATTTACATACATAACAATACTTGTTTAAATATCACATTTATAATTTATGAATTTAAATTATTATATATTAATGAAAAGTAATATAATCCTAATGCGGTATAAACCTGTAGGAAAACTTCTAGTAAATAGGTTGAGTTGAAACCCTACTGGAAATTTAACTTCATAACTAGTTAAGAAGAATAGAGTAAACGTCTAAACTACTATTATAGACGTATCTATCTAGAAAATGGGTGAAAAAGTAGAAAAAGCCGTTTCATTTATCAGTGTTAATATCCTATTTTTTATCTAGTTTTAATTTTACGATTTCTAGCAAGAAACGGTTTTATTTAACTGTAGTTATTTAATTTAAATCAATAAATAGCCACATTTAAGAAAATACCCAAGAAATGCCTAATTAATGAACAAATTATTGATTTAATTCATCGATAGGTAAACACTTTATAAAAACATGGTTTTTCCTAAAAATTCGTAGTAAATTATCGTAAATTTTGAACATTGCTATTCATTGGACAATGAAATAGCAACATATCGGAACTATAAATGGCAAACGTACATTGCCCGGTCTCTAAAATTGAAATAGTGAAAATCACTAATTAATAATGCGTATACACATACTTATTAGTTAAAACTGCTCCACTACTGCTCACAGTGGAGCAGTTTATACTACGAATTAGTACATATGCACTATTAATTAGTGATTTCCACTATTTCAACTTTAGCCCTAGCGGAAATAATCATATGCGTATAATGTTTATAAATACTTAATAAAAGTTATTAGCTTTTATTAGATTTTCATAACACTTTATAAAGTGCGGATTTTGGACTCTAGTAATAGTTTAAAAAAGGAGAACGCCAACGGAAAGCATTTGAAGTATATCTATATACATTCAAAATTTGTATATATAGATATACTTGCAATGTTAAAAATGAAATTTTATCGATTAATTTAGGCTTTTCCTTTCATTTCCCGAAAATCATTTTTTTTGCAAATGAAATATCGCTAGTAAAAGTAAAAGATAAGGCATGATTTATACGTCTTGGAACGTCTTTATACTTATTGGCGGACTCCTTTGCTAATGTACATAAGATTTTATTAGTTATTTATAAAATTTCGTAAATATTTCTAAGATTTATTAGGTTTTATTAGATTTTTGTATTTCAAAAATATCGTGAAAAACGACAAAATGACACTGTTGCATTTTTCTGTATTTAACAGTTTTTAGCTGTTTCTAAGTGATGTATGCAAAAAAACAAAACCTATTAATAAAGGATTGCTATTGGTAAATATTCATAAATATTCTAAATACTTATTTACTGTTTATAATAATTTAATAGTATATTACATACCATGGCCAGTAAAATAAGAAATGTCTCAGATCACATGATCGTCCACCTCGGCTTCGCCTCGGCCGACAATTACATGTGATCTGAGACATTTCTTATTTTACTGGCCATGGTATGTAATATACTATTTTAGTAGTTATTAGCTTTTTTAAACTCGCACATTTCTTTTGCTTTTGAAAAAAAACCTAAAAGCTAATAAAATCTAGCAAAAGCTAAGAAGAGCTAATAAAAGTTATAAATTCTTACTAACTATTAATAGAGTCCAAAATCTGCATATTATAAATTGATTATAAAATTTATTAGCTTTTCTTAGCTCTTTCTGGAAAAATAAATTTCCACCTGGGAGAGAGGCGTATGTTGTAAAATGACCATTTTATATTAAAATAATATAATAATAAATTTCTAATTAATATAGAAAATTAATTTCTTGAACTGGTTAACGGCTAAACATAAAATCCTCTATTCGGAATCAGTTACAATCCTAATAATCAATTACGATCCTTTGTACAATTAGTTCGCAATCACGTTTCGGCGAAAATTTTGTCACCGCGTCTTTTCTAGTAGAAAAGTGAAACGTTTTTTAGACTAGAAACAGGTCATTTTTTAAAAATAGCCAAAAAATGGGAAATTATAGTTTTATTTAACCTGAAAATGTTCATTTTTTACTAGGATTACTAGCATACAGAAGACATAAAATGTGCGTTGCTTAGTCTAAAGCTAGAAGACACATGAGCATGAGGTATCATAGTCAAGAACAAATAAAGTTGTGAATAGTTTCCATAATGATACCACAGTCCATATTAAATTAATAAATAAATCAAATTGTTATTCAAATTTGTTTATAGGCAAGTTAGCTAGGTAATATAGAGCGAACAAAGAAAACTGTTTTTATTGATTAAATCGGGGTTTGGTAGCATTCTTTTCTACGTAATCAAATTACATAATGCAATTAAAAATTAAAGTTTGTTTCTGTTTTAATCATATTGAATAATTTATGCAATACAAAAGACTATACAAAGTAATAATCATACTTTAATGGTTACATTAATATTTTGTACAAACATTTGAATTATTTTTAATAGCATGGTATTCAGTTTAAGAAAAATTAATTTTGTACGGTATAAGCAATGCTATAATCAAGTATAATCCCTAATGGAAATTGGATTTGCTAATAATTATTGATATCCGCAAATAATTGCAAATTAATGTATATAACTAAAATATATAGTTGGGTTTGGGACACTTTTAGCTGTTAGTAGCAACAATTTAATATTATTATTATAACAATTATTATATAATTATTAACAATTATTTGCAATTATTATCATTTTTAATGATTGCAATTTTAAAATTAAGAATTCGACGAAATGATAATAATAGATATCCTAGCGTATTTAAAAGTAGTTTTTAAAAAATTGCTAATTATCCACTTGTAAAATTTAAGAAAAATGCTATTAAGTACAAATATTAGGCTAATAATTGAAAACATATACTTTTAACCACATATTAATAAATAGAAAATATTATTAAGTATTATTAGCATTTTATATAAATTTCGTATTTTAATAAGAATATTAACACATTTGCACTTAGAGCATATACTACTGGAGGCAGCTTTCCGTTGGCGAAAGCGTAGACGAGGTTGTAGAGAGAGATAGGTGTTGCGGGCTACAGCCTTTCTCTCTAACAGCACGCGATTGGTTCTTACTCCGGCGGAGAGTACGAACTCTGGCGAAGGAGGGGTAAAACAAGAACTCGCATGACTTAGTGTGTGCTCTAAGGTCTTAGCAAAGTATCGTAACTTATTTGTTATGTTTTATTTATTTATTTCTTAGCTTTATGTAATAATTTGAAAATGCCAAAGAAATGTTGTGTACCAAATTGTAAAGTGCAGCAAGATGACACGGAAGGCTTAAATTTGAGTTTTTATAAGTAAGTAGGAATGGAATTGTACAAAATAATGTTTCGAATGTAAGGTTGGTTTTATATTAACATAATTATTATTTTTTTATTAGAATTCCAGTAGATGAAAACATACGAAACAAATGGTTAAATAATATTAAACGTTATTTCAACATTGAATTGAAAAGGTACTCATATGTGTGCAGTCGACATTTTGAAGACAGCTGTTTAGAATTTTCTTCTACAGTAAAAAATGACAGGTTAAAAAAGGGTTCTTGCCCTACAAATTTTGTGGATATGAAGAATTTGAAGCAGTAAGTTGAAAAAGAATATAATAAATGTGTTAATTATTTTATTACTACAATAAATTTATAAATTTGTAAATATTAAATGTTTCAGGCAAAATAAAGCAAAGATAAAGGAAGTTGTCAACAATGAAAATATGAATATTTCAAATTGCTCATATAATGCAGTAAACTTCTCAAATAATATTGTAATCAACAATAAGTTGAAACACATTTTACCAGAGACTGAAGAATCGACTAACAATCAATGTGACTCTGATAAGAGCTTTGGCGCTCAAGATATAATAGCTGTATCAGATAGAAGAGTGTAAGTTTACAAAGAACAGTATACTTTATATCGCATAATATAAAGATTCTTGTTATATTACAATAATTCTTTTATTAATATATTACAATATTATATAGAAAGATGGTAGCATCAACGCAAAATGGAGAAACAAGTAATGTTAAAAATGAGACAAGTATTTCAAATAATGGTGGAACATTAGATTTGTAAGTTTTGAACATTGCATTGTATCATAGTTTTTATTTATATTATACTTATTTTAAATGTTTGTAAATCTAATCAGACTTTCATCCGATGAAGCATCTTTATCGGACTATGGAGATCCTTTGAGCGATACCCATGCAATAAAGAGTAATGATGATAGGTGCGTATATATAATTGACTTACACATACTTTTGCACCATATTATAAAAGTTAAATATGTGTTAATAATTTCTCTGAATTCCAGTGAAAAGAGTATAAATGCAAATATAGATTTAAGTGCAGTACAATACACAGCAGCGAATATATCTACATTGAAGAGGTTACTGCTGAATGGGCAAAATGAAATATATCTTTACGAAGGAAAATGAAATCAAAACGAATGAAAATGTATCGCTACAAAAAAAGAGTAACAGATGTGAAATCTTTAGCTTCGTATATAAAACGATTAATTCTGACATATTTTCGATTTTTAGCAATTTCTCACATGAGATCTCACGTGAGAAATTTTCAACGATCGAAAATATTTCTAAAAATCGGAAATATGCTTAAAACGCTTTGAAACCTTGATTTTTGAACTCATCTGGGGGGTGTTATCATTTAATAAGTGACTCACCATATACATAAATTGATTTCCTATTATTTGAGAAGTTTAAGCAGCGGTCCGGGTGAAAAGTCGGATGAGATTTTGGCATGAGATCTCACGTGAGATTTTGTAATAGGGTGATAATATTCTTATCATAATAAGTTTTGAGTGTATTTTGCAATAGAGTTTTATGATTAATATTCAACATTTTCAAATAAGTAAATATAAAAAGTTTCGAATTATGATATTTAAATTACTCTAATACGGCCCCTTAGAGTATATAAATAAACATTTAATTAAATCCAAATTCAATACTTTTTAATACGTTGATATAAAATGATTAATTTGATATTTTAATTTGAAAACTATTATATTTCTTAAACTCATTAAGTATGCAAATGGTCATTATTTAATGAATGTATTTTTAAAAAATATTAAATACATTGTTTATATTTAAAAAAAACAATGGGACCTCGGGATTTGATCCCGTGACCCTTACCGTAAGCGCAAAATGCACATGCGCGCCTTAGTGCTCACGGCTGCCGTAACACTTATATAGTAAAATCTCAGAATTTATATTTAAATTGTGCCCCGGAGTGGGAGCATATAGGCATAAGGAATTATTTGTTATTATTGTTAGCTCATTAAATATTCGGTTATATAAGATTGTTTACTATTTCAGCTAATTACTCGAATTAAAATAATCAATCAAAAAAATATTTCTTATTAGTGACGGGATTTAAATCTTGCGCGTTATCCCTGCTTCGCCAGTCGAGTTCGTATACTCTCCGCCGGAGTAAGAACCAATCGCGTGCTGTTAGAGAAAGAAAGGCTGTAGCCCGCAACATCTATTTCTTTCTACATCCTCGTCTACACTTTCGCCAAAGGAAAGCTGCCTCCAATAGTATTTGCTCTAAGCATTTGCAAGAAACCGCTAACTATTGCAAGTAGTTGCTAATAATTTTTAATAATTGCTATCAAATGCAAATAACTGCTAATTTCTGAAAAAGTTGTCCCAAACCCAACTATATATTTTAGTTACTTATACCTATTATACCTATTTGCATTTATTAATAATTATTAACCTTTAGACTGCCGGGATTTGAAAGAGCATATCATCTCAGAAAACTGGTATATAAGGTATCTTATATCAACGATTGATCATGCACAAAGTTTGATCAGGGGGTGTATCAAAATATTGATTTTCCGGCAGTCTAAAGGTTAATAATTATTTTCAGTTTCTTGCAATTGTTAGCACTTTGAAATTTCCACTAGGGATGGTTTCTTTATTACATTTGTATTTGATATATGTGTACGTATACATATTTGTATACAGAAAAACCAATAAAAATGTGTACATAAATTTAATTTTTAATAATTATAGTTACACAATTCAGAAAATTTTTTCTTTTCCCATCTGTAAAATAATCTAAATTTTGTAGAAAGTTATAGTGCGAGAATGGAAAGCAACGATTAAAAACGGATGTTATTGAGACAATTGTAAAGGGAATTGTAAGGGTACACATAGACGCGTATGCGAATATACATACTCATCGTCTATCTTCCTCTCTCTTCATGCCACAAACCCCATATTAACTTTGCCTTCGTATAACAGTGATTTTCATCACTCGATCCCCTATCTTTATAATAAATCGTTATTAAAATACAGAAATGATGATTTATAAATTAAATGATAAATTAATTACAGTTTTTATTAAATTTATAATAAAAGGGTGCGACCTCTCTGACGAGACGGTCCTATTTTATTTTACAATTTTTTCTAGCGCCATCTCGCAGCGCCGTATGAAACTGAAAAACGCGATCTTTATCCTTCGTACGATTCGAAACTTTCGAGTCTATTCAGACACAGTTCTGTACAACTTTCTTTCTGAATATTGCATGAAAAATCGTGAAATAATTTGTATTTGATTCTTTGTTTTATATTTCAGGTGGGAACACTTCAAATTATCATGATTGTGTATCTAATTTGGTATAATAAATAAATATGAATTTAATTTCCAAAAGTATACATATATATATATATAAATACGTTGCGTGTAGCATTACGGCAGATATAGATTTATTGAATATGAGACGTATTTCTCATTTCTTTAAAAAAATAAACATTTGCTGCCAAGAGTAATATTACAATTACCTTAATTTTAGTTATAGCTAGGGGGGAAAGTATCTTTCAACAGCTCTATGTAGTTGCAAAATTTATAATTTATGTTTGAAGTACTGTAACGTACTCCATTTGGTGCACCTATACAAAATTTATGTGTAGATATTTTTTTTTACTGTGCTGAAAAAGAAGTGTCAGTGAAAACAAGGAGACGCGCACTGCTCTCTCTGTAGCACCTTAAACTGTAGGTGTATATTAGTGTATATGTATGCGTTGACGATACCGAATCATGGAAGACGCGCCTTGCTCTTCCATGAGCGGTTCGTATAAGTGTATTGGTTTCGACTCGGTGTTATAGACAAGAATAAGAAGAGAAAGATTAATTTTTAGTTCTTTATTTTGTTCGACTACTGGGGAGCGCAAAGTGCCTCCATCAGTAAAGAACTTTTGATAGAGATTTGTAAGGCTATAAGCCTTACATACAAAAGTATTGAGATCGATCGAGTCTCTCGACTGCTCCGCTGGCTGCTCTTATATACACTCTCGGTTGAGTTTTACTTTCGAGTTTCAATTTTCTCGCTTTCGCCACCTATGCGTCGTTCTTGGTACTATATCTATATAATATAAATTACTTAATTAAATCACCGTATCATTTTACTATATTTACATAAACTTTCGTTCAGGTGATACTTTATTTATAATTATTTATTTATAAATAATTATTAATTAATTTTATAAAATCGCAAATAAGAAGTTTTCGTAAATTTATGTGTGTTTTTCTAAATTTTCGCATGTATAATAATAAAAAATAAAAAAATATAGTAAAATTATATTTTTTGTTATTTTAAGCATTTCACGTTTTATTAGCTAATTTTCTTCTATTTAATTAATTAATTTAAAAATAAAAAATATTTCATCCGATGGTATTTGAACCCTGATAGTTCGGGTTTCTAAACCTACGTTCTAACCACTATGCTATCACGCTGCTTTCTTAACTCTATACTGTTTGTCTACATGTATTTAGAGTGAGGCGTCATATAGCCCCCTCTAAATTTGATATCGCAAATTTGAATTCAGATAACAAATTTATTTACAATAAACGAGAATGACTGACTCTAGTGTTACGGATTGTATAATGAAACAAGTTTAACGAAAATTTATGCCATTTATATACACATTAATAATTAATTTGTTTACTCTAAGTTTTCTTACTTTATACGTTTTTCAGAAAGTTTTCGAATTCGTCCAGGCTAAGAGTCAAATCATCCCGGTTAGCTGATATGCCTTCCTCCATCATAGATTCGTAGTCGTAAATTTCTGGTGTTGTTTCCTGCTGTTCCTCGAATGTCTTTAATAATACTAATTGATCATCCGGGATAGAATGTAGTACTGACAACTTCAATTGTTTTATCTCGCCTTTCACGCTATCCAATTTTCTTTTTAATATTATTCGCCTGTTTGTCGGAGTGGTGGAATGTCTTGTGTTGAATGCGTTTGGGTTATCTTCTCGTGTTTAGACGGGCCGGCGTACATTGATGTGCCACAATTATAATGATTGAATTGCGCCCTATTAAACAGTTCACTTGGTGCTACTCTTGTGCCATGTGTAGCCACAATTTTATGATCGCTATGAATTTCACCACTCGCGATATCGTCGGGGTTGACTTGTGTGTAAGAATGTGTACCTCCGATGTACTTTTCGGTTTGCGCATACGAGTGTCGCTTCCGAGTCGGCATTGTCGTTGTGTTCTCGATCAGATTTGAGAAGATACTAACTAGCCGTCTTAAATTTTATTTTATTCCTCAGGTACCTTTGCCCTTATTTTTGTTGTGACAAGGTCATCATCTGTTTATATTTATGTTGTTTTGTCTTATATTTCTCGTTCGCAATATATTGCTGTATTTTGACGAATTCGAATTATGATTTTAAATCTTAAATTTTAATTCTACTATTCAATATATTGTTCAATTATAACTATTTTTATTTTATAGCATTTTTACTAGATTTTCTTTCCTTTTTCTTTTAAAGTACGAAAAATTTTTTTAAATTTGATACATGAAATTTTCCACGCTCTAGATTTCTTATTCGGTCAAATAAAAGAAAAGTATCAGGTCCGAAATTTTGAATAATTTCGAAAGGGCCTTCATAAGCAGGCATAAATTTCGTAGTTAATTTTGCTTCATTATTTGACATGTTTAGTGCTTTTACGAGCACGAGATCACCTACTTTAAAATCGCAAGTTTTTAGTTTAACATTTCTTTTGTCTGCTCTATTTTTTAAAAATCTGTGCATATTGTTTTTTGCTGTATCAATTTTTTCTTGATAATTAAGATTTATACCTATCTGTTCGCAATTAATGTATTTTTTCCATAACCGTTCACATTTAATGTCGAATTGTAATTCGATTGGTGGAAACCCGGTGGTTTCGTGGTGTACATTATTTAATATATTTTCTACGTTTTGTATTTCTTTCGCCCATCCTGTATGTTTTTTTAACGTAGATCGTAAAATTCTTGAAATTTCTCTGTGGACTCTCTCGATAATATTACTTTGAGGATGGCGAATAGACGAGAAGATTAATTTTATATTCTCGTTTTCTAAATAATTTTTCCACTTTTCGCTGGTATATTGCGTGCCATGATCATTTATAATTGCATTCATTTTTCCGTAATTTTTTATATAATTCGTCATTTTATTTATAACAGTTAATGTATTTGCTTTCTTTATAGGATATAACACTACAAATTTTGAAAAAACGTCAATTGTTGACAATATATATTTTGCACCTCCTATCGATGTAGGCATTGGTCCATAGAAATCGATTGATACAAGTTCTCTAGGAGCATTTGTTATTATAGGTTGAAAAGTTGATCTATACTTGACAGTTAAATGTTTACTTTTTTGGCACATTTCACAAGTTCTTAAATATTCACTGCATTTTTTTCTTAATTTAGGTATGAAAAAATAATCTAATAGTAATTTATAAATTTTACGTGGACCAACATGACCGTAGTATTCATGGAATTCAATTATTAATAACTTTATAATATTTTCTGGTAGTACTATTTTTAAACATTCTGGATAGATTTTACATAGATACCCGTTTGTAAATTTATAACGATTGTATTCATCATTTTCATTTATTTTTTTTATAATTTTTAAACAAAATTTGTCTTCTTTTTGAAGTGTTTCTAAGTTTTTTAAATCGTGTATTAGTTGCTTATTTATTGTTTTTTTTACAATTGCTGCTATAATTATTTCTGAATCTTTAACATTTTTTGCTTCTAAATTATTTATTCGGCTTAAATAATCTGCTGCCTGATTTTTATTTCCTGGTATGTATTCTAGTTTAATATTATAATCTTGTAGCGCTAAATTCCAGCGTCTTAGGCGCGCATTATTTAATTTACAATTTTTTAAAAAACTCAAAGCCTCATGATCAGTACGTACTGTGATTTCGCTGGTACCTTTCAAGTAAGTGTCTAGTTTGTGGCATGCCCAAACCACTGCGAGCATCTCTTTTTCTGTTGTAAAATAATTTAATTCGCTACCTTTCAATGTTCGACTAACATACGTAACTATATTTTCTTCATTGTTTTCGTCAATTTGGGATAGTATACCGGCAATTGCGAAATCACTTGCATCCGTTGTTAATATGAAAGGTTTATTTATATCAACAAATGTAAGAATTATATTTTCATCAAAAAGGTTTTTTATTTTGTTAAACGCAGTTTGATGTATTTCTGTCCATTCATATTTTACGTCCTTTTTTAGTAATTTCAATAATGGTACTGTTTCTTTTGAAAAATTTTTTGCAAATTTAGTATAGAAATTAATAAAACCCAAAAAGCTTTGTAGTTCTCGTATGTTTCGTGGTCTTTTAAAATTTTTTATTGATTTTATTTTCTCTATATCTGGCTTTATGCCTTTATTGGTAATTACGTTACCTAAAAATTTTATTTCTTTTTTTATAAAATTTGATTTTTTAAAATTTAATCTTAAATTATTTTTTTGTAGTCGTTTAAACAAAATTTCTAAATGGTCTAAATGTTCTTCAAAATTTTTTGAAATTACAAATAAATCATCTACAAATGATAGTAAAAATTTTTCTAACCCGGAAATCGCCTCATTTAAACCTCGTAGTAATGCCGAACTACTTATTTTAATGCCAAATGGTACTACATTGAATTCGTAAACCTTGTTATCGCATATAAAAGCGGTGTATTTTTTGCTATTTTCCGTTAAGGCAATTTGCCAAAAACTATTTGATAAATCGAAATTTGACATTGTTTCGCGGTTTCTACATTGCATAAAAATTTCCTCAACCCCGGGGGGTGATTCATAATCGTTTACTAACATTTCATTTAATTTTCGTGCATCTAAGCATATTCTTATATTTCCATCTTTTTTCGGTACAATAACACATGGGTTTATATATGGGCTATTTGAACGGCGAATAAGCCCAAATTTCAACATATTTTCAACTTCTTTTTTTACTTTTTCACGGTAATTTATTGGTATAGGGTATGGTTTTCTAAAATATGTTATATTATCTTTTACTTGTAATTCATACTCAAAATTTAACAATAATCCTGGGGTTCTTTGAAAAACAGATTTATGTTTAATTATCAAATCTTTTAGCTTAGTTTTTTGGTTATCTTTTAGAGATTCACATAGCTTGATTTTATCATCAATTTCCTTTATTGAAATATCGTATTCATAATCTAATTGTTTAGATATGTTTTTGATATAATCTTTAGAATTATCATTTTCTTCAATATCATAATTAAATTCTACTGATAGAGCAGTATATTCTTTTGCATCAATGTGCCTAGTTTTATAATTTATTAAACTATTTTCATAACCCACGTTAAATTGTATTTCTTCATTTTTCGTATTAATTATCATGTTTAGTTGTTTTTGCGAATCATACCCTAAAATACAATCTTTTACTAGTTTTGGTATTATTAAATAAATTAAATCCATTTTAATTCCATTTATATCTGTTTTTAATAATATTTGTTTGTTTATTCTCGTTGATTTTAATCCGGTAGCTCCTTTTATTATTTTTCCGGCAATTGGTAGCATTGGACATGTTTTTAACATTTCTCTATTTTTTATAAAAAATTCTTCGGAGATACAGGTAATTTCACTTCCTGTATCTATTAACGCCCGAATGTCTATATTATTTATCTTAATATTTATTTCGGGGCAATTATAAATTTTACTTCCTTTATTGTAATCAACTTCATTTTCATTTTGTTCAACATCGTAAATTAAATCTTCTCTTGGATCCAAATAAATTGTGTTAATATTTAGTTGATTATAGTTATGATTTTTTAACCCGTGAGTTGTATTTCTTTTATTTCTATGTGGGTTTACCGAGTCGTGAAATACAACTAATTTTCGTTTCCCGACTCGGTGGAATGTACTTCGACTGGTGATTCGAAAGACATGTTTAAACTATCATTATTTTCATCATCAGTATCTTTTTTACTGGTGTAATTCGGTTTAATGATTTTTTTCTTTTCATTTTTTTGTAATGAAATGGCATTCACTTGAGGAGTATTGCTTCTTTGCCACGTTCGTTCATTTCTATTATTATAGTTATCTTTATTAAAATTTTTATTGAGACCTTGCTTAAACGAGTTATTTCTATTTTCGTTTGATTGAGGCTTTTTATCTAATTCGGGTTCGTCAAACGATTTTTTGTCGTTTTGGTTAAGGTTAGGAGTTTTTTCATTTGAATTTTTCATTTTTTTATCGATATTTTGCGAACTATCAAAATCCGATAGTATTTTAAATAAATTATTAAAATTTTTTAAACGTTGGCCCAAAATTGCATATTTAATTTCTTTTTCAAATTGATCACTTATTTTTTCAACTAACTCTGTCTCAGTATAATCTAAATTTATTTCTTTGGCTAATCCTAAAATATATGTGGCATATTCTACTCGCGATTGCCTACCCGGATAATATTGTCCAAATTCAACCCTTCTACGAGCTTGTCGTTGTATAGTGTTACTCTAATACCTTTCTTTGAATTTATTTTGGAAATCTTCATAATCAGTTATTTCCCCTTCTTGTAAATACCACCAATCCTTTGCTTTATCGGATAGTGATTGTGATATTACACAAATCATTTCGTCGTATGAATTTGCAGTATTTGTTAAGTATTTATTTAAATCATTTAGATAACGAATTGGTCGTTCATTTGCAGCACCCGTGTACATTGGAATTTTGAGTTTTAATTTAGAATTTCGTTCAATCTGTGTTGAATTAAATGCGATGTTTTTATTTTTTTCTTTAACTATTTTCAGTTCGTTTTCAATAATATTGAATTTGTTTAAATTGATTTCGTCATTTTTTTTTATGATATCTAATAATTGATTTTTTAATTTTTTGTTATCTATATTATTTCCTATCCCCTCGACTTATCGTCTAAATCATTTATTTTAGTTAATAATTCTGAATTTTTATGCTCTAATTCCGAATTTTTATGCTCTAAACTTATAATTTTATCATTTAATTTGGCGTTTTCGTCCGATAATAATTTTATCTCCTTTATCATATTTGTTTCTACATTTTTTATTAAATTTTTTAAACCTTTATAATTTACATTGATAGATTCATTATTTATTTTAATATCATTTTCCATCTTATTGTTTTGATCGAATAGTTCTGCGAGTTCTTCAGAAACTGCTTTTTTCCATGTTATTTCTTGGGATGCCGTTTCATTTAAATCTCCACTTTCTAATTCTGACAGAATTATACCTGACCTACGATTTATAGCCATTTTAACTATTTTTAGATTGACAAAAAAAAATATTTGCTATATTGTTTGAATTTTCATTAATTTTCCACTGTTAATTTTCCGATTTTATCAGCTAAAACATTTTCGATCCACATTTCAAAAAAAAAATAAGCGTGGATAGTTTAATGCGTTGTTCTTTCGTTTGATTACTTGTATTAATTATAAATTCATTTGTTAATTTTATTTCTTTTTCTAAGCGTTTATTTTCATTTTTTTAAAACAAAATTTTCGTCTTTTAAGTCTGATATTTTATCTTTCAACTGATCAATATCACCAATCAACTTTTCAATTACAATCTACAATAAATCTAGCCGGTCATCGATATTCGAAGGTTGTTCATTTGACACGAAAATTTGATCATTTCTTTCACCCATTAAAGGAAACTCGATATTATTTAACAAATTATCTCTATAATTATTAATCTTTTTTTTTTTTTTTTTGAATTTCGTATTTTGCCAATAATCATAGATTGTATTGTTATTTTACCTAGAAAACAATTTTAATTTTTAATTTGATCGTGGTACGCTATATTCACATATTATAATATCAGGATCTTTATCTAATTTTAACATCTACGCTTAAATTCAAAATTAACGCATTGTTTATAAAAGATCCTGGCAGGATCGCCATTTGTAACGTACTCCATTTGGTGCACCTATACAAAATTTATGTGTAGATATTTTTTTTTACTGTGCTGAAAAAGAAGTGTCAGTGAAAACAAGGAGACGCGCACTGCTCTCTCTGTAGCACCTTAAACTGTAGGTGTATATTAGTGTATATGTATGCGTTGACGATACCGAATCATGGAAGACGCGCCTTGCTCTTCCATGAGCGGTTCGTATAAGTGTATTGGTTTCGACTCGGTGTTATAGACAAGAATAAGAAGAGAAAGATTAATTTTTAGTTCTTTATTTTGTTCGACTACTGGGCAGCGCAAAGTGCCTCCATCAGTAAAGAACTTTTGATAGAGATTTGTAAGGCTATAAGCCTTACATACAAAAGTATTGAGATCGATCGAGTCTCTCGACTGCTCCGCTGGCTGCTCTTATATACACTCTCGGTTGAGTTTTACTTTCGAGTTTCAATTTTCTCGCTTTCGCCACCTATGCGTCGTTCTTGGTACTATATCTATATAATATAAATTACTTAATTAAATCACCGTATCATTTTACTATATTTACATAAACTTTCGTTCAGGTGATACTTTATTTATAATTATTTATTTATAAATAATTATTAATTAATTTTATAAAATCGCAAATAAGAAGTTTTCGTAAATTTATGTGTGTTTTTCTAAATTTTCGCATGTATAATAATAAAAAATAAAAAAATATAGTAAAATTATATTTTTTGTTATTTTAAGCATTTCACGTTTTATTAGCTAATTTTCTTCTATTTAATTAATTAATTTAAAAATAAAAAATATTTCATCCGTTGGTATTTGAACCCTGATAGTTCGGGTTTCTAAACCTACGTTCTAACCACTATGCTATCACGCTGCTTTCTTAACTCTATACTGTTTGTCTACATGTATTTAGAGTGAGGCGTCATAGTACGTTTATCGTAGAAATCGACACCTGACTACTGCGCCATTCGAAGCCGCGAGATCGAGCGGCTTTTGATGTAGGCTATAGCTCCGATATCCCCTTAAAGATAAAAGTATGGAGAAAGAGAGAGAGTTTTCGGTTTGTAAGTACGGGAGCACTTAGACTTATCTCAACCTGCGAGAGAATTATTTCGGCTTCTTTGTTTTCGCCTCGCATGTAGCTTACGTTATTTCACCTGGAATTTACTCATTTATCGCCTTGTGTCTTTGGTGATCCTGGTGCTGTGTTGGTAACCCAGTGAACCCGTGGTTTTTTGCTCAGCAACGATGCAGCCCAGGAAGCCTAGGACAGAAGCAACTACGCAGACTTCGTCTGGTTATTTAGTTCTCTGTCGCGGTTCACGCACTGTAAGTGCTAGTTTTGTAGTCTCTCTCTCTTTCACACTTTATTGCACTTACGTGTATTCGACCTGCGTATTCGCCTGTTGCGGCACGCATTTATACTTTATTTAAAAATATATTACTTTTATTTTGTTTGATTAAATATTGCGTCATTGTTTATTTGACTTACTTCTCCCTTTCGCGTTCGCTAAGTAAAGAATACCGCCGCCTCCACCTACACGGCTACTTCGCGAGATAGGGCGTTTACCAAACTGGTTCCGAGATAGACTGTTTTTCCACTCAGCCGACGATTTACTGTGTAATTTACATAGTGGATGAATAATAAGGAGGGCTATAACAATATAATGTAAATCAATATGTATATGTTATTTCTATATATAATAATACTTTAAAAAGTTCAATCGATTTGAGCTACTAGTAAATAAATTAATAATATATTATTGTACTAATTTTATGTATATATAGTATATTTCTACATGTATTGTATTTTTTTTATAAAACATAAGTGGAACAGTATAATTTAACATACGAAAAAGCACACAGATTTCAGCACATGAAAAGCAATTTATTTAATTTTTGACAGTTCAAAGCTCGAAGTGAAACTGAAATATAAAAAAAACTGCAGTGCAATGTGATTATGATGACAAATGATGTAATTTAAGCATATTATATTTTTTGTTGATTTGCGAGCGAACAGTATCGAGATGTGCAAATCGGCTCGGGCCGGCAAGATTCGGCTCGGCTCGGTTCGTCGTGGCTACACGGGCGAGATCGGCTTCACGCGCGCACCTGAATTCGTAGGCGAGGGGGAGATTCTCGTGCGCTCGAGAGAGATTAAGCCGCTTTGATACGCGAAAGGTGTTGTCCCCCGCGTCTCGTGTTTTAACTCGCCCTGATTATTTTACCGTGGTGTTCGTGGATGCATTTCAAGTGCAGGCCGATTCTGCAATCGCGGTGTGAGTTTCACGGTAGGGAACCGACCTGCAGCCACGCAATCTCGGCGCACAGGCGACCGGACAATCCGTCCTATACCGCAACGTGAGCGAGAGAGAGAGAGAGAGAGAGAGAGAGAGAGAGAGAGAGAGAGAGAGAGCGAGAGATTGATTGATTGATTGATTGATTTATTGGGTATTAGGGGTAAGACCCCGTATACACTAAAAGTTACATAACAGGTGCATAAAATAAGAATAAAATCAAAATACAAATAAAATAAAATAATTAACAATTAACAATGAATAAATATTTAACATACAAATAAAAATATAAAAATAAAAAGTAACAATAGATTAAAGTAGCGCTAGGTAGTTGAAACATAAGTACTTATAAAATACTAAAAAACTAAATAACGGATAATAAATAACGAGAGATCAAGCGGAAATGTGTAGACTAAGACGCGTTATTATATACAATTTAAGCGATGCCGAAAAAGAAATACATAAAATACAATAAAATAAATAAATAAACGGATACAAAGGTGAAATACGGCGACACGGTATATACAAAAATTAAAGTAGAAGTTAAATCATCAGGCAAGGGAGGGCATACGATTTAAAGGGAACAAAAAGGAGTGGGTCAAAGTTGGTAAAAGATAGATGATTTATGAGGCGAGAGGCAGTGATTAGGTAGGAATTATTTAGGTCTTTGGTTTTAGGAGGGAGATAAAAAAAAGACAGGGGTGGGAGGAAGATCGGGATGAAAATGAAGCATCGCGTAGAATGAAGTGACGGGCAATGTATTGATTGATTGATAGTCTTTATTTGGGTACAAATTGGGAAAGTATCCCCGATTACACTGCGGTAAGTAGTAAGGTAACATCATGAGACTGTGCGTCGCAAAAACATTAGTTATACATTTGAATAAAAATAAAAAAAAAACAGTAGATATAATTAAAAGCTAGCGGAGACGCCTAAAGGTAGCTCAAAAATAATTTAGAACATAAATATATAGGTAAATATAAACAATTTAACAATAAATAAAAACAATATATATATACAATAAAAGAAAGGAAAACTAGTTTGACATAATTCGCTAGTTACGCAAATTAAAACGCAATAACTGAGAGTTAAAATTAAAATTACTTAAAATGCTGACTTAATCTAACAAGGTGAACCGCGACGTCAAGCGTGAGGCATCTCTGGGACCACAATATCTGAGGCCTCTCCCCTCTCGATCCTCTCACGCCAGTGCCGTTTGTCGAGCTCGATGAGGGAAGACAGGAGTTGGGATCTGAATGATGGAATGGGGATGTCGAGGCTGATGTTAGGAAGCGAATTTATAATTTTAGTGGCTGAAATGACGAACGACTTATGGAGATCTTCGGTTCGCGGAGGAAGGTACATGAGAGGGTTGGGGGCATGACGAGAGGAGGATCTAATGTAAAGGTTGGAGCTAGTTTTGATGAAGTGGGAAGCCAAATAAAGTGGAGAATTATGAGAAATGACGTTAAATGCAAGGGTACCGATGATAAGATTACATCTGAGCTCGGCAGACAACCATTCCAACCTGAGACGATAAGGTGTGACATGTGCACGACGTGGTATATTTCCCCAAACAAACCTCACGCAGGCATTGAGAAGGCATTGTAATTTAAGACATTTTGAGTCGTCAAGATCTGTAAGGATCGCGCACGCATAATCAAAATGAGGGAATATAAGGGATTCAACCACAGCTTTTCTATTCTTGAACAATAATGCCCGCTTGAAAAATCTCATCGAGTGCAAAACTTTATGTACGCTCTGCGAGATAGAGGAGACCAGTCTAGACCAATCCAGGGTAGACGACAGCCAAACACCTAAAGATTTGACCTCAGATTCATAAAATAGGGAATTTCTTTGTAAAACAACCCTTTGTGCAGTTTCTAGATCAATCCTTGATACGAACGCTTGACTGTCCAGGATCATCACTTTTGTTTTACTTACATTGAGTTTGAGACCATTATCGCTGGCCCAGCGAGCTACCGCGTTTGCGTCTTCAGTAATTTTAGCGATGCCATTGCTGAAATCGCTCGGGTAAAACGAGTGATAAACCTGTGTGTCATCTGCGAAAATCATATGATTCGAATGCTTAAGAACTGAAGGTAGGTTATTAATAAAAATCGAAAAAAGGATTGGACCCAGAACACTACCTTGGGGAACACACGAGGACACCCTGAGCCAGTCCGACAGTTATGTAATGTTGTCCCCGATAAGTAATGTTAAAACCAACTAAGTACTGTATTCGAACAACCTAAGGCGCATAATTTGGTCAAAACGTGGTTGTGAGGAACACAGTCAAACGCCTTAGAGAAGTCAAACAGAATGAGAACCGCAATCATGCGGTTATCAATAGCACGTCGAATGTCATCAAGAACTCCCAATAGTGCAGACTGAGTGCTTTGACCTCTTCTGAATCCTCCCTGTCTAGGCGTAAGAAGATTGTTGGATTCAAGATGGTGGGCTAGTTGAGTATGAACAACTCGCTCTATGATCTTGGAGATGTCACTAAGTTTAGCGATGGGTCGCGTATCAGAGAGACTCTCGACTTTATTTGACTTGGCAAGGGGAAAGACAATCGCCTTCTTCCATTGCTCCGGAAAATAGCCCTATTGTAAAAGATAATTGCAGATGGAGGTCAATAGTGCTGCTATGTGAGGTGTTAATAGCTTTAGCATCTCAACAGAGATGCCATCGAAACCCGACGACTTTGATGTAGACTTTGATGTAGAGAGAGATAGATAGATAGATAGATATGCTTTATTTGGCCTTTGGGATTTAAACCCCGTAGGTACTAACAATGAAATATACAGTCAGAGTAAAATAATATAACAGTATAGTTAATAAAAAAGATATAAAATTTGTCTTAAAACTAAGTAACGCCTTTGTTCTTTTGCAATACATTAGATATATAATATTACAATATAAAATAAAATAACAATAAAAATAATCAATTTAATAAAATAACAAAATAAAAAGTAACGATAAAATAATAATACATTAACACATACGTAAGCAATAAATAAATAAATTACAATTTTGACGCCGAGATACAATGGTCTTATATGCTAATCACGTCCTTCTATTCGAGGTGAGGGATCAGCGGTGAGGTTATTCCCTCACTTTCCATCCTGGTGGCCCAGGCAGTTTGGTCGAGTCCAAACAGATGATGAAATAGTGAATTTTTGAAATGGCTGATAGATGATTTGTCGAACGTATATGGAGGAAGTTCATTTATGATCTTAGATGAGGTGATGATAAATGATTTATTTAAAGCCTCCGTACGAGGAGAGACGTAATTAAGTGATTTTAATGGATGACGAGTGGAAATGCGGTGGTTATGATGTGGGGTGTTTAATTTGATAAAGTGATTTGCCAGATAAATGGAAGAGTTATGAGAGATGATACTATATGCAAGTGAGCCGATAAGGTATGAGCGTCTGGACTCAACTGACAACCACCTTAGACCTAACCTATACGGAGTAACGTGCTCTCGTCTCGCTATGTCCCTCCACACGAACCGGACACAAGCATTCAGCAGCCTTTGAAGCTTTAAATTTCGGGTCTGATCAACGTCGTTGTAGACTGCACACGCATAATCAAAGTGTGGAAAGACAAGTGCTTCTACCAGTCTCTTCCTAAGACCTCGTGACAAAGTCTTTCTATAATATCGCAATGAGTGTAAAACTCCATGTACATGACTCGAGATAGATAACACTTGCCTTGTCCAATCGAGAAAGGGAGAAATCATGACCCCAAGCGATTTAACCTCACATTCATAATTCAGGAAGTCCGTTCCCAGTTTAACCTTCGGGGCAGTGTTCAAGTTAATACGCGATGAAAAGGCCTGACTACCCAGAATCATAACCTTCGTTTTTTTGCATTTAGCTTAAGTCCGTTTGTGCGAGCCCATAGGGCTATTGCATTAGCATCTTGTGTAATACGTTGCACCCCTACTTCAAATTCTGCCGGAAAAAACGAATGGTAGACCTGGGCATCATCGGCAACTATGTGTAAGAACTTTCGGCAGATCGTTAATGAATATAGAAAAAAGTATTGGGCCAAGAACACTGCCCTGGGGCACTCCTGCATTGATTTTAAGCCAATCCGACAGCTCGCCAGACTCATTCTCCACTGCATGCATGCGACCCACAAGATACCGATTGAACCAGGTTAGCACATTATCGGAGCAGCCAATATCACGCAGTTTTTGAATTAATTTATCATGAAAAAGCCTTGGAGAAATCGAACAGGACTAGAGTCGTGATCTTTCTGGCGTCAAGGTATTCAGATAACTGGTTGTGCACAAGTCTCCAAAATTTTCGAAAGCTCACAAAGCTTATCAATCGGCCTTGTATCAGAGCACGATTTAACCTTGCCCGACTTCGCCAATGGAAACAGTAGTACCTTTTTCTAGCTTTCAGGAAAATACCCAGCTAAGAGCATGTCATTAAAAAGATCCACAAAGTGCAAAGTTAATTGAAGCTCTATCAACTTTAACATTTCCACAGATATGCCATCAATCCCCACTGCCCTTGAGGACGCTCCCTGAATTGCATATTGTATTCCTTTTGCAGTTATATTGGAGAAACGAAAAGAGGAAGATGAGGGTGACATAGGACACAAATTGCATGATATGGTTGAAAATGTTTGGATAGAAAGTGGTTGGACATGATTCGAGACAGAAGCATAGTGACTGTTTAACTGATGAGACGTGAAAAATTTAAGCGGTGATGCATTTGTCTTTGAGCTCAGGCCCATGTTTTTGAGGCATTTCCAGGATTTCTTAGGATCATTCGTACCATTAAGTTTATTTGCCAGGAAGTGAAATTTACTCGAGTTAACAGCATTAGAGACATGATTTCGAAGACCTTTATATATGTTGTAATCTTCAGTGGAACCAGTAGTTCGAAATCTTCTAAAAGCTGCGTTTCTGTCTTTAATGCTTACTTTAATGTCCTGAGAAATCCATGGCTTGTGTTTAGTCCTAATGGAATGAAATTTTAAGGGAGCTAGCATGTCAAATGTACAAAGAATTGCTTTGCTTATGAGTGATAAAGTAGATGAGATAGTACTGTGGTTGATAATTGACGAATGAGCCTAGTGTGAGTGCGGACTAAATTGATAGTTATATAAAGACAAATTCATGGAAACATACTGGTCAGGCCTCGGACGCTTGAATGACTGTAATGAAGAAAAGGAGGTGATAAATGAGTTGAATGTGGTTGAGAGGTTTTGAAGGTTGATCTCCCCCAAATTTCGTCATCCAAATTCCCTCACGGCTGTCTGCGTCTCTCTTTCTCCCTCTCTCTCTCTCTCTCTCTCTCTCTCTCTCTCGGTGAGTACAAGACAGTTTGTTTTCTTGCTCCGTTTTTGCATCGACTTGTCGCTAACATAGCTGCCTCGAGTTTGTTTCAGTAAACGTGAAAAGGACGCTCACCGACTGCAGCGTCTATTTTTACAAATAGTCTTACTTTGCTGCAGCCGGCAGTCCAATAATCTTCATTTTCGCAAAACGTTGTTTTTGGAGGTTAGCTACGAGAGGGAAATTGCGACTCTGCGAGGAACAGTACTCTCAACTTAAAAACTGCTTTCGCACTATTTTTGCACTATTATTTGTGACCTTCACCGGCGGACGTCGATTGGCAGTAATGGCATCATCTCGCGGCTGCTTTGTGTGTGGCGGACGTCTCACGAGGAAAGATTATACTGAGGTTTGTCCGGTGTGTAATAAGATTACACACTCTCATTGTTTTCAGGTTCCGTTGGGCTCTTCCGAGCGCCGCTGTTGCGAGATGGCAAAAGCTAAAGCGTTAGTCGTGGCTCCCACTGACGTGAGGGCGCCACCGCCTGGGTTGTCGCGACAAGTTAAGGAGATTTGCGCTACCGAGCCATCTGCCACGCCCATACCGACTTCTTCCAGTGCCAAACGCGTGGCCTCGCCTCCGTCGCTATCATCGTCGCAGGTTGCTAAGCAACCTCGCGGCGCCGCGCCCACTGAGTGCCACTCCGGCCTACCCGCGCAGTCGACCGGTGCCGCTGATATGGCCGCGCTCTTTACTGAATTCGCGAGCCGGTTAGAGTCGAAATTGGAAAATTCGGTCTCGCGCATCGAGTCATCGGTACAAGGATTGGCTAACGAGATTCGGGAACTTAATTCCCGGGTTTCACTATTGTAGGCGGAGACCGATGAAAGGTTTACGGGTGTATCGAGTCGTCTGGATGCTCTAGAGGACGCGAATGTTGTCATTCGTGGTCAAATCAACGAGGTTAAAAAAATTTGCTTGGAGAATACTACGATGCCGGTTAACGATATCTGCGAAATACTGTTGCTCGGTATTCCGGTTAATTTGGAAATTTCGGAGGGAGAGGCCGTCGAAAAGGTATTGTCAGCTATTAAACTCCCCCGGGCCAACTCGCACATCATCGACACCAGAACTTGGCTCGCCCGAAATGGAGCTAATAACCAGATCGAGCACGCGACAACATCGTCTACCATTGCTTTAAGTAGAAACAACGCCAGTAACGGTATCGTAGTAAGGTTTTCCTCTCCCTCTATCAGGGATATCATCCTTGAGCGAGCGCGTCTCTTAAAAGGCGTTACGGCGGATTCTCTCTTCGGTGCGGGTGGTATGAGCTCAATATTTTTACGTGCGTTATGGCCCAAGCAACTACACGTTTTATTATCTAAGGCTATTCGTCGCTCTTCTGACTTGGGTTATGCGAGGCCTATAGTCAAGAACCTTATTGTATATATGCGTAAAACCAAGGGAGGGCAGCTTCTTCCTATACATTCAGAATCGGACATACTCAGTCTCTCGTCCTCTAATTCCACTTCGTCGAAATGAGGGTCGGCTGGCTAGACACCATCTCTCACTAACACTACATTCTCCATCTTTCATGTTAACATCAACCGATTAAAAACTCATTTCTCATCCGTTGAATCATTAATTGTACCTTCTATGCTGGGCCTTCCAAACTACACATTATATAGATTGGATCGAGTTGGAAAGGAGGGGGGGGGGTGTTGCGGCTTACATTAGGAATAATCTTGATGTTAAGTTAGTTGCTCACTCGGACCCTGCTTTTTCCAACTCTCCAGAGTTTATGATTTTTAAAATTTATGGTCGCTCCAGTTCGTTACTCTTTTGTGTGGTTTACCGGAGGCCCACAGCGGCATACCCATTCGAATTTTTTAACTCAGTATCAAAGTTCTTACATACCTGCGATCAAGTGGTAATCACCGGAGATTTTAACATCAATATGGGCAAAAAGGATGGGTCGACCGCCATGTTGGAGTCCTACTTGGAGTCATTAGACCTCTCTCTAATTGAATCCGACCCTACTCATCATACTCACGCAGCTAATATTTCATCCCACACATGGCTCGATTTATTTATTGTTCGAAATCCTCCGCCAGTTTACAAGTATACGAAATCACTCGTGCCCTTTGCAGCAGGGCATGACTTCATTATTCTCGAACTAGATTTTAGTAAACCTTTGCCGAAACCAAAAAGGTTCTGGTCGCGCAACCTTGCGTTGATCGATCTGTCGGAGGCGGCTGCACTGTTTCCGAATACTTTTGATCGAGTTTCATCTCATCCTAACACCACTATTATGTCATCTTATCGATCATCTACTCATTTGTCGCATACCTCGCCTGGCCGCACAATCTACCCTTCTCCTTCTCCTTCAATCTCTCCGTTTCAGTCTAATTTGCTGTCACTCTCTTCGTCGCCCATCATTTTCAATGACCTCCTCTCCAATCTTGTCACTTCTATTCTATTTACATTTGACTCCCTAGCACCGGCAAAGCTCACTACCATTAAATACTCTAATAAATCATGGATCACTCCACTCATTAGACAAAACATTAAGGCTCGTAACATGGCTTACAAGAGGTACTTGACCACGGGCCTAAACTCTGACTACTACATTTACAAAAACCTTCGTAGTCAGGTTAAAAACTCTCTAGACACGAGTAAATTTACTTTTTATAACCACAAAATCAAGTCTGCAGTCAATTCCTCAGGTCTGTGGAGAGAGCTCAGGAACATGGGTCTTGTGGCTAAACCATCTCAGTCACCTCTTAGTTTGTTTTCACTCGATCAGCTTAATAACCATTACGCCTCCATATCATATTCATCCTCTCGTTTCACTTTGGCTCATCTTCAGTCACTCATCGCATCTCAGGACTTTTTACCCTCTAATTATCCTTCAACTTCCTTCAGTTTCGCTCCTGTCACTCTTCATAAGGTACTTTCCATCATATCCAGGGCTTCCTCTAAAGCCATAGGCTATGACGGGATCTCTGTTCCCATGTTAAAATGTTTGGCACCTCAGATCGCACCTCACCTGGCTGATCTATTTAAGTCTTCTCTTTCAACAGGTTCCTTCCGGAGCCCTGGACTAAATCCCTACTTTTTCCACTGGCTAAGTCGAACAGGGTGATTTCGCCGTCTGATACCAGGCCCTTTGCTAAGCTCTGCGAAATCTCCAAAATTTTAGAGAAGCTAGTTCATGAACAACTTACTGATTATATTAATTCCAATAACTTAATTATTGAAAGACAAGCGGGCTTTCGCCGGGGGCACTGTACTCAGACGGCACTAATTGGTGTATTGGATGATGTTAGGAGAGCGATTGACAAGCGCATGATTACCATCCTCATCCTGTTCGACTTTTCCAAGGCGTTCGATTCAGTGCCGCATAATATTATGCTCCGTAAACTGCGTTCTTTGGGGTGCTCGGATACGGTTTTAACCTGGTTTTATCACTACCTTGTAGGCCGTTCTCAGGTAGTGGTGGATGAACTAGGAAATACATCGGCCTGGCTTGACACATCCAGGGGAGTCCCACAGGGCAGTGTCCTGGGCCCTCTTTTGTTTTCAATTTATATTAATGACCTGCCGAGCGTTTGAAGGGTATTGCTCCAAGCTTTCTTTTAGACTTATGGATAAAAAAATCAAAGGTGGCAAAGTTACACTTTTTTCAAGTTGAATATTGACATGTAGTTTATATAACATTCACCTTGAAATTAGAAATTCTAACCCAGAAGAATAAATTCTAGACACAATTAGCAACGAATGTTTTATTTATCATTAGAATGAATATAATATTCTATAGTAAAAGTTGATCGATTTTGAGTAAAATAGTGGTGAACCCAGCTAGTGTTAAAAAAAACTTGGAAAAATCCACTTTTTGAGATTAGAATAACTTTTGAGCGAATAGATTCCAGTACCTAAAATTGTTTTTCTGTTTTCTGAAAAACATTTCCAGTGTGTATCCAAAATTTGGTGTACTTTGAAATTTTGATCGGACTACTTCGTGTGGTATATCCAATATATATATAAAATAATAGTATAAAATAAGTAAAAATCTGAAGGGCTAGTTAGCTATATATAATGGCTCTCGCTCCTATACTTGCGTCAGGCTCTATCGAGCCTTTTGATAACAATTTGTAGTGTAAAATCATATATATCATATTTCGCATAAACAAAAGAAAGAATATGGAAACAAATGTAACGTAATTAAATCCTATGTCTTATAAGTATTAATAATTATTTTTACTAAATAATATAATTACACGCTCTTACTAACTAAGTAGTTATATAATCTATTTTTGAAAAAATTTACTGTAGTACTTAAGCATAATTCAGTAGGTAGTGAATCCCAGAGGTCCATAGCTTGTATTGTATAAGAGTTTTGGTAAATGAAAGTAGTAGCTAGGGAGCGTTCAAAACAAGAATATTTAACCCGCTCAGAGCGACGCACCTCACTGTTGGGAGGTGGTAATAATGCTAATAAATAACCAGGTTTATTTGTAGTTAAGACCTGATATGTTAACAACTCAAGAAAATACAATCTCCTATCTTCCACAGACAACCATGATAGTTTATGATAATAAGGCTGGAGTCTGGTATCCTTCTTTAACCTAAAAATATATCGTACACAAGTATTGAGCAGACGTTGAAGTTTCAGATTTAAATATTCATGCAAGTCACTATAAACAATGCAGGCGTAATCTAGATGAGGAAGAATAAGTGAAGATACTAGTTTCTATCTAATGGTGAAAGAAAGAAAGTTACCTTTATTACGTAATTTATGTAAGACTCTATGAACTCGGGATACAATGTTAGAAACATGGGAATTGCATTCTAAATTTTCGTTGATAGTAAGGCCTAAATTGCGAACCAAACTCACTAGTTGAATATCACGTTGGTCAATGACAATAGGATGAAGCATGTCTCTATTAATAAGCCGTAATTGTTGACTAGACCCTATCAATATAGCTTTAGTTTTAGTAAAATTTAAGTCTAAACCATGAGTTTTGGCCCAATTAGCTATACTTTTACCATCCTGGTTTAATTTATGAATTGCAATATTACAATCGCTAGGCTTAGCATGAATGTATACCTGAAAATCATGAGCGAATAACATCCCATGGGTAGATAATAGTACATTGAGTAACGAATTGATGAAGATTAAGAAAATGATAGGGCCAGGTGTTGAACCCAGGGGTACACCAGAGGTAGTACCAACATAAGACGAAGTACTATTAATCTGACCAATAATAGCTTGTGAGCGACCTGTGAGATAAGAGAAAAACCATAAAATTACATCGTCTGCGAAGTTTAGATGTTTCATAATTTTAAAAAGCTTCAAATGGTTAATAGTATCAAATGCTTTACTGAAATCAAATAAAATCAAAAATGTGATCTGACCCCTCTCAATAGCTAGCCGTATATCCTCCGTAACTTTTAGTAAAGCAGTTTGAGTGCTGTAAGAGCTACGGAACCCAGATTGGAAAGGTGATAGCATATTATTATTCTCAAGATGAGAAGTTATCTGACGAGAGATTAATCGGTCAAAAACTTTCGCAAAGTGGGGGAGATTAGCAATAGAACGTGTATCAGAAGTAGTTAATGGCTTAGAAACATTGCTGACTGGAACAATTAACGCACGTTTTCATAGTGTAGGATATTGTTTGGTTGTTAAAGACATGTGAAATAAGGTAGTTAGGTAAGGGATGAATGAAGAATACACATCTTTAAAGTACCTTAGGGAAAGGCCATCTGAACTCCAGCTCTTTGCCTTAGGAATGCATGACAATATAGCAACTTCGACCTGCTATGGATCAATCAATGAAAAATTGAAACGTGGATACTTTTGGTCAGAGGGCAATCTAAGGATCTCCGATAATTGCTCAACTGTACAACTAGGGTGGCGTCGACTAACTGAAGTATAATGGAGAATAAGATCGTCAACTGAGAAAAATTTAGTGTGGGGTTATTCACATCTCTTACAATACCCAATCTGTTCAGAATTTTCCAAGATTGAGACTGGTCAGGGCTTTCCTGCAGCAATTTTTCAAAAAACAGATTTACGCGCTACCCTGAGGTCAATCTTTAACTTTTTACGCTTAGACTTAGGTAATGCTAGTAAACATGGATTGCGACGCCGGTTATCAATTTTATACAACCTGTCACGACTTTTACATCGATTCTTAAGCTCAGGTGTTAACCAAGGTGCCGGACATCGACGAACATGTTTTAGGTAATTTGCTGAAGTAATTTCGAGTAGGTTAGTCGGAAAATCGGCGTTATTTAATTTTCCGACTTAATAAAAATTGTAACTCCTGTGCAAGGGTAAAAATTTTTTGTTTTTGAAGTTTGCTTGTTGAATTTATATTTTTGACAACGCGGACCGGCTCTCACGTTACAATAAAAATTGTATTATTATTTTTTTGTAACATTGCGATTGTAAGAGGTCACAGCGGCGTACACATTTAGTTGTTTAGGAATATATCTATATTTATTTATCTATTTATTTAATTATTTATTTATTTATTTTATAATATATTCAGCGTGCGTTGGTGACCGAGAGCGGGAGTAAATTCGATTTTTTGTATTTAGACGGATTTCAAAATTTCCTTTCTTGTTTTTAATTTAATTTATTGACAATACGTAAAATTTCTTTTTACATTTAACATTGTATGTTTAATTGTTTTATAATAAATTAAATTACTCCGCGTTTAAAAAAGTCAATATTTCCTCTTGATTTGTTTGTAAAATTTATTGTCGAAAATATAATTCTTTAACTAAATTCTTTTATATTAGGCAGGAATGCAAATTTCAAATAGGTGTGCTTAATTTTTTTTCTTGTAATTATAAAAGAAAAAGAATTCATTCTTCAATTTAGTGGCCCAATAATTGTATTATTACAACCACCTAATAATATAATCCACAATAACGATTTTAAAGGGTTAAATCCAGGTTGTAATAAAATTAACAACCAATTTGATTTTAAAAGTTGCACGACGTTTCGTCTGCCAGGTTTTGCAGACCTCTTCAAGTACATAAATGTCAAACAGTTAGCAATGATCTTCCATTACTCGTAGATGAGTAGAGTCAAGTGAAGTTAATTTGTTAATTTTATTACAACCTGGATTTAACCCTTTAAAATCGTTATTGTGGATTTTATCATAACCATGAAGGGTGTTCATTCTGAAAAAAAAACACCTAATAATATGAAGAAAAGCATACGTTGCACAGGTAAAGTGAAAAGCGACTCAAAATTTGTTTATAAATAAGCGTCGCGTTAATCTAGTTAAGATCAAAATGGCGGAATCGATAACCACGCAAGTCGATCAGTGGCAGAGGGCTCTATATATAAAAAAGTCGAACAACTCCAACAGTGGCTGTTGGGTAATTATACGGCTCAAGAGTTCGCAGCCGAGACAGACTCAAATGAGGGCCGTGTCAAGCGGAACAGGCGGGTAACAGGTTGGTTTAAGTCCATGGCTGCCCAGAATCCGGAAATTCCGGACGTGGATTCTGACCCAGAGGTAGTAGAGATGCTATAGAGGACTCTTGTTCTAGAAGTAGAAGATATGGATGAGCGAGAGGAAGATGGGCAGTCGGACTCCTCCGGCCAAGAAACCGACAAGCAAGAGTGGATAACTTTGGTATCCGACACTGGCGCTCAATTCGAGATACCAAAGAATTTTGCTTCGATGTTAGCGGAGCAATTAAGCAGATTATCCACCTTGACAAAACGGGTTAAGGAGCTGGAAGTGCAGATGCACACCGTCAACGGCAAGTTGGACTTGCAAACGGTGCACAAGCTAGCAGCACAAACAAAACCCGAGAGCCAGCCCAACATGTCCAGTTCAGAACACCTATTCGTGTTACACCCTCGACGAGACGGACATCAGACACAACAGGTGCAGGTAGAGCCTGAGGGGTCTCAAGCACCTTATGCAGATGCTGGACGAGCTTGAGGGAGGGGTGACACACGGAGACCGAGACAGCCTCCATGTTACAGCTCTCCCTACCCTAATTTGAAGGACTTCTAGGAGTCCGGCCAATCAGCGTCGAGATCGGCCGGGACACCGCGCGATGTTGGTGCGGTGGTTCGTAAGTGCGGAGTCCGATTCTCTGGCGATAAAAGCCAGAGTATCGATGCTTTCCTTGCGAGATTCGAGGATTGTAGGATTCTCGTGAACCTCAGCGAGGACGAGGTGTTTCCGTCCTTGTCCGAACTTCTCACCGAAACCGCAGCTACGTAGTATCGGAATGAGAAGGACAAATGGCACTCGTGGTAAGAGTCCAATGCTCGGACGCAGGGTGAGGATTAGCCAGTGAGAGATTATATCACCTGTTCAGTCGCGATAATGCGAAAACTCAATCCGATGCCGAGCGAGCGTAGGCAATTGGATCACCTCTACCGTTATATGCTACCTCAGCTTCAGCGGTTGTTTAAGAGAGCTGAAGCCAAATCAATTAAAGATTTATTGGAGCTGGTGATGGACGCTGCACAAACGCTCGAACGTGAAAAGTTATATCAACCGCCTCCAGCAGAGGAAGATTTAATGCTGCCGGAACTTGCTTACAAGGCAAAGTCGAAGAAGCTGCCGACCGCCAAGCCCAAGGTAGCAAGCATAACTAAGAAGGTGAGTGAGTCGAGTCGAAAAGATCCGATTGAACGGCTCACAAAAGTCCTGGAGGAAACCCTTAAGATCATGCGAACGAGTAGCCAGACAGCTGGGGTTAAGGTGGATAAAGATACGCCACCTAGGAAGAAAACCCACAAGTCTCTTCCTCGGTTTATAAAAAGGAGGAAGGAGATACGTAAAAGTCCCGATCGACGGTCATCGAATGGTTCATCCTCGAAGCTTGGGGAATCGGCGGACTCAAGGAAGAAGATCGAGAAGAAAGAAGATTTCCCCAAGCCGATCTAGTGCCACACGTGTGGTAAGATAGGATACACCGTCAAGAACGTGTCCAGACTGCAAAAAAAACGCGCCGGGAAGCGGTTTGAGGGGATCACCGCATACCCCAAAGGACAGGGACTTCCCAAGGAGGATAAAGGTCTGACTCCCGATTACAGAGATAGTCCAGCTGCAGTTAAGCAGAAAAAAAAAGACTGATTCCTGACAAATCCCAGGAAGTCGGAATGGACCCGGAGACCTGCGATGTCTTAAAGTTAGTGACATCGAGCACTAGCCGACGAAGTTACCGTTCTGAGGACGAGACGCGCTGGTGGTGTCAGGTTGACGTAGGTAGATTCCGGATCCGAACGTTGTTCGATTCAGGTGTATCGACAACCGTAGTGGGTCCGTGCGGCTTACAGTTAACAACCGCTTTAGGCAGGTCGCTTCTCGAGTCGTGAGCTGGCAATGCCAAGCTTGCTGATAGTAGTGCTCATCCGTTGTGTGGTCACGTGATGCTACCATTTACTATCGGTAAAAAGACTCAAGAAATACGTGCTGCGATCATGCCGCACCTGGATGCTGAATGCTACATCGGAGTAAATTTTATCCGAGCGTTCCGAGCCGTCCTAGACCCAGATTCCGACCGTTTATTTCTAAAGAGAACTGAGCAAGTCCTACAACTGGAAGTGGCAAGTATAGAAAGTAGCAACGCTTTATTATCGTCAGCAGGTGTCGCTGACGTAACAGAAGTAGAGCGATATAGTCGACGTCGGATAAGCCAGGCCGATCAAACAGAGGTACTACCCCATCTCTGATATGATTCGAGAGGAAATGCAACGTCAAGTTCCCGAAATGCTAGAGACTGGCGTTATTGAACCCTCGAAACCCCTTGCCATATATGCAGGATATCCTACGTAAACTCAAGAAAGCCCGATACATCTACACGATCATCATGAACTGTGCATACCACCAGATGCCTTAGATTCTTCTGATCACCAGATCCTTCAGATTAGTATTATAATTCTTGTAAGGGATGAAAAACTAAAAATTCAGCATTATAAATGTTTAAAAATTAATTTTTTACATTTGTATAATAATATTTGTATTTTTAGCAGCTTACAGGGGATTAGATGGATACTGAAACAAGTGAAGATACTTTTCTACCACTCCAAGGTAAGTGCACAAATTTTTTTGCAATGATCATGCTAATAGATTCGTCGTTATAAGGCAACAAATATACATTTCTATTAATATTTGGGGCACTTTTCCCGGATATTTTGACCATAAGTGATCTTAATGATTTAGACCCACTCTGGAAATTTTTAGGCAGTTTCTGACTATAAAAAGACATCTTTTAGACAGTATTAGGTTACCAGAGTCCGGAGCAGAATTGCTGATTTTCACTATTTAAGGTTTAAATGGCTTACAAGAGTGTGACAGCATACATTTATGTCTTTAAAAGTATTTTTGATGAAAAGTTCGGAAAATTTTACAAAAAAAGTCATACTTATGTTTTTAGTGAAAAATGCATCCCCTGGGAGCTAAAAATTCATGAAAATGGGCATATAATGCAAAAAAGTGCTAAAATGTCAACTTTGACTCTCTGTAACTTAAAATAATGGCCCAGAAAAAATCTGAAAAAATTCAGGAGAACTACTGGATACCTCTAAAACATATTCCCACAGTTATAGCAATATTTATTTTTTTCATCTTCGATGTCACAGAGAACCACCCACATATATATGGGGTATTCCACGTGAAGTGGTCCGATCAAAATTTTAAAATGCACCAAATTTTGGGTACACTTTGCAAATGTTTATCAGAATACAGAAAAAAATTTTTAGGTACTGGAATCTATTTGCTCAAAAGTTATTCTAACCTCAAAAAGTGAATTTTTCCATATTTTTTTCAACACCAGCTGGGTTTACCGCTATTTAACTCAAAAGCTATCAACTTTTACTATAGAACATTATATGTAACATTCGTTGCTAATTATATCTAGAATTTATTCTTCTGGGTTAGAAATCTAATCCCAAGGTCAATGTTACATAAACTACATGTCAATATTCAACTTGAAAAAAGTGTAACTTTGCCACCTTTGATTTTTTCATCCATAAGTCTAAAAGAAAGCTTGGAGCAATACCCTTCAAATGGTCTGTAGCATTTTTATGGCCTCCAATTCTGTAAAAAGTTATGACAATTTAAAAAAAGACAAAAAATTCACAAAAATTAACATGGTAATTCCCATTTAAATTTTTAAAAAAATTTCGTGTTTCTTTAAATTGTCATAACTTTTTACAGAATTGGAGGCCATAAAAATGCTACAGACCATTTGAAGGGTATTGCTCCAAGCTTTCTTTTAGACTTATGGATGAAAAAATCAAAGGTGGCAAAGTTACACTTTTTTCAAGTTGAATATTGACATGTAGTTTATGTAACATTGACCTTGGGATTAGATTTCTAACCCAGAAGAATAAATTCTAGATATAATTAGCAACGAATGTTACATATAATGTTCTATAGTAAAAGTTGATAGCTTTTGAGTTAAATAGCGGTAAACCCAGCTGGTGTTGAAAAAAATATGGAAAAATTCACTTTTTGAGGTTAGAATAACTTTTGAGCAAATAGATTCCAGTACCTAAAAATTTTTTTCTGTATTCTGATAAACATTTGCAAAGTGTACCCAAAATTTGGTGCATTTTAAAATTTTGATCGGACCACTTCACGTGGAATACCCCATATATATATGGGCTATTTCACGTCAAGTGGTACGATGAAAATTTTAAATCGCTCCAAAATTTGAAAATAGGCTGGAAATATCTTCCAGAAGATAGAAAAAAAATTTTAGGTGATAAAAATAATTTGCCTGTGAGTTATTCCACCATAAAAAATGGAAATTTTTCAATTTTTTAGGAAAATTTCTATTTTTAAAGCCATTTATCTTAAAATCTATTGATTTTTTTGAAGAAACCTTACAAACAACTGTTGTTCATAATAATCTCTAAAACTTATCTACCTGGGTTACAATTCTTAATTTTAAAATCTCGAAGAGATAGAACGCCCGGAAATATTGAATATCAAAAAAGGCGACCACGCCACAATCGATTTTGATCTAACACCGCTTCAAAGATCACATTTTTCGAGAGCTTTCGAATGGCTTGGGTTAGATTATTGGCCAAGACCGCTGGTATAAGTTATGCCTCATAAACCTCATAAAATCACTAATTTTCGTGTATTTTAGGGCATAACTCACGAGCAGCACGTGATCACAATGAAAACAATGATCCGTCTTGATCGACGGATTATTACACACTGATTAGGCGATCGCCTAATTTCCCGAAAAAGGAATGAGAGTGGGGAAACGCACACACACTCTCTCGCGCTCTCATCCCTACGTATAGTCGCGCGCGTAATTGTACACTCGTAAATGAAACAAACAAGGGTCGTCGGTTGGCCTTGACATACGAAAGGCTCCGACGACTTACAATTCGCGAATTGAAATATTCTATTCGCCGTGAATAGATTATGTGACAATTTCCGTCAAGTTCTAAAGTTTTACTATAAGATGTGCAATAAACTATATTTATTTTTTTATTTAAAACAATAACTTGATTTCTTTATCGTTGCCAATTTAATATAGAGTAAATTTATAATTTAAAACTTTTAATAAAGAATTATTTAAATTAATAAAATGACTTCTTCATGCAATCTAGGTGTAGTTGGATAAGCTAGTGGATACTTGTCAATAGTAAAAGGTAATGTACGTGCTGTATAAGATTACTTCCAAAAATCTTATTAAGCATCCTCGAAAACTGGAATACAAATTTTAACCTTAACCTTTAGAGGGCCTGGGTTTTGAAAAATTTGAAAATCGCATTTTTCTATAGGAATGTGGTCTAGGATCCCTGAGTTAGAGCCAAACTAAGTTGCGATGTTGGTGAGACAGACCCCTTACCCCTAGAGGTGTATTCCAATCCGGTACTGTAAAGCCAAATGTTCAAATTTTCAAATTTTCAGAAAAACTGAATATCTGAGTTTCTTTATTCTTTACATTTGAAAACTACACAACACAGACACACACATACACACACATGGAATCAGGAGTTTGCCACGTCCACGTCGTTGATTCTGGGCAAAGCCAAGAGCGATCATGTTTTCTAATTTTTTCCCTCAAACATTCTTTCGGGTTATTGCTAAACATAATTTTCAAACGAAATGGACATTTTGCAAATTTGACCTTCAAATGACCTTGACCCTAAGGGCATGAGGTCAATCCGACTTCAGATTCGGATTCAGCGACCCCAAAAACATGAGTATTCTGAATGAAAAATTGTAACTAGTGACTTCTGAAACTCCTACACATAATTTTCAAATAGGATTGACATCGAAACTAGAATTGTCTTGGAAACTTAGCCATATTGCATCCCCCATTTTGAATTTAATTTTTTTGGTTGCAGAACCATGTTTGGAGACTTCGTTAACCCTCACACCTGAATTGAGTTATTTAAATGAAAAAAATTGAGTACTTATGAAAAAAATGTTTACGTCTCTAGGCGTTTTCCGGCCCTCTAAAGGTTAGACTGTTATAAAATTTGGTAATCGGGTGTTTTACATTTAAGGTAATTGCTTAAATACGGTTTCACCAAAGCGGCTGGAAATATAAGCAGCACCTTTCCAAAGGCTAAGAAAACTACTCTCAAAATTTGAGGCAAACGGGTTGAAAATTTTTCGGAATGTTTGTCGAACATCGACGTTTTTAATTTTAACCTTTAGACTGCCGGCATTTTTGCCTTATAAATTGATATTTTTGATGTGCAAAATTTATACATAAAAACACCTCATATGTCTAGAGTAGTTGTCAAGGTTACAGGTGGCTCATATATGAGCCAGTCCGGCTGGCAACGGTCGGGTGAATGTTAAAAATTTTCTGAAAATAGTTTCAGCTGTATACTTTAGAGATCAGAGAACCTACTTATTGAGAAAAATGCATCAAAATATCTATATCCATTATTAAAGCTTGTAAAGGTAAGCTACATACTCTTATGCGTATGAAGCTATACCTTATAACGAGCGCGAGTGACGATCGGAAAAGCTCGTAGGTGATCGGGAAAGCCCGCGCATAAGCCGCGTAAGGACTAATAATGGTCCGACGCGCAAGCTGACTATAGAGAGTATATAGAGAGTTTATGCGAGTCATCGTACATAGACACGTCGCCGGTAACGCCTTCCTTGCTAATTCGTGGCAAGAGAAAAAGAATCGTTACGCGGATTCTTGCTCGGGTTCTGAGTATCGCGCCGTGAAGAGTGAGTGATTCGGTGGAGTGAGCGTGCTGGTGTTAAGTGCACAGCTCCAGCGACTCCCAGGAACCTGCGAGGACGGCGAAGTTGCCGCGCGCGAGAGCCCGACGGAGAGAGGGGAAACAGGCGAAGTCGAACGCATCGACGGGGAGAATCGAAATTCAAGGTACGTGGTGCACCACTCGCGAGCCGCCGAAGCCGTAAAGACTCTCTCTTTACGGCTATAACTTTAAGTTCGGGATCGGCGGATCTCGCCCGCGCGCGACGGCGAGGAAGCTAACGGGCGACCGCGTACGCGTGCTAGAAAGAGAGAAAGTGCGAGTAACCCCGGTGGTTACACCTCGTCGCGAGACCTCACGCGGCCTATATACGGCTTTTGTCATTTCCTTATATTCTATGTTAAACTAAATTTATATTTCTTTATAATAAATAAAATTCATATGTAATCAATGTCCGAGAACGAGTTTAATTGTTGATTACCGGCGTATGTTATTCCTGTTATCCCGAATACCGCCCTCTCCGTTTTAGGAGCGGCCGAGGTAAACTTACCGCAAATTTATCCCTTTTATTCGCGGTCCTTTTCAGCTCACAACGTTTTAGCTGTACAAAGACGCGAGATCGGCAAGTGATCTCGCGGTTGTTAAGGGACATCGCAACGGTAGGTCGTGCGCGGGGTTCACTGATTTGAATCCGCCGCGCACTCTCGGAGCACCGCCTAGGGAGTATAACTAGGCAGTGCCGTAGCAACTGATCTCTTTACCCCTACCGACGCGAGAGATTATACCCCGTTACAAGCTATAATTTTATTACTGTCCCATATATGAGCCATGCCGGCAGTCTAAAGGTTAAATTTATAAGATTTGCGTCTTTGGGAATCTCTAGTGCCAAAAATAGTGGAAAAACATATACTATGTTAAGGGGGTATCCCGATTTAGAACGTTCAAAAAATCGATTTTTTTTATTGCTTAAATCTATTCCTTATATGTATAAGAACATATATCCGAAGTTATAGAGTCGGATTCGTAGTATTTCCGAAGATACAGCACTAAACGCAACGGGGCATCGAGCATGTGCCAGTGCTCGGTCAGACTGAAACGCGCGCGGTCCTCCCATTGTCTCTAAACTCGAAACTATATACCTGAAAAGGTTCAGCAGCTGTTCGAAATAATATTTTGCTTTCATAGAAGCGTCTTTTGAACCTTAGTACCATCGGTATATAATCTGTGTGTACCTGCTTCCTATAGAGCTGTTTGTGGCGTAACGTTTAGTTCTGCTCTGACTATTGACGAGTGCGCTTCAATATAATCATGTCTATAGTTATCCGAAAAGTGACAAATCGAGTAGTAATCGTGCTGCAAAACCACGGAAACGAAAATTCGATGGTAATCAATTCACAACAGAATCAGACGATACAGAGTGCAACACAAGTAGTACTGAGAGAAAATTAGCCACTGCTAGCACCGAGAACATCATTGTGCATCCAACTCACTGCTATCGAATAATCGAGTTTGTCACAGTATTTTTTGCAATTTCTGATATCGTAATTTGCAGATCTTGCAAACAAAATATACAATTTTCAGAGAGCGGACATCGAGGCTTAGGTTTCAAAATTGTATTATCGTGTATATGTGGTCATAGAGAAATAAATTCAGGACAGTTTTTTTTTTTTTTTTTATGTTATTTAACGTCGCTCTATTTATGCTGCCAGGGCTAATCAGCGACGGAGGTGAACGGTGTGTCTGTAAACAAAGCACATGCAGTTGAAACAGTGGTGCTTGTGTCCATCGGAAGATGTCATCGGTCACTGTAATTAGTCTAATAATTGCAGTTTCCTGTCCTCCCGATGGAACCACCGCGATCCTCTTTACATCTTCGCGTCCCTAACGTTCCCTATAGTTCAGATGCCCGTGCCTCTCATGCACTGACAAATGCACGAAACGCACGCGCACCTGAACTGGCGTTACATTATAGTGACACGCCGAGCCACTGAGTCGCGGTGTTCGAAAAATGCACATGATTCAGGACCGTTTATAAACACTGGATTCGAAATAAATAGACGAATTGTTTTTGTTATGAGGCTTTTCGGTGTTGGACGAGAAGGTATCAATGTGTTTTGTGGACTTATGGATATATGTCAAGGTTTAGCAAAATCAACGTATGATCAAATTGTGCAGCATTTATATACAGCGTCAAAATCAATGTTCAAAAGCGTTTGTGAAAAAGCTGTCAAAGAAGAGAAAGAAAAAAATATAGAACATGATAGATCTGCTGACTGTTTGAAAGTTTCTGGCGATGGATCCTATAAAAACGAGGTTTTACTTCATTGTTTGGTGTTACAACGCTCATTGCATATTACTCTGGCAAAGTAGTCGACCTTATTGTAAAAAGTGCATATTGTGATTCATGTGCTTTACAAAAGAATATATTAGACAAAGAAGAATTTGAAGAATGGTATAATGATCATAAAGAATCATGCTCTTCAAATCACGATGGTTCAGCAGGGAAGATGAAGGTAGATTCAATCGTGGAGATTTGTTTTGAGATCTGTTGAAAATTTTGGAGTAAAGTATACGAATTACATCGGCGACGGTGATTCGAAAACTTTCAATGGTATTGTAAAAATGAATCCATATGGTGATGATTACCCTGTGACAAAAAATGAGTGCGTGGGACATGTACAAAAGCGCTTAGGTGGACACACGCAAAAGTCGAACGAATCGTTCAACTCCACTGTCTGGCGCATAACTCCGAAACATCTCAATTCTGGTCAAAAAATCGTAGAAATTGCTGCGTATAAGGCTGCAGGAATGTTCAATGAAAGATATTCAGCAGTTCTGCATACCATGCAATTACTCAATTTGAAAATTGGCCAGCAATGTAAAATGTTTGCGGATAATGTCGACATACAACGGATTGAACGAGAAAGACGACGTTCGTCTCTTTCCAGTAAGGAAGCTCGTACGGCCCGTAGACTTGAACAACTTCAACAAAATGAGTTCAATGAGGAAGCTAAAGGTCTATTGTATGGCGCAGGAATAGCTGATTAGCGAATTATTGTCGTAAGTAGTCGAAAATTAACATTTTTCCAGTTCATAAACTTTAAAGCGCTTTTTCTCGAGTTTTCGTTTTTCCACTTTTTCTAAACTGGGGGGCGTATTTGCAAAGAAAATAAATAAGCTATCGTAACGATCCGAAGTTTTTTAGCTTCAGTTTTATCTACTCTTTAATATGAACCGAAAAGGTTTTTGGAAATAAATTTCTAAAAGACTTTTTCAGCACATTGAAGAGATTTTTTTTCTCGTAAATAGCACTTTTTGCTTCAAATTCGGAAAAAATTTCGAATTTCACTATTTCTTCGGATTTGTTTCAGATCAAGATTAAGAGCTCTATCACTCCCGCCAATAGAAGACTCGGATTACGGATTGCCCAACAAATGTGCCTAATAATCGGCTGCATTTTGATATTTTTCTTTAAAAAAATTTTTTTATAATGTTCAATTATATAATAAAATATTCCTGAAAGTTCTCTGGAGTTGGTTATTTTTTTCTATCTTAAAAAACTTCCCTAAAAAACGGTTTTTTTAGGCCTTTCAAAGCAGGATACCCCCTTAAATAGAAAAAAGTTGCGTCTTTTTAATACAAACATTTTGTCAATATTAAGGTTTTCGCTAGGATTTGTATATTTTGAGATATTGTACAGAGAATGAATATAAGCCGTTTTTAGAGAAATGTAAACTTTGTTATAGCTTAAATATGGGTTTACTGATGATGATGGAAATAGAACCAGCACCTCCCCAAGAGTAGAGAAAACTACACTGACAGTTTCAGCCAAATCGGTTAATAACTTTTTGAAAAATTTGTGGAACAACGATGTTTTTAATTTTCAAATTTATGACATTTGCGTCTTTGTGAGTCCCTAGTAAAAACGGAAAAATTTTCGTCTTTTTAATACGAACATTTTATGTCGTTACATGTTTTTGGTAGAAATTGTCTATTTCGAGATATTGGATAGAGAATGAAAGAAAGCCGTATTTTAGTGAAATGTAAACTTTGTTATAAATTTAATATGGTTTTATCGATGTGGCTGAAAATAGAACCAGCACCTTCTTATAAATAGAGAAAACTACCCTCAACGTTTCAGCCAAATCGTGTAATAACTTTTTGAGATAGTCGTGGAACAATACTTTTTTCGATGACAAAAATATAAGGCTCTCCCGTATAACGGTCGTGTCTAAAAATGCATAGAAGAAATAATTTTTGAAGTATTTTTTCCGACGAATAGAATTTATCGGGCTTTGCGAACCAATATACTTTATTATAAACAAGGCCTTCTCTTCGTCCACTATGGTTGATGGAAGTTCTAGAGTAAGCCTTTCCAAAAATTAAAAATTAAAATTGTCGTTTCAATCACGGCTCTCTAGCTTTGGTCTCTTCAATAAAGAGCTTTCCTTAGACGCCTGTCGCAGATGGAAAGCGACGTCAAATGGATAAGCAGCTATACTTATGCCTTGTATATGACTATTTCTCTAGCGCGTAGAGAGAAAAGTCGGATCCCCCTGGTGGTAAGAACTCCAAGTCCGATAAAAACCCTCAAGTTTCAGCAGCAACAAAACTATGTTGTACAAAATGCAATATTTGTCAATGTGTACAACTATAAAACCAGTTAAACTTTACGTTATGTTTAAACGTACACGGTAGCACAGTATCAGCTCTTCAAGTTTCAACACTGATATACGCAACACAATGGCGTCACATGTCGACGATTTTCGGTTGTATATGCGTTATGTACATCAGGTGTCCATGCCCGAAAATTTTTTCAGTATATTGAAAAATAGTAAAAAGATAATTTTTAATTTACTTACGCATGTGCCTTTGCAAGTTTGAGTGAAAGTGAAAAAAAAACAATGACAACAAATATTTTTATTATTTTGTTAATTAATTTTCTTTGAGCACTTATTTTAATCGTGAAATTGAAATTAAGATGTTCAAACACCAAAATTTAATTTTATTATAAAAAATATTGATATAGAGAAGAAAAAACAGGTTACCTATAAAAGTTACATAGATGCAGTATTCTTTGCTAAATACTATATTACTTAAAAGTTTAAAAGTTTAAAAATTAAAATGCATATGAAGAATTCCCTATCTTTTTTTGAAAATCTTTTTTTGCTTATGTTAATGGACTTAAGAAAGATAATGGATTGCCCAATGAGTTGTGTTATTTGAATAGAACTGCACAGGAGCCTCAGGATATGACAAACATGTACGCTGATTATTTTGGTTCGGTATTTGGTGATGCTAATTTACCTCCCTTTGTACAATCACCGGTTCCATGTATTATTAGTTGCTTTGAGATTAATCGCGATGATATATTAATACACGTAAATTTGATAAAAACTAGTACTAATCACGGTCCGGATATGGTCCCAAGTATTTTTCTTAAGTCTTGTATAGCTTCTTTATTATCTCCTCTTCATATACTATTTCAACAGTCTTTAAGTACAGGTGTTTTCCCGGACCTGTGGGAGGAGTCATATATTACTCCAATTTTTAAATCTGGGGATAAGGCTGACGTCACCAATTATAGACCAATTTCAATCTTCAGTGCCATTCCAAAACTCTTGGATGCGATTATTGCTGACAAGCTGTCTGATATGATTTGCCATTTAATCTGTCCGGAACAGCATGGCTTTGTTAGAGATAGATCTACGATTACCAACTTGCTCTGTTTTACTAATGATGTGTTTGATAATATTTCAAAACAGGTTCAAACAGATGTCATCTATTTGGACTTCTCCAAAGCTTTTGATTCGGTAAATCATGTCAGGCTTGTGAGCAAACTGCTTGCTATCGGTATTACCGGACTGGCTCTTGAATGGATTCAATCGTATTTGTCATCACGTTTTCAGACTGTAAGATTGGGTAACTGCATATCAAAGAGTGTAAAGGTAAGATCAGGTGGTCCTCAAGGATCACACCTGGGCCCTGTTCTGTTCACTTTGTTTATTAATGATATAAATACAGTCATCAAATTTACTAAATTCCTTTTATATGCGGATGACTTAAAATTATATTGCGATGTTAAATCTCCGCTAGACTGCGGTAAGATTCAAATTGATCTTGATAACATTCTGCGATGGTCTTCATTCAATGGTTTAAGTTTAAATTTTAAGAAAACTAAAGTGATGTCAATAGTTAAATCTAAGTATCCTATTGAATTTTAATATTTATTATCTAATAATAATATAGATAGGGTATCAGAGTTTATGGATCTCGGAATATTGGTTTGTAATGATCTGAATTTTGACAGACACCTAGACAATTATTAGTAAGATGTCTAACTCACTTGGATTTATAACTAGATCTACTAAGTGTTTTACTTCAATAGAGTCTATTATTCATTTGTATAAATCATTTATATTACCCATTGTAATATATTTGCCTTCCCAAATATATATAATAAAAGGTTGGATAATTAAACAACAGTAATTAGTTTAGTAATTTACTATTTAGGATTAAGATACACAGTTGTGGCCGATTCGGCGGTCCGACAGAGAGTGAGTCCCCTCCGGTCGACGAGTAGCTTCGCACTCCCGGTAGGTCGGTTCGCATTCAATCGATATCTCTAACGGTTCGATACTCGTATAGTTACATATATAACATCCCTCTACCCTTAGTCAAAACTTAAAACGAAGGACTAAATCGTTACATATTATTACAAATCTAAAATCTGTCTCGGCTTAGGTGTTCTAGAGGAACGTCTAATAATCGGAGTTTTGCACTCCTTAATTTTATTCGTTACCGCTGATTTTTCTATTTCTGATACACCAGTCTTATCCGCTATCTTCTGTTTTTCGCAAGGTTCTTTACTATCTATTTCAAATTTTGGATTAACTCCTACAGTCGGGTATACGGGTAAAACTCTTCGCATAGTTTCCATCGCTAACTGGTTACTATTACATTGCACTTCCTGTGAACATTTCCTTAACTGATCTGCATGCCTTTTTCCCTCTACTTTATTATCAGTTTCTACCGTATACGTCACTGGTCCTAATACTTCTCTAACTTGACCCCCTTGCCAATTTCCTTTGCTAAAATTTTTAACCATAACTTTCTCTCCCTTTTCAAATGAAATACTACGGTTTCCGTTAAAATAATTCTTTTGCCTATCTTGACTTTTCATTACATTCTTTTCTACCTCGGTTCTCATTAAATCTAAACGCGTGCGTAATTTTCTGCCAATTTGCAGTTTGGCAGGACTGCAATTTGTTGTACAGTGTATTGTCGCTCTATAATATAATAAAAACTTTTGTAAGGCTTCTTGATCCGAATTCCCTTGTTCCACCAATTTTTTAAATTTATCTTTAAAAATTTTAACCGCGTTTTCCGCTGCCCCATTTGACGCTGGGTGATACGGCGCGCTTAAAATATGCTTTACACCATTTCGTTTTAGAAATTCTTCAAAGTCGGCGGACGTGAAAGAAGGTCCATTATCCGTTACTAGTTTATATGGCATACCCCATATTGCAAAATATTCTTTAAAAGCTTGAATTGTGGTATTTGATTTAATATTTGGCATTTGTTTCACGTCTACCCACTTTTAAAACGCGTCTACAATAATCAAGTACATTTTACCTTGTACCGGTCCTAAAAAATCAGCATGAATGCGATGATTAGGTCCTATGGGCCAATCCCACACATGAAGCTCCGATCTTGGCGGATTTGTTGCTTCTTTTAAACAATACCTACATTCTTTCGTAATTTTTTCAATATCCGCGTCAATTCCTGGCCACCACACATATGATCTAGCCATCGCTTTCATTCGAACTGTACCCATATGTATCGCATGTAGTTCATTTAATACAATTTGTCGCAACTTTTCCGGTACAATAATTTTGTGTCCCCACAACAAACAATCCCTTTCTAGTGCTAATTCTCTTTCCCGATTTTTAAACGGTTTAATATTTTCATCTACATTTTTCGGCCAACCTAACTTAACAAAATTTTTTACTTGACTTAATAACGGATCAATGCTTGTCAGTTCTCTTATGCTATCATTAGAAATAGATAAAATACCTTCTTCTACGAAATTTAAGTACGTTTTCTCTTCTTCGAAATCATTTACATCGCTTTTCATTTCGATTGGACTACGTGACAAACTATCCGCGTGAACATTAAATTTACCTTTTATATACTTAATCTTATACCTATAACCGCTTAAAAATAAAGCCCATCTTTGGACTCGGCTCGCTGCCATTTGGGGAAGTCCTTTTTTGTCTCCAAAAATATACGTCAATGGTTTGTGATCGGTCTCCAGTATAAAATCCGCTCCAAATACATATTGGTGAAACGTTTTCACTCCGAAGACAAGTGCTAAGGCCTCTTTATCCAACTGAGAATATCCTTTTTCCGCTTTTGTCAGAGTCCTTGAAGCAAAAGATAATGGTTTCTCGATTCCATTTTCAAATACGTGCGATACCACTGCACCGATACCAAAAGGTGATGCGTCACAGGCAATTTTCACTGGTAGACTTGGATCGTATGGTGTTAAGACTTCCGATGAAACTAATTTCTTTTTAGCCTCTCTAAACGCTGTTTCTTTTTCTTCCGACCAATTCCATGTAACATCTTTCTGTAATAATTCATACAAAGGACTTAGCGTACTCGAAAAATTTCTTAAAAACTTAGCATAATAATTTATTATTACTAAGAAGCTTTTCAGCTCCGTTACATTAGTTGGACTCGCAATGTCCAAAATTGCTTTAACTTTATCACGGGAGGTGTGTAAACCTTCTCTATCTAGCTCGTAACCTAAAAATTTAATACGCTGTTTAAAAAAATCGCATTTTTCTATTTTAACTTTTAGCCCACAGTCACGCAAACGTGTTAGTACCGCTCGTGTTCTTAATTTTAGTTCCTGTATAGATTTACTCGCTATGCATATATCGTCAAGAAAACAAACTACTCCGGGAATACCTTTTACTATCTTTTCAATCTCCCATTGAAAAAATCCCGGTGCGGACGCTACCCCGTAACTTAATCTAGTCGGCATTAACAACCCTTTATGCGTCGATAACGTTAACATTTTGCATGACTCTTTTTCTACCTTTATCTGTTGATAAGCCTGTGAAAGGTCTAACTTACTATAATAACTAGCGCCCCCTAAAGTGGTAAACAAATCCTGAACCCTCGGAATAGGATGTCTGTCGATTTGTAAATTCGGGTTTACGGTTATTTTATAATCGCCGCAAATGCGTATCTGCCCGTTATGCTTCGGTATAGGCACTATAGGAGAAGCCCAATCGCTACATTCTACAGGAATCAGTAATTTCAAATCTATTAATCTTTGTAATTCGGCGTCCACTTTATTTTTTATCGCGTATGGTAACGGTCGTGGTTTGCAAAATACCGGTTTGACATTGTCTTTTAGATACAATTTAGCTTCTCTCCCGGTATACGTGCCTAAACAATTATTGAAAACTTCTTTAAATTCTTTTTTTAGTTCGGTCTCTTCCGTTACACTTCCATCTTTTATATTATTAAACGTCGGATTATTTCCTAAATTTTTATCTATTGGGATTTTTAATAACCTCAACCACTTACGACCGATTATAGGAGGACTTTTCCCTGGCATAATAAACAACTGCAAGACCGTTTCTACTGTATCATACCTAACCTTTACATTTAAAAATCCAACCGGTTTCATACAATCACCTACATAACTTCTGAAAAATCTATCAGTTTTCTCCAACTTTATTTTACGTAGTTTATCGTATTTATATAGATCATTTTCCGATATTGCCGATATAGGCGCTCCCGTATCAATTTCAAACTCAATTGTTATTTTTTCCACGTCTAGTATTACTTTAACCGGCTTTTCCCACGGATCTAACCTAAAAAAGTTTTCTACTTTTTCTTTTCCTATTTCCTCTAACGCAAAAATTCTATTAAACTCATCCGATATGTCGTCCATTTCGGTTACATAGTTATGTTCGGTTATTTCTTTACCCTTTTTCGTTTCATGTTTTTTAAAATCTTTCTTTTCCGAAACTCTATTTTCACCGTTACGTTGTTTTTGCGTGCACATTACTATTAAATGTCCCTTTCGGCCACATCGATTACATGTATACGAACGATATCGGCAATCACCCGCTTTATGATTGCTCTTCCCGCAACAAAAACATTGGTTCCGATCCGTGTTACTTAGCTTCGATCCTTGTTTCTTCGATTTGTGGCTGATGGCTCCCCCTCTCTTTCCTTTTACGTAATGGAGTGCGCCCTCTTGACCTGTTGCCGAACCCATCGTGGCCACGTCCTTTTGTGCTGCTTCCAGACTCTCCGCGATCTCTACTGCTCTCGCGTACGTTAGTTTTTCTTCACTAAGAAGCCTCCTCTGGATGGTGCTCTCTTTTATGCCCCAGACGAACTGGTCTCGAAGATGGTTTTCCAGGTTGTCCCCAAAATCACAAAATGTCGACAACTCCTTTAATTTGGCTACGTATTGACGAATTCCTTCTTCCTCCTTCTGTTTTCTTTCTTTGAATTTGTAACGTTGTGTTATGACGCTCGGCGTCGGATGCAAATGTTTTGTCATGATGTCGACCAGTTCTCGGAAGTTTCTCGAACTTGGCTTGGTCGGCATACACAAATTCTTTAACAGTGCATAACCTTCGTTATGTACCACTATGTAGCCACTTGCTTATTTTCGGGAACGTCATTTGCAATAAAATACTGCTCCAGTCTTTCCACCCAAAGGGTCCAATTCTCTTTAGAGTCGTATTCGTTGATACTGCCTATTGCTTGCACTCTTTCTTGCGTCTCTCGTCCTCCCTCTGTCGAAGCGCTACCTACGTTTCTCTGTCTGCCTTCATCTAAATGATCGAAAGCCATTTTCCAAATTTGTGCTTGTTCCTTAGCTTGCATATTCATGAATTCTTTTTGTCTTCTGTCTACTTCCTCTTTTTCCTTCTTTAATTGTTCCCACATTTGTGTCAAGCGCTGTTGTTCTTTTTTTATATCTTGTTCCGCCGTCGCCATTTTTCATATCCACGTTTTTTTTTTTTTTTATTTGCAGGTTCTTAATAAGTTTTCCTCGTCGCCAATGTAATATATTTGCCTTCCCAAATATATATAATAAAAGGTTGGATAATTAAACAACAGTAATTAGTTTAGTAATTTACTATCTAGGATTAAGATACACAGTTGTGGCCGATTCGGCGGTCCGACAGAGAGTGAGTCCCCTCCGGTCGACGAGTAGCTTCACATTCCCGGTAGGTCGGTTCGCAATCAATCGATATCTCTAACGGTTCGATACTCGTATAGTTACATATATAACACCCATAGCTACATATGGATCTTTAATATGGTCACCATGCATACATAACTCTGGAATAACCAAACTTGAATCAGTTCAACATAGATTTTTGAGGTAAATTGCTTACAAGTCTGGTCAACCTATGCAATATGATAATCACAATTTCAGTTATATATCGAGTAGATTTAATATTTATACTATAAAATCTCTACACAATTTTTATGACTCGATGTATTCTTACAAAATTTTTTATTCACTGATTAACGTATCTTAACTTAATGATATATTTGTACGCAGGCAACTCAGCTATATGTTTCGTACCGATAATATGTACAACGAAGTAAATTGCAGACTTAACTTTATATATTTTTCTCCGAGAGCCAGATTATTACGTCTTTGGAACTCACTTCCTAGTGTCATTAGGGATGATTTAAATTTAGTTTCATTTAAATTAAAAGTACGAAAGGAATATTGTTGCTTTTATTGATTATCAATAGTTTATTTTCAATTGTTAATTACTTTTATTATCGTTGGTATACACATACTTTATATGTAGTGAGTTGTATACTTCATGCGAATGCGATGACTGGTGCGCCACTATCATGATTTTGTTATATATATTTTGTACAAGGTTCCTGTACCCGTTGATTTGATAATAAATAAATAAATAAATAAATAAATTATTCGTAAAAAATTAATTGTTACCTTGATTCAAACTTTATTCTGCATGGTAATTAAGGCGTTGCGCATGCGCGCTACGCGCTTAAGTCAGCAGATCATTTGTGATAAAATGATTTTTATTTTTTTGCAACTATTTATAGAGCTGATAAAAATTACTGTGACGCAGTTTTATATGCATCTAGAGCAGTTTTCTCGTGTTTGAACTTTGGAGCAGTGGGAATTAGTGTAAATTTAAAAGATGTCTTTGATAATCAAGATGAATTATTTTTTGTTCCAAATATTTATTGATTTTTTATTAAAAATATAAAGTGGAACAGTTTAAGCTAGCGATGTTTTTGGATAGAGCTAATTAAATTGAACTACATCTATTAGTATATTTTTATTGCCAAATTAATATTTTTTTAGGGCTGGGGTAAGGCTAGTAGTTGGTACTTGGCACGCACACATATTGACATTAATATAACCTTCTAAAAAAGCATATTTATGTTTACGCCGGTGAAAGAAAGTTTTACTACATTGTAAGTAATCACAATAATATTATTTTATTATTATCTTATTATTATTATTAAGCTTTTATTAACATTTTACATAATCATGTAAAATTACAAAAATATAAAGTCATTACAAATATTTATTGTTTAATGAAAATTTTTTACTTTTCTAATTTTTTCATGATTTTACTTTTTTTATTTTGATTTTATTTTATCTATGAAACTGAAGTTAGCAGCCAGATAGATTTATCCATGGTTCCAACAAAACCTTTTTTTTATATTTATCCCTTTTAAACGATGTTGAATAACAAACAAGACGTGTAAACACATAACTTAAAATTTTAGAAAATCCCATGAATTTTTTTAAACACAATTAATGATAAATCTATCTGGCTGCTGACTTCAGTTTCATTTATCTTGTATATTATTTAAAATATTTAATTCATTAATTGTATAAAATTTAGCATAGAATTTAGTTGTGTAAACCTAGTAATATCTTTTTCCAGTCATTAAAACATGAATAAGAGTTACGATAAAAAAACAAATAGACGCAGCAAATCTAGAGATAGAGATAGAGAAAGAGAAAGAGAAAGAGATCATAGAGAACGCAGACGCTCTAGAACTAAATCCAAGGATCGTAAGAAAGACAGAAAGCGTTCCTGGTCTTGCGAAGGGGATAAATTTCGAGGTAGAGAACGTTCTAGAGAAAAAGAAATAGATAGATCAAGAGATAGAGAACGCGAGAGATCTAGGGAAAGAGATAGTGATAAATCAAAGGACAGATACGATGGTAAAGATAATAAAAATAAGGATGAGAAAAAACAAAAATCAAGTCCAATATTTTCAAATGAAGATGATGAAAAGGATAAAAATGAAAACAAAATGGAAGATGAAATTAAAGAAGAAATAAACAATACATCAAAACCATTGGTTAAAAGAGAGCCCTTGAGTTTAGAGGAATTATTATCGAAGAAAAAAGCAGAAGAAGAAGCACGTTCTAAACCTAAATTTCTTACAAAGCAGGAACGTGCAGCAATTGCCTTACAAAAGCGACAAGAGGAAGTGAATGAATTAAGAAAACATCAGGAAGATCAACGTAAATCTATACTACAAAATGATAATGCCACTTCAAGTAATACTAAAGAATGGGAAGATCGTGATAGGTATATGTATTTATTTATCTATTCATACAAAGCTACTTGTACTTGTAGTTTATAATATTAATTTAAAAATGATAAATTGATTGTAAATTATTTTTATGCAGGAGAAGAGAAAATCAACGCTATCGTGAAGAAGAAATTAAAGACAAAGATAAAGAAAAAGAAGTAGAAGCAATAAAGGAACGATACCTTGGATTAATAAAAAAGAAACGCCGTGTGAGAAGATTAAATGATCGTAAATTTGTTTTTGATTGGGATACCGCTGAGGATACATCTGTTGATTATAACAATATTTATAAAGAAAGACATCAAGTTCAATTTTTTGGAAGAGGTAATCTGGCTGGTATTGATATTAAAGCTCAGAAACGAGATCAAAGTAAATTTTATGGAGAATTATTAGAAAAAAGACGGACTGAGGCAGAAAAAGAGCAAGAAAAGTATGTTTGTCTTAAAATATGTTACTCAAAACATGTCAATTATAAGTCTGCAATAAGTGTCATTAAAATTAAATTAATGTTTAAGTGGCTTAATTATATTATATTCTATTTAAACTAACTTTATAAAAATATGATTTTATCTTTTAATAGGGTAAGGTTAAAGAAGGTAAAGCGTAAAGAAGAAAAACAAAAATGGGATGACCGACATTGGTCAGAAAAAGCAATAAATGAGATGACAGAGCGTGATTGGCGAATTTTTAGAGAAGACTATAATATTACTATTAAAGGAGGTCGTATACCTGATCCAATTCGATCATGGAAAGAATCAAGATTTCCAAAAGAAATTTTAGATATAATAGACAAAGTTGGTTATAAAGATCTTACACCAATTCAACGACAAGCTATTCCTATAGGTCTACAAAATCGAGATATAATTGGTGTTGCTGAAACTGGTTCTGGTAAAACATTAGCATTTTTAATTCCACTTCTATTATGGATTACAAGTCTCCCTAAAATTGAACGTTTAGAAGAAGCTGACCAAGGTCCTTATAGTATAATTTTGGCACCAACACGGTATCATAAATTCTTTTAAACTTTTGTCACAATGGTTAATAATGAACTGTAAATTTAACACACTATTCTTATGATTTCAGTGAACTAGCTCAACAAATTGAAGAAGAAACAAATAAATTTGGTCAACCATTAGGAATAAGAACTGTCGTTGTTGTAGGTGGTCTTTCTAGAGAGGAGCAAGGCTTCAGGCTAAGAATGGGATGTGAGGTATTATTCATAATACATAATTAATTATTCATTATAATAAGGTAAAAGTACCAGTGCCGAAACGGTTTTTTACTAGGTATATGAATTTTAATTATTTTTAAGCAAAATAAAGAGCTATACCATTACTTTTTGTTCGCTTATGATAAATTAATATTTTTCATATTAAGTCTATTTTTTTATGCTTACGTTGACTCTAATTATTAAACGTGAGATAAAAACCTGTTAATATGAATTTGTACGTAAGTTGGAACATTCAAAATAATTTTGTTGGTTAGAATCGTGTTTTTTAAATAATTTATTTGCTGCACATAGTTGACTCATTGAAGATGATGTAAAATATTAAAATAGTTATTAGTTAATAAAAACTAACAATTAGACATTTAAAAATAGTACATTAAGAAACTAACAATTAGACATTTAAAAATCTCGCTACGCTCAGTCCCAAAGCTCGCACTCGCCGTGAACGATACGTTTCGCACCCTTGGTGCATATACTATTTTTTCGTCTGAAGCCCGTTAAGATGTAATTTACATTACAATTTTTGACTGTTAGAATATAGTATGGATAGGGAATGGAAAGGATGGAGCGGGGGGAGGAAGCGGGTCCAGGGCCGCAAGCCCGGTGGGGGTGCAGGGGGCGAAGCCCCCGCCCGGGGGTTGGAGGGCGGAGCCCCCCCCCCTTAAAAAATTAATTTTTACGTTCCTAAAAAAAAGTAATATCTTAATCACTGCACTGATTTGCCATTGTTATTTTTATGGTCCACAGAAATTAGAAATCACCAACAGTTCAAAGTAAATTAATATTCCTACACTTTCGTGAGCGACACGTTACGACCTTTCATAGAAACGATGTGTCGGAAGTAAACAATAAAGCAATAATGCGAGAGCGCGCGCGCCGCATCTGTTTTTGCAGAAGTGTAATGACTGTTTTGTTTTGACTATCTCTCCCTCTCTCTCCCTCTTGCCGTGTTGTTTCGCGGCTTAGGCCGAGAATTTGTCATTTCGCGGCCTGAGGGCGAAAAATGTAAATATAACCTTCCAAATTAGTTGACTTCTTTGATAAAAATAAATCATTTTTCTGTTTGTTTTGGGCTCACGTCCTGTTAATGTGCAATGCAAAGTTTTTATTTATTGAAATAATTTTGCAAATAAATAAACAAATAATTGATCATACTTTGATTTTTGGAAAATTTATAAATTTTATGCTTTATACAAGTTTTATTTGCAGCTATATATGTAGTATTATTTGAAAAAGTGATTTTTGTAAAAATATAATTAACTCCTTTTAGCAATTAGAATTATTATTAATTAGCTCAAAAATAATTAGTGCTTTTTGTGGTATGCATTTGGACATATTTTTCTTAAGAATTATAAATAGTTGCCTTCTAATGTGCAAAATATTTTATTAAAGTTTTGTGTTAAGTGATTTTGAACTCTAAAATAAAAATTTTCTTATTTTTTCTTAAGGTAATGGGAATCAATATTTAAAAACCGGTCACCACCATGGTTTTGGGCTTGCTTTTAACAATATTTATGAATTTTTCAAAATTTTTGGTTAAGAATTTCAATATGATATTTGGGTTGACAATATTGCTATTTTTTTTTAATTAATTACTTATGCAACATTGCTTACTCAAATACAATTGAAAAGGAATTATTTCTTGTTAAAAATCGAATCGTCAGGCACTCCCAAATGTTTAAAACCCATGGTGAATGTTTTCAAATATTTAAATAACTTTTTGAGCAAATCTCTTGGGTTGGAAAGGGTATAATAGATTCATGTTGTTTGAGTCCAAAACGTCCTTAAATAATGATCAACTTTAGATTTAACGTGATATATAAATTTTAAATTAATATAATCATGTTAATATTATGATATTTTTTCTATAATTACACATTATAATATGATAAAAGCAAGTATACGTGACCAATTTTATTAAGGATCTCTTTGCACTAACATTCACTCTATACAGAAAATGTATTGAATAAAAAAAATTAGGAAAAGTATAAATATATGTTAAAGTTGCAGGGTAGAAAGATTTAGTATGAAAGACAAAGATTTATAATAGGCAGAGGATGGAGAAAAATAAATTGTAAATAATTATGTATAGGTAAAATTTATAGAAAGTCACATTTTAAATCATATGTTAAAAATTGTCGGTATAATGAATGAGAAGATTATGATATTGGCAAAGTTACACTTTAAGATAAAATAAGGCATAAAATTACATTTTTGAAAAGCTTAAATATCTGTAATTACACTTTTAAATGAAAAATTATACTTTTTAAAGTGTAAGAGAAATTATTATGCTTTTGAAAGACTTAAAATGTGATGATTGCACTTCTAATTAGTGAAAATATTAAAATGCTTGTAAATTTATAAATGTAAATATTCGATTTTAGACTGTAGTTAAAAACTGTAAAGCTAATTTTTTTTACGATAAGTAACAAAATGCGGACGTTAATTTTAAAAGTGTAAATAATTATACACTTTTTAGTTATAGAGATTAAAAATCTCTAGATTAAGATTGCTCCTTAGTTAGAAATTGAGAAGTTTTATATTAGTCAAAATCATTACTTGGCTATTACAGACTTATTGGTAATTTTTGTTAAAAGAGTCAGTTTTTGTAAGAAAAAGTGTCATTAATGTTTTGATTTTCATTAGGATGTGTTAGAAAAGTTGTATAAGTATTTATTCCTATCGAAAATTATTTTGCCCAAAATGGAAAACGTAAATAAAAGTATAATAAAATATACAATTGTGTATACACATTCATTTAGTATATTTATCTTTTGATAATCCATTAACTTCAAAAAGTCGTGATTTTTAGTGAGTTTTCAATGGCGGTTTATTTGCATGTTATCGGTCAAAAAAGAAATTATGCTGTCTATTTTGCAACGTAAAATTTTTAATTATCTTAGAACAAGAGGTCAAAATTACAACCACGATTAAAGAAAAAAGATACATTCGATTTAAACATAAGAAAACTTTGAAACATAATTGCTGTTAGATATAAAAAATATAATGGTACCATATTTTCAGATAAAAACATATTTTACGACAAAATAAAATACTCATGAAACTAATAATTACTTTATTATCTCAACCATCGAAGCAATGAATGATAAACGAAACATCAAAGGAGGCTATTTCTACAATTATTGAAGTTACTGACTAACATATCATTAATTATATTCTAAATAAGATTTAATTTGTCCTACTGAAATTATCCAACCTATTTAAAATTATTTATGTCTCACACTAATTAGAGATGAAAAATTATTATTAATAAAAAAAAATTCTAAAATATTTTTGACAATTTAACAATTGGAATAACATGATTTAAAAAAATAAAAAGTATTAATCATCTAATTTAAAAGTTCATCTTTTCTATGCAGATTAATGCATTTTCCTAGAATAATGTACCAAAAAGTATATATCACTTAGATATTAATATTTATAATAATATACTTTAACACAAAATAAAAATTTTCAAAAAAAACCTTTTATATTATAATATTTCTTCAAGTGCGACTCGATGTTCCGATTTTTTTACATAATTTAGCCCTTATTTATGTTCCACTACCATACATTTTTTTAACAATATTTGAACCATTAGTTTTATTTCTTTATAAATCAAACAAAAAATATTTTTCCAATTAAAACCAAGTATTGAACATTTTTGTTTTGAAAATAGATTTATATTCGATTGAAAGAAGAAATAAAATGAAAGTATTCAATTCAAAGGATTCGTTGAATACTTCTTATCAAATACCAGTATTCCACGAAAAGTATTGGACAAATACTTTTCGTCGAATATTTTGTGAAATTGCTTTCAGTGACTTAAACATCGTTTTATTTTTTTATTTTTTTTTATAGCAATTTTAATTTTATTCTTATAAAGTATTCGACGTTGCGGACGAATACTTACCCAATTTTGGTTTCTTATTCGAATGATTAGTTTCAGTTATAATAAATTGAGAAAAAATTAATTTTTTTAATAACTTGTAAAAACTAATACATTTCAAAAACTCGAATCAAGAGCAAAGTTTTTTTTATTCTCTACAAAGTATACATTAACCAAGATTTAAAAAATATCATTTACAACATGCAAAATTTTCAAAAATAAATTTTTTAATCATCTAAAAATGGTATTAAACAACAGCAAAAATTATATTTTTCCAAAAAAATTTTTTTCCCAAATTAGGAAATTGAAAAAAAGAAAACCTTATGCTACATAAACTCTATAAACACGTAAAAATATACTACTAATGTTTTTAACAAACCGAAAAATTTTACTATTATAAAGTTCTGGTATAAATCTAGAAGTTTTAATAAAGTAAACGTATGTGATATAGTCTCCAATACCAAACTACTCCAAGACTTCATCTAACCTTAACTATTTTTCAAAGACTTTTTATTCTTTAAGCATTTTTACTATTAATTACTTTCAATACACAAATAAGAACAAAAATGTTTAAATATTTATATAATGTAAACTTTTATAATTATTTTTGCATTTTTATTTTTAAATCGGCTATATAGCTTTTATACACGGAAAAACTTTTGGAAGCCTGGAGTATCCATAGTTTGGAAACTACAGAAATTCAAGAAACATCGGATTTGTATGCGTCAAAACTGGAATTTATTTGATTCCAAATGGATACGTACAGATTGTATTAATTTCGGATGTACATCGATTTGAAAGTGGGGTTATATAGATTCCGAGACTCTCGGTGTCGCGGGGATTCGACCGTTGGAGTCGCCAGGCCCCCAATCTTTGCGCGGCGAGTTGACTATATATTCCGACATTATTTACGCGGCGTTTTACTCTATATTAACCGTTTGATTATATTATAATATAATATGTATGAATAAATATATTTATATATTTATAACTATAAATTATTCATTATTATTTATTATTATAACATATACATACGCTGTATAAAACTTTGCAGTAAATATAAGTCAAACGCGAGCGAGTCGGGATGTCAGAGTTGGGGGCCTGGCGACTCCAACGGTCGAATCCCCGCGACACCGAGAGTCTCGGAGTCTAGGAATGATGGGCTTAGAGTCCAAGGCATATGATTTCGACTTACGTACACTCCGAGAATATTGTGTTCTCACGCATTCCACTTTCAACACCCCTTCATTCAAAATTGGATATAAATTCGTACGATCAATGGAATCGTATTGAGACCATATATATCGGAGGTTTTGGGATGCTAAAAGTTTTTCCGTGTATTATAACATGCGAAATAAATATATTGAGACTTACTAATAAAATTCAAGACACTTGAGCATAAATAAGATGTACCCCCCCTAAAAAAAAACAAAAAAATGATTTATTTTCGGTATTAAACGAAGAATTCAATTTTCATATTTTGAGCATAATATATAAAGAGTATTTTTCAATTTTTAAGCTTTTTTAACATTTAAAGTTAATTGTCAATTTATTCATTCTAACATTAATATTTACACTTTAGTGTTTATAGACTACAAGTCTAAGGTATAAAGTATCTATTATAATTTTTGTCTTCGATATATGTACATATTTTGAAATATTACTAAAATAAATTATTATGTTACATATGTTTTTCTTTACATACACAAATACTGAATATTATTCGGTAGACGATATTCTAATAGTTTGAAAAACTTATTAATTAATTATAAAACCCATATGACGCGATTAAAACCTTTATAAATACGACATCTATTATCGTAAAGGAGGATTCCATTATACAGTTAAGGTTTTTTAGGAATAGTACACAACGTTATTAGTATCTAATAATTTTTTTGGTGGTTTTTACATTTTCTTTCCAAGGAATAATTTTGAAAGATATAGTCATATATTAAAAAGTATATACATTTTGTGTAAACCGTATTTTAAAAATCGATTCCCATTACCTTAAGGGGATATCGGAGCTATAGCCTCCATCGATAGCCGCTCGATCTCGAGGCTTTGAATGGCGCTGTAGTCAGGTGTCGATTTCTACGATAAACGTACTTCAAACATAAATTATAAATTTTACAGCTGCACAACTGTAGAAAGATACTTTCCCCCCTAGCTATAACTAAAATTGAGGTGATTGTAATATTACTCTTGGCAGCAAATGTTTATTTTTTTAAAGAAATGTGTAATACGTTCCCAATAAGCACAAAGTATTATATAAGTAATCCAAAAGTATTCTTTAAGTATTTCCCTAACACAAAATCTCACGTGAGATCTCATGCCAAAATTTCATCCGACTTTTCATTCGGACCGCTGCTTAAACTTCTCAAATAATAGGAAATCAATTTATGAATATGGTGAGTCACTTATTAAGTGATAACACCCCCCAGATAAGTCCAAAAATCGAGGTTTGGAAGCGTTTCAGACATATTTTCGATTTTTAGAAATTTCTCACATGAGATCTCACGTGAGAAATTTTCAACGATCGAAAATATTTCTAAAAATCGAAAATATGCTTAAAACGCTTTGAAACCTTGATTTTTGAACTCATCTGGGGGGTGTTATCACTTAATAAGTGACTCACCATATACATAAATTGATTTCCTATTATTTGAGAAGTTTAAGCAGCGGTCCGGGTGAAAATTGGGATGAGATTTTGGCATGAGATCTCACGTGAGATTTTGTAATAGGGTTGTATACTGATCTTTTTATAAAAAAGATTTCTTTAAGAATTGTTTTCTATATTATCATATAATTCTTGAAAGTCCGAGAAAAAATGCTACTTAAAGTAAATGTAAAGAATACTTTATAATGTATAAATATAGACGTAGTCGCACTTAATTCAAAGAAATGTTTAATATAATGTTTGCGTATTATTTATTAAAAATTTGTTTAGTAGACATAAATAGAAATGGTATTATTAAAAAAAATTATTCCTGATAGAGATTCGAACTGAGAACTAATATTCAGAGTGCTACGCCTTATCACGCACAGCCATCACAACATTTTACTTAGGTAGTTTCGGAAGCTTGTTAATGCTCATCAGCCTATCTTTCATATAATACGCGGTTAATTTTGTTTATAAATAATATTTATTAATTTCATAATTAAGTTTTGTATTACAATTAAAAATACAAATTTACATAAAATGTGCGTATGTCTTATATAGAAGATTTTCTTGTATAATCCTTTAAATTGATAGAAGAACAGTTTGTGATTTCTTGTTTAATATTAATTTACTATTACATACATAGACTTATATACAGCTGTATAATACCGATTATTGTTTATTAGATACTTTAAAATTATTTGGAAATTATTCTATACTTCTATAATGTATTCGATTTCCAATACTTTAGTAATATTTATTTAATACTTATTGCTTTCAAAAAGAATTATTTTTTTGCGGACATTCAAGATTTCTTATAGAATACTTTATCTTTCAAAGTGAGCTTATGGGGTTTGGTATTCATTGAGTCTATATCTGTCGTAATGCTATACACAACGTATTACACAATTCTTTTAAAAAATAAACATTTCCTGACAAGAGAAATATTGTGATTACCTTAATTTTAGTCATACCTAGGGGGGAAAGTATCTTTTAACAGCTCTGTGTAGCTGTAAAATTTATAATTGGTGTTTTAAGTACGATTATCGTAGAAATCGACACTTGACTACAGCGCCATTTGAAGCCTCAAAATTGAGGGGCTATTGATATAGGCTATAGCTTCAATATCCTCTTAAGAAAAATTAAGAAAATTGTTATTTTAAAGTCCGAAACCACTTAACACAAAACTTTCATAAAATATTTTGCACATTAGAAGGCAACTATTTATAATTCTTTAGAAAGGTATGTCCAAATGCATTAGCTTAGAAAGCACTAATTATTTTTGAGTTAATTAATAATAACTCTTTTTTTATTATTATTTTAACTCTTTTTATGCTCTCAAATCGGTACTAATCAGCGACGGAGGTTAGACGATGTCTTTGTTAAGAAAGCACTTATTGTTAAAAATACATTCCCCAGTGATGCTTGTATCAATCGGCCGGGGTCTGGAATCGAACCTGGGACCTCCAGATTACGAGCCCGACGCCCTACTGACCGAGCCATCTTAGGCCTCGATAATAATTCTAATTGCTAAAAGGATTTAATTATATTTCTACAAAAATCACTTTTTCAAATAATACTACATATATAGCTGCAAATCAAACTTGTATAAGGCATACAATTTATAAATTTTACAAAAAATCAAAGTATGCTCAATTATTTGTATATTTATTTGCAAAATTATTTCAATAATAAAAACTTTGCATTGGCCATTAACAGGATGTGAACCCAAAACAAGCAGAAAAATGATTGATTTTTATCAAAGGAGAAATTCAATTTAACGAAAAAACACTTTCTGTAACAACAATGTTGTGTTTCCTTTGAAGATATTATGTGAATTTTTTCAAATATTTCTTATTGATAAACCAGCTAGATTTTTAGTCAGCCGTGAATAAGCTATGTATTACCGACCAAAAATGGTTATATACGTATAATTAATTGATAATTAATTATTTCTTAAAAATCACTCTATCACGCTATTCTATTTATTTTGTGCAGTATCTGTGATTTTTTTCAGATTTATTCTTATAGTTAGGTTTTAAAATTTTTGGGATTGTCTAAGTTATATTGATCTCTAAACGGTATCACATAACAGGCAACATTTAATAATTGCGATTAGTAATGGGTGTTATTAAAAATTTGATTTGAAGTAATTAAATATTAGGAATTACTGAAGTTTTTCGATACTTCAGTAGTACACTATAATCGAGGAACATATATAAGAAAAACATCTTCCGAATAAGTTGACGCTGCATAAAATATAAAAATGCCCATTTTTTCCAAAGCCTGAAAAAAAAACCAAAATAATTTTGGAAATTTAATTGATATATTATTTATAGATTGTCATTGCAACTCCTGGTAGATTGATAGACGTTTTAGAAAACAGATATCTAGTTTTAAATCAATGCACATATATTGTACTTGATGAAGCTGATAGAATGATAGATATGGGTTTTGAACCCGACGTACAAAAAATTTTGGAATACATGCCAGTTACAAATCTTAAACCTGATAATGAGGATGCTGAAAATGAAGAAAAATTACTTGCTAATTATAATACCAAAAAGAAATATAGACAAACTGTAATGTTTACCGCTACAATGCCAACAGCTGTAGAAAGGCTAGCCAGAACTTATTTAAGAAGACCAGCAGTTGTGTATATAGGTAGTGTCGGTAAACCTACAGAACGAACTGAACAAATTGTACATATTATGGGTGAAGCTGATAAAAGAAGAAAACTTATGGAAATTCTCAGTCGTGGTGTTGAACCACCGATAATTATATTCGTTAATCAAAAGAAAGGAGCAGATGTTCTTGCACGAGGGTTGGAAAAACTTGGTGTAAGTGAAACTCCCATTTATGTAATATTATTTATTCATAAAAGTGAATTTGCATTTGTAAGTATTTACAATGTTTTTACTACTTACAGTATAATGCATGCACATTGCATGGAGGTAAAGGACAAGAGCAAAGAGAATACGCACTTGCATCTCTAAAAAGTGGAAGTAAAGATATTCTAGTTGCTACTGATGTTGCTGGTCGAGGTATTGATATCAAAGATGTTTCAATGGTAATTAATTATGATATGGCCAAGACTATTGAAGGTAAACTTCTATGTTACTCTAATGTACTATTATTGTCGATTACATATATATTTTTATATAGATTATACACATCGCATTGGCAGAACTGGACGCGCTGGAAAAGCTGGTATTGCTATATCATTTTGTACCAAAGATGATAGCCATCTCTTCTATGATCTTAAACAAACGATTTTGGCCAGTCCAATATCCACGTGTCCACCAGAACTGCTTAATCATCCAGATGCACAACATAAACCTGGAACTGTAGTTACAAAGAAACGTCGAGAAGAAAAAATATTTGCATAATGATTTGATAACAATGCTAAAATACTTACATATAATTGTTTTCACATTTAAAAAGGATTTAATGTTTATCTTATTCAACAATAATAATCATACTTTATATACTGACGATTCAATGGATATCCACATTATATTAAAATTTTATATCTAAAATGAGCACTTTACTGTGAATTTCTCCCTCTACTGTAAATAATTATAAATAAACATTATCTGTTTTAGACTTAGTGTGTACCTGGCACTATAACAAACAATTATTGACTAAAAAAATTTATTTTCGGAACGTGATTGTTTAATTATTTTTAATATTATAAGACGAACATGTCCGCGTCCGTCCGTACGTATGTACGTGTCCATTTTCGTCACTTAATTTTATGAGATCTTATATATACCATTAATTATTATAATTGCACAACCGATAATTAATTTTTTGTCAACAATTGTTTGTCGTGGTGCCAGGTACAAACTAAATACATAAAAAGTTTTAATATTCACATCCACATCCACATTATATTAAAATTTTATATCTAAAATGAGCACTTTTCTGTGAATTTCCCCTTCTACTGTAAATAATTATCAATAAACATTATCTTTTCTAGCCTTAATGTGTACCTGGCACTGTGACAAACAACTACTGACTAAAAAAATTTATTTTCGGAACGTGATTGATTGATTATTTTAATATTATAAGACGGACATGTCCGCGTCCGTACGTACGTACGTACGTCTTGAACCCGAGCCCCTTCGGATCCGAAGGCATTCACGCTAACCACTGCGCTACGCCCGCACTGGACGTAGCGATGCTACTTAAGATGCCTACCGTACATACGCCGCTTGGCGTATCAGTAATGCAGATATCTTTATATGACAAGTGGATTGTTCTATAACCATTCCACATTGTCACAATTAATATATCATTGTATTTTACTGCTTTATATATTCTGCTTTAGGTAAAGCGCTTTCGTAAACAAGGATATGTGCATTATTTCATTTATTTTGCACTGTTTGTAACAATTCATAAAACATCCCTTTAATAATATCAATAATGAAAATTACATAAATTAGAAGAAATTTATTTTATTATATTTTTTTATCATAATTTTTTTCTAGAGCATAGTTTATCATAATATTATGTTTGTCATAATTTTTGTATAATTTATTTTAAACAATAAATATAAGATAATAAAATGTTTGTATATTTTATTTTATCACTACTCTTTTAAGTAAATAGGTATAATTATTTATCGTAATAGTTGTATAATATTAAAAACTTACATAATCAAAATCGCGAGTAAAGTGAGCGTTTTTTGCTAGTCATATTATCGTATTTAGATATTGTATTTAACAGAATGTGAATCCCAAAAAATACAAAAATGATTCACTTTTTATTAAACAAGGAATTTAATTAATCGAAAAAAACGTTCTGTAACAATGTTGTGTTTCCTTTGGAGATAACCCGTGAATTTTTTTCATATTTCTGTATTAATAACTCAGCGAGGTTTTTGGATAGCCGAGAATCATTGTTTTCTAACTATATATTACTCACCAAAAATGGTTATTTACTGCAGCAGTCCATTTTCTAAAAATAAAAAAAAGTAAATTAGTAATTACTTAAATTTAAATTGTATTTAATTATGAAGAATACTTATCTATATTTGAATTTCCCGCGTTGTCAGTTTTGAATTATCCCGCGTGTCATAGGGATGTACTGCTGCCAACTGTATCACCATATCGCCAACCTTCGATGTTGATGTCTGTAAGTCCACATGCTGAGATAATCTATAAATAAATAAATAATAAATATACGATTTAAATAACATTTACAACTATGTATTGTTAAAATAGTTTATGTAATATCATTTTTTATATTTTTTATGTTGTGACAAGGTATGTTATACCTGTCAAAATAATAAGCGAGCGAGTCCCAATACAAACTAGCCTACCTACCCTCACATCTCTAAGCCTACCTAACCTAACCGAAGCTCCCCAAATCCCCAATACTTCTCTTAGTTCCTCCCACGTAGCGCAATGAAGCAGCATATCAGAAGAGGCTAAGCGGCTTCCAGGAGGCTTCGCACCAGGACCATGAAGCAGCCTTCGATGGCCCAAGGTGCCAGACTGAGCAGCATAAGCAGCAACATGAAATCCAGGAAGCTGTAACACATTAAATAATCAATAATAATCCTAATTAGGCGGAGGCAAGGAAGCATGTAGTTGCACACAGTAACTGACAGCTACATGCTAGGAAAGGATTAGAGGTGAGGTTATAGTAATCATAACATTACCATAACTCTCCATTAATAACTAGTAGTATATACGCAGCACTCCCTCGGGAGATATATATTTACCTAGGAAGCAGCCAGAATCCTCGCAGTAACGCAGCATCGAAGAAGAGCAGCAGTAACTGACCCGACGCGCACCAGCTGGGCGGCCACCGTGAGACCGAGTGAGAGAGAAGACTCGAGTACCGGCCACCCGTCTGCACCTGTAACAGAGTGGACATGTTAGCCGATAAAATAACACTACGGAACGATCGTAAAGGCTTACCTGGTCAACAGCACCACCGGGAACACCGTCCTCTTCGTGGGAAGCAGCAGCCCAGGCAATAACGTCCGATTTGGTAAACATGGCCGCGAGCACTCACTACACGAGGCGCGCGAAACGACGGCGGCCGACGGGCTCGACGCGAGAAGCTGCGCGCGCACGTCGGGCCCGAGCAACGAAGCAGCGAACGAGCCCGAGCTCAAGAGAGCTCATCGAGGCAGCATCGGTCAACCGATTCACGACCGAACACCGATCGATATTTTGTGTGTGTGTGAGAGAGCAATCGACCGAGAGCAGCAATCTCCAGGAGACGATCTCTACTCTGATAAGGTGGGTGCACGCCCTGCACCGGTATTTCACGATCTCTCTTGACCGTAAGTGTGCTTCCCCTTTTTCTCCCCTCCCCTCCCCTCGCGCAGCAAGTAGCAGCAGCTCGCACGCAGCCGAGCATAATATATAAATTCGCCGCGATCGTACGCGGCTGGCGCCCAAACCTTATTTAAATTTTTATAATAAATTAATATTATCTTATATATTTCAATCGTTATTTCGCCTTTGACGCCACGCCCTAATCCCCAGCGTGACCTTTACAATGTATAATATATTGCTGATGTTTATTGCAAAGTGAACAATAAACAAATAACTATATATTACTAGATTTTAAATTGTTTAATTACATAATAATTATATTTTTATTTATACTAAGATTATTGTAAAAATTTATATTTTTGAATTTTATTTTATTATATCAAGTCAAATTATTTATAAATTGTTTATATTTTTAATTTAATACATACGTACCTTCTTTGTATTGGTGTGTCAAATTGGCGGGATACTTACATGTATATAAAGGGCCTAAGTCCCATGTTTGGTATTCAGTTCCTTTCCTGGAAACGACCAACAAGATAAGGACCGGCTTATCCGTACGGAGAACTAGGTCCAAGTCGGGAAGCATCTTCGTGGTGTAACCGGCGATCCTACCTTTTCCTGAGATGTTTTGACAGGCTTATCATTTAAGAGAACTTGTCAAAACAGTCTATCCTTGTCCACTAACACGCGCGCCATCGTTACGATAATTTTTTAACTATGATATAAAGTGTATTGAATTTTTGAATTTTATTTGTATATTTAATTAAATTGAATAAATTGATAATATAATTTAAATATTAAAATCTTATTATTTTTTTTACACCATCCTTCCTAATTGTCTTATAAAAAGAACGTTGTATTACATATAACATTAATAATTAATTATTTCGTAAAAATTTCTCTGTCACGTTGTTCTATTTGTTTTGAACTGTATCTGTAATTTTTTCAGATTTTTCTTACAATTAGGTTCTAAAATTTTTTGGATTTTCTGAGTAGGTCTCGGTAATTTGAGTATAACATCCCTTTAATAGTTAAGTAAATAATAAATAACAGTGGATAGCAACAACAAAATTACGTTATTTATTCGTTTGCTACTGTTGTCCAAGAAAGATCGATATTGATAATTTATCGTAGGTAATTATAGCTCGAACCACGTATTAAAACATAAATAATTTAAAATTATATAACCACAATTGTTATTGTGTCGTAAAGTAACTTAAGGTGGCACAACTGTATGGTGTTGTACCTATAGTGCAGGCCCACATGGTGCCATTAAATATTAAAGGCAGTCCGCGCGTACTCATAGCTTCACAAATCAACCACCCGCATTTTGCGAACAGAAGTCGCGCTGCCGTCAGATAGGCTGAATTCATATTCAACAATAATTATGGACATTTAAAGAAAATAGAGTTTTTAACACACAAAATCAGAGTTGAGCGCTATATCTATTGGTGTAATGATTAATTACATATTGCGGATCACCGTCAATGTTCCCATCCGTCAATGCTCCCGCGAATCAGAGAGCGCGATCGTTTAACTGCTCCCAACAATCATGTCAAAGATTAGGAGAAACGTTTTCATAGAGGGGATAATAATAATTATTGGTAATGCTTCGTCCATAATATAGTTTATATATTTTTCATCTGAATTTTCGTAAATAGATGTCACTAGAGTCATGCATTACTGTTATTAGAATAAAAATAAATAGTCAATTTAGGAAACAAAATGGAAAGTGTTGAGATTAATAGTTTCAGAGAAAAAAATTCATATATATATATATATATGTATATATATATATATATATATATAATCATGCATATGTAATACGCTATTTAATTGCGTTGCTAATTTGATTTCAGTAATTTCAATTGCAGAAACTTTTTATGGAGCATAATATTATTCACACACAAATATATATATGTGTGTGTGTGGGAGATTCCATGTGAAGTGATCCAGTTAAAAAATAGAAATTTGTTTTAATGTATGGAATCAGTAAAAAACTACTTGAATAGAGTATAGCTAAATTTTTAGATCTAAATTTCAATTAGTACCAGAGCTGTAACCAATCAAAAAATCGAATTTTTTTTAAAAAATGACATATTGGCCATTTTTATCACTTAATTACTCAAAATCTAACAATTTTTTCTTATATACATTAAATTTGAAAAAGTTTATAAATTTCAAGAAGAATCTGTTGAAATATTTCATTTATATTAGTTTAACACATTGAATATAGTTATAATTAATAAAAGCCTTTGTAGTAAAAAAAAGGTTGTACGATCAAAAATATTTTATCCATCCAGGAATGTAATTCATCGATGATTAATTACCTTCAAAGAGGTGCAAAGTTTGAGTGCGGCAGAGCATTTCAGACAAAGTTATGGTGTTTTTAGGCAAATTTCTTAAAAAAAGAGAGCGAATGCATTTTATGAAAAACACAGAGTAACCGTATACTTGCATTCAAACAACATGGCACTATAATTCTTCAATAATTCTAAAATATACTATTTAATGTTAGTTACTGATACTTTTCAATCTCTAAGCTGCTTACAAACGCAAAGCAGTAGGTATAAGCAGTTATACCTGTTATATAATTGGATTGCGCGCACGAAGAGCTCGAGTGAGCGACCGTAAGTGGGATTATGGGGGAGAGCGCGCGAGTAGAATAGGAGTATATATAGATATAGACGGTGCGCGCACACCTATGTATACGTATATACTATCGTCACGTCCAGACTTGTATCAACTACTATAAAAAATGTTACAAGAAGACAAATGGTTAATAAACCATTCGCGTTCCTTTCGCTCTTGTTTGACTAGGACTAGCCTTACGTCTCCGGGAGTAGCGAGCGAAGTTATTTCGAGAGTAGAGATGTAGGATATAATGTGGGATAAATAAAATAATATATGTTTTATTTCGTATTAATCATGCATTATTTATTTAAATATGTTAACATCATAATATGCTGTTTTCCTTTAAATGAACACGTGTAACTAAATTCTTACAGCTTTTTAATGGGCAAAAACACATAAAATTACACTATTTTATTAACAATTGCATAAATTTATTTAAGTCAAATAACGATTTTAATTTTGATTAAATAAACAAATGTACGGCGAACACGTTAACACATTATAGAATAAAATATACACAAGGTCATTTTATTATAAACATTAATAACTAATAATCGAAATAAGAATTATTATAAATAAATGCAGATTAAATTAAAAATTGTTGTCTTTAAAAACATGAATTATTGTTAATAAATTGCAATTCAAACCGTGAATATTGCAAATAAAATGCAATGCAACGAATAATTATTATAAATAAATTGTAGTATCAAATAATAATTGTTTTAAGAGAAAACGGTTGGTTCAGCAATCGAAATAACATAAAATATCAGGTTTGCCTTTACGAATAATACAAGCGTATAGATAGCCGAAAAGAATATACCTTAAGTACCCAAATATATAGATATATATATATAAGTATATATACATATTGTGACAATGCATTTAATGCATGTCAAGTTAAGCGAGCTTGTACCCTACCTAAGCCCTTACCGAACCCTACCTAAGCCTTACCAAACCCTACCTAAGCCTTACCAAACCCTACCTAAGCCTCACCGAACCCTACCAGCCTACACACACACAGGGAAGCTGCATCACCGAGCACAAAAGCAACAGCTCAGGAGTCTCCAGGAAGATCCAGAGGAAGCCTGAAGTCCAAGTAATGCCAGGAAGTGGTGAGGAGAAGTCCTTTACATCACACCTGGAGAAGCAACGTAGCCAATCGCCTCCCACAGCAGCCATCCAATTCAGCAAATAAACCTGTAAGATTACTGCTTACAGTGTGCACCTTACAAAGGAAGAGAACGGGATCACACAGCAGTTAAACAGCTGTGTATAGGATGGGTGCAGAGGAGAGGTTAGGTGAGACAACAACATATAAACCGAGTAGCCGTACGGTTTATAACTCACCCAGGTAAAAACGCTGTACTGCATTCCCGAGTCCTCGAGCCAGTGATTGCAAGAGAGAAGAAGGAGGTAGCCAAGAACACAACGAAGAAGGCCGAACAGCTAAGTCGTCGTCGCCACCAACTCGCCGTCGTTGTTTACGTTCGTGCGCGGCGGACATCTTCGTTAAGCCACACGCGGCCTTATGCCGCGTACGCACGAAGTGGTCACGGCGCATGCGCGCAGCGACTCTCGCGTCGACGACGACGAGAGCTCAGAGCTCGTCCGACCGCCGATTCGGAACCATCGTTATACCGACGTGACGTCAGCGAGAAAGAGAGAGAAAGAGCGTAGCGAAGAGTATGTGCCGCACGTGTGCCAGCATCGCCAAAGGTTTGTGCGACCTAGTGCCAAATTTCATAGCCGTTTCCTTGCCTGTGTGTGTGTCGCGAACTCCGTGTATCCTAGCTTCTTCCCTGTTATTACAATAGCCTTGCTCGCCGCGTAATTTAGTGTACCCCAGCTTCTTCCCCTCCCCCCCCCCCTTCGCGCGCGAAGAAGCCGGCTTACAACGCGTATTACAGCCGTGCCGTTCATTATTCTTATTTCCGAAGATTCGTAGAGATAAGCAAGTGTACCCGATTGAACGTTTTTAAGCGAGTAGCGAATCGCTACAATTAATTCGAACGTACGCGACTGGCACCCGCTGTTATTATAATCAATAAATAAATTAATAATTTATAAATAACCCTAATTTGATCACTCGCACCCTGATCCCCAGTGCGACGTGACAATATATATATATATGTGTGTGTATTCGGTGAGGAACGAAGGTCCGCCTCGAACATGGATAGCGGTGTCAAATTGTCGAAGTCGTAGTTCCTTGACTATGGCTCGTAGATGTCAACGATGCGTCTCGATTTCCGAATAGAAGATCTCTCTTGATTTTGAATGCGTATTGTTTTAAAGTCCGAGTAGCAGTGCCACGCCCTCGGATAAAAATCAAAGAGTTGACTAACAGAGCTTCGCCTTATGAAAACTTTAGATGAAAAATTAGGAGTGGCCGTGTCTGTTCTGGGTCCTCTTTATATTCCCTAAAAATCTATGCATCTGTCCTTGTCTTACGCTTTGCCTTATATGGAAATTGCGTAAGTAGTTTTCGATTTTTCTGGGCTTGCACCCGATTGGACCGTTAGATGTGCGTGATTAAAAATTATCGAATCCCATGCATTTTCTGTATCGCTTCGTAGTTAATTCGAAGAATTTGCTGTCCCCCTTTTATTACTGCGACACTACCCAAAGAACGGCTTAATTTATTACTTCCTTCTAATGCTCGAATTTTCTAGTCGATGTTTCCCATTGCCGGCTCTTCTCCGAGCATTGATTTTATGATGCAGTACAAAAAAACTCTTGCGCAACCATTCGTTTCGATCTCACTATCGGCGATCCCGCTTATATGCGTGTTGGCTTTGAATAATATCTTCAACTCTACTTATCAGTCTCTTTTTCGTTTGAAACACTCGTACATTAATCTGTCCCTTAGCTCTATAAATTATATTTTATATTACTGCATTTACTTAGAATCCTTCTTTATCAACCTTATTTTGTTCGTTTTCTACGCCGTATTTTTATTCTAAACTACGCAGTACTTTTTACGAAAAATAATAATATAATTTTCGTCGGGACGCGACAACTCCCCCCTTTTTAAAAACGACGCCCTCGTCGTTGATCAATATTATTATTATATTATTATTTCTCTTAACATAAGATATCATACTTAATTTTAAATTATAAACATTATTTCGATTAATTTTTCTTTATTTCTTATGGTGAACTTTATAAACCATATTACAATTATTTATTTCGTAGTTCAACTTCGTTTGTTATTATGCTACATACTTCGAGTACATTATTTCAAACAGTTTAACAGTATTGATATAATTCACCTATACAAATAGATACGTAATAAAAAAAGTTTTATTATTACAATTTTTATTCTAGATATTGCGAAAAATTCTATAATTAATATTAAATGTGTTTTCTATAGATAACAGAAAAATTTATTTATCTTTAGTTTGTACTCCTAATTTTTAGTATATATCAAGTCATGTTAAAAATATATATTGTTAGTATTTTTTTGTTCTTGTAGCCACATTTTTTTTTTACAAAAGTTATAATTTTCTTCGATAATATTTAAATGCTTACATATATATTTTCTGTAAAGTTAAAGAAAAGAGTTAGATATTAGTTTCCTTTTTTTTACATTTATTCAATTAATAATTTTACTATTACGAATTGTTGAAGAGAAGAAAAAAAAATTTCTTATTCTTATGCAATATAGATTCTCCCTTCAATGTGAACAATGTTAGTACATCCTATTTGATTTTCTTCGCTCCTCCTCCCCACCAAAATAAAACGAACACATAATTATTCGACTTTTTTTTTTGTTTAGAATTCTCTTTTCAGCCATTATAAACAAAGATTCACTTTTAATATAATATAATATATAATTGAGGAGCTGGATGCAAGAACACGCCGAGCGCGGCGAATGGATAGAGGAGGCGGAGAGAAATTAAGAAATTTACGTCACCGTGACCAAATTTTTTAATTTGCCGAATTTAATTTAAAAAAATACTGTCGTATGCAGAATTAAAAGACGCAACTTTTATCTATTTAATGTTTTTCTGTACGATGTGCAGATCAGATGAAAAAAATTAAGAACTGGAAATTTAGAAAACGAATTTTTAATCCATTCTTCAAAATTGAATCGCTGTAACTTTGACAAATCTTAATGAAATTCCCTGATTTTTCGTACAGATACTTAATATAGTCTAACGATAAATATAAACCTGCAAAAAATTCTACTTTAAACAAATTTTATACAACAATTGAACTTAACGTAAATACCAAGCTTTTAATACGGTTTCAGTATTCAGTAGCCGAAAGTGTGTTGTAATGACTTAGACTTCGCACACTTCCAGCGAGAGATTTGTTCGTTTATATTTGAAGACAATTACTTAAAAATTTCTGCTTATTTGGATAAAAAAATTTCGCAGATAGAGCAAGCGCCGAAATCAGAGAAATTATAAATTTTGTGTACGCTCATCAATATAAACAACGAAATTGTAAACAAATGAACATCGACTTCGTCGCCGTAATGGTCATCTGCTTCGCGGCTTAAATCAGTGGCCGTCTTTGTTAATTATTGAAAATCGTATTGTAATATTGTATCAAACTACAGCATAAAAATGGTTTAAATAATAACTGCTTTTTGATGCTATAAAATATCTTTATTTTTATGTAATTTAGTTAAGTATTTAGTTAGTTTTCTTTAAATCGCTTTATCATTTTTTATCCAAATAAGCTGAAATTTTTAAGAAATGATCTTTAAATATAAACGAACAAATCTCTCGCTGAAAGTTTGCGAAGTCTAAGACTTTACAACACACTTTCGGCTACTGAATGCTGAAACCGTATTAAAAGCTTGTTATTTACGTTAAGTTGAATTGTTGTATAAAATTTATTTAAAGTAGAATTTTTTGCAGGTTATATTTATCGTTAGACTATATTAAGTATCTGTACGAAAAATCAGGGAATTTCATTAAGATTTGTCAAAGTTACAGCGATACAATTTTGAAAAATGGATTAAAAATCCGTTTTCTAAATTTCCATTTCTTAATTTTTTTCATCTGATCTGCACATCGTACAGAAAAACATTAAATAGAAAAAAGTTGCGTCTTTCAATTCTGCATACGACAGTATTTTTTTTAATTAAATTCAGCAAATTAAAAAATTTGGTCACGGTGACGTCAATTTCTTAATTTCTCTCCGCCTCCTCTATCCATTCGCCGCGCTCGGCGTGTTCTAGCATCCAGCTCCTCAATTGAAAAATGGTTAATTTAGTTAATTTAGAATAAAAATGAGCAATACATAAGTGATAGTGCGAAAATAGGGTAGGCTAAGTAGGGCCATGTAGAACCATGCTCCTATATTTTGGGAGAAATAGTAGACTACACTGAATAAACGGTACGACGGAATAACCCAAACATTTACGGAACTGCCCGATGCTTGCGCATCATAGAATTGAGGTACCAACGTTCGTTTTTATTCACTTAATTCCATTGTTTCACGTTAAAATGACTAATTTACACTCTATTTATTTTTATATTTTGAGGAATTGTTTAAATATTCGTCATTTTCTTGATTTTATTTAAACTAACAAGTGTAGAAACTTATTTGTTATGTTCAAGTAAATAAAGGAAAATCGTTTGAATTTGTTTACTTGTTAGTACCAAATGAAAAAAATTAATTTCGAATAATAATTAAATAAATACACCAGAATTTTACTACTAATTATATTATTTTTGTATTTCTTTTTTTTTTTACACATTGTATTATTGGTAATATAAATATGCAAAAAGTATTATTTATCTGTATCAATTATTATTGTATATCCTGAATCGTTTTATAAAATTTTAAAATTTATTTGTTATGTACGTTTTTTTATACCATTCGAAACAATTAGCATACCTATTGTTTATAAATAAGAGGAAAATCTTCTAATGTGCCTGTCTTACGTTTTATATTATTAGTTCTATATAAAAATTGAATAATCGTATGGAATTAATCGTATGAAAATAAATGTTGTTTTTATATTTTTTTTTAAACCCTCTTTATATATATATATATATATTATTTGTTTAAATCATTACTTATGAACATTGTATTAGATTGAACACTAGTATGACTACATTGACATAAACACTGAATTGTACAATTTTATTATTATTGTTTTTATTAATAGTTGAATTTTGAACTTTATTCACAAAATTAACAAATTAATCGAATTTTCTGCATTTTTTTTATTAAAATCCATATTAGAAATATTCTCATACTTTGAATTTGAATCGATGATTTTGTCCGACATGTGTATTGATACTATTGGTGAGTTTACTTTACTTAATTACTTTAATTAATGAAGTTTTCAACTTTTTTTTTATTAATTTTAAAAATTTTTCTTTTCCCTCCTCTTCTCGTTTCTTTGCAATCTTATTTTGATGTACAGATTCTCCTATGTCCATTGAGCCTAGTGTTAGATTTTTTTTTCTATTATGCCAAACGCTCCTTATATATTTATACCTGCGCGTCCAGTAAGAAAGTATGACTAATTAACAGAATTACTAGAGTCAAGGTGAGTTCGGTTGTAATTATTTATATAGGTTTACATTTTGAATGGTATGTAGGAAGGATACGTGACGGTGTTGCTGGAGATTTTGCCGCAACGAGGAGGAAAGGGTGCAATTAAGCACTCCTTAGGAAGGATAAGTGACAGTGTTGCTGGAGCTTTTACCGCAACGAGGAGGAAAGGGTGCAATTAAGCACTCCTTAGGAAGGATAAGTGACGGTGTTGCTGGAGCATTTACCGCAACGAGGAGGAAAGGGTGCAATTAAGCACTCCTTAGGAAGGATAGGATATAGGTTTTAGGCTTAGTGATATCTTAGACTCCAATGATTCTAGTTGATTGTAAATCATTTTTTTATAGCAGTTAAATTTAAATTTGACTAAGCTCAACTGACATTGAAAATTTAAACCTTTTCCTTACATTCCTTTGTACATTAACATCATTGTTATCTTAGGCGAGAAGAGTGAAGAGAAAAAGACCTTATTTTTTTTTGTTATTTGCCTTATTCGTTTCTTATTTAGTAATCGCGTATTTATTTAATTTAAGTGAGTATATGCTTTTCTTGTAATGATCTTTCTGTATAATAAAAAATATTATTTCCTTGTAGTTTATTTTCGTCGTTAATTTAGATATATACATATTATTTTTATATCGTTTTTTTTTGTATAAAGTCAGATAAATTGAAATAATTTTATTTTAGGTTGAATGTATGCCAATTGTGATTACAAGATAATAAATATTATTCTATTGGCAACCTCTTAGAACTGTAAAATATATATATATATATAGGACCGACACGGTGGTGGAGTGGCGGAGACGCACCTCGGCCGGTCACGGAAGTTAAGCAGCACTGAGTGCGGTTCGCACTTGGATGGGTTTGGCTTTCGTGGCGGGTTAGGTGTTTTTTCACACTTCACAACGTGAGCGGGAGGTGTGAAACATTCGGTTTCGGTGTCAAGGCCTACGCAATGTGACTTTGACACCCAAAAAGAATGTTTCGAATACACCGGCCATCTCGGGTGAGGTTTTCCCTGCTTCACAGGTTTCCCATATCCACGGGCATAACCCCGGGCGAATGCGAGATGGTGGGGTTTTAAGGAAGGGATAAAGCACCCACACATAGGTGGTAGGTGGACACCGTTAAAGTCCCCAGGGGGATAAACGGTAGGAAGTGCCAGGAAAAAGAGAGCACAAATCAAGAATAAAAAAAAAATATATATATATGTGCGTATCCATATTTTCAAGCACATTGGGGCTATTATATATTATATACCTATGTTTAAGCACTAGAAAGGCTCCTTATATGAATATCTTAACCTATTAACATGCACTATTTTCGTTTTATTATGAGCTAGCTCTATTTTTACATTTCCCTTGTTACTAACTATTTCTAAAATCCGATGTGGTCCAGTATATTGATCGCCTAGTTTGTATTTCTTCCCTTCTTTTAATAACCAGACATTATCCCCTGTCTGAAATTCTTGATGATTGGCTTTCCTGTCGTAATAGAATTTTGACCTATGTTTAGAGGCTATTAATTTTTCTCGCGCGATTCCCTGTATTTCGTTTAAACGTTGTCGTAAATTTATAATGTAATCATCATACGTTGGAACTCGTTCTCGTGGGTCTAAAGGTTCGTTTGATGGTAGTCGCGCTTTTCGTGCAAAAACAATTTCAAAAGGTGTGTATAGATGACCCTCGTGTACCGACGTATTATACGAAAACGCGGCTAATTCGCATAACTCATCCCATGCGTCATTTCTTTCTATCATTGTTTTTAAATAATCTGCTAAGCTGCTATGAAATCGCTCAACGGAGTTGGACTGAGGGTGATAAGCCGTGGTTTTAACTTGTTTAATCTTAAAAATTTTCGCTACTTCTCTCATCAGACTACTTAAAAATGAGGTACCTTGGTCGGAGATAATTAACAATGGGGCGCTAAAAATTGAAAAGTGTCGACGAACTAACGCTTCGGCGATCGTTGCCGCGGTCGCGTCTGGTATGGGTATCGCCATACAGCATTTTGAAAGGTTACATTGAATGGTTAATATATTATTGTTATTATTTCGAGATCTGGGAAATGGTCCCACAAGATCGACCGATATGGATTCCATGGCCGAGTACGGAGTATCTGTTATTATCATACGTTGTTTAGATTTAACACGAACCAATTTTTTTAGTTGGCAAATTAAACAATGTCTAATGTAGTTTTGCACGTCTTTCTTAATATCAGGCCAATAGAAACGTTGTTTTATACGTTTATAGGTTTTTGTTACCCCTTTATGCCCTGCACAAGCAGACTCGTGCATTTCGCGAATAATATTTTCCCTATTACTCTCTTCCACACATTTTATGAATCCTAAACAAATAATTATTTTTACGTTAATTTTTCGTAGAGTTATACTTATTTGTTTCAATATTTCGTTCCATGAAACGTTTTCAATAAATTCGCTCTTCGCGATATTTATTGAACGTAATTTTTCTTTGAATATAATATTTTTCAAATTTAATAGATTCGTTTTTAGATTATTAATAATTTCTGAAGTACTCAGTCGCTCTTCGTCACGTAACACCATAGCAAAATGCATTTTCCCGTTTTTGTTATTGATTCTTATTTCTCCTGGATTTAAATTGGAAAAATGAGGTAGTAATAATTTTGAAGCCAAATTTCTGTATCCTTCATCTAAAGGCATTCCGGTCGTAGTTATGAAATAAACGTAATTATCTTTTCTCACAAAGAGTTGTTCTTTAACTTCAATGAATTTCCTTTCATCATTCGGTTCTTCGTAAACATCTTTTTCTTCCCAGGACTCGTCAAATTTGTTGTTAAAATTATCTATCTCCATGGGTTGTAATCTTTTGTCTGAGTTGCCTGTCGTTTCAATTTACTCGGGGACTTCTTGTATTATAGAAAGGTTTTTGATTGGTTCTTTTGATATATTTGACCTGTTGGGTGGTTTTTTTCTCATTTCATTGTAGTGTGGCCGTGTTATTTTTCCTGCACGACTGCGTGTTTCCATAGAATGATTTTTAATAACATAAACGGGTTCTTCTATTGGATTTCTTGATAACGCGTCAGCATTAACGTTACTTTTACCGGCTTTGTATACGATGTCAAAGTCGTATGCATTCAGTTTTATTCTCCATCTACTAACTCTGGATGTCGGATCTACTGAGTTTTTAAACCAAACAAGTGGTTTATGATCTGTTATAATGAGGAAACGACGGCCTCTTAGATAGCAATCGTACTGAGTAACGGCATACAGTATGGCTAATGCTTCCCTTGAGTAAGTATCATATTTTTGCTCGGCTTTGTTTAATACTCGTGAGACATAAGCAACTGGTAGGTCGGTTCCCACCTTTCCTTGTGATAATATTGCTTCTATTGCTGTACCGCTAGCGTCACAAGTCACTATAAATGGTTTGTTAAAATCTGCGATTTGTAGTATTCGTTGTTTACATAATTTTTCTCTTAAATCATCGAATGCTTTTTGAACCTCGCTGGACCATAGGAAAGGTGCCACTTTCTTTAATAAATTACTTAATGGTCTAGCAATACCCGCAAAATTCGCAATGAATCGTCTATAATAACCTGCTAATCCTAAAAATTGACGTATATTTTTCACTGTTTTTGGAATTGGAAATTTTTTTACTGCTTCTAATTTTTTTGGATCCGGCAAAACACCTTCCGGTGATAGTACGTGTCTCATATACACCACTTCTCTCTTTAAAAATTCACATTTGTCTGGCTGTAATTTCAGGTTTGCGGCGCGTACTCTTTGCAAAAATTTTTCAAACTTTTGGTTATGCTCTTGAATATTTTTAGCGTATATAACTGCATCGTCAAGGAAAAAAATATTTCTTTGCCTTGCATGCCCTCGAAAACACGATCAATCATTCTTTGAAAAGTGGCTGGAGAATTGCATAATCCCATAGGCATTGTTTTAAATTGAAATAAACCGAATGAAGATGCGAAAGCTGTTTTATGTCGATCTTCTTGAGCTAACGGAACTTGTATAAATTGACATAAATCCAAGACGGTGAATACACGATTTTCTGGTCCGATTTGATCAATAATATCTAGTATATTAGGTAATGGGTATCGATCTTTTACGGTTTTATCGTTTAATTGTCGAAAATCGACAACTAGTCGGTATCGTTTATTACCCTGACTATCAGGCTTTTGTTACTAGAAAAACAGGTGATGTATAATTGGAACTTGATGGTTCAATTATGTCTCCTTCAATCATTTCTTTTAATTGTTTATCAAGTTCGCTTTTGAGAGCATGAGGAAATCTATATGGCTTAGCTGTGATTGGTATGTCGTCGACAGTCGGTATCTTATGTTCTATAGCATTTGTCACGCCTAATTTTTCTCCTTTTAGACAGAAACAATCCGAATATTTATCAATTAAATTTCTATAGATTGTCTTTTGAACCTCGCTGGACCATAGGAAGGTGCGTCTTTCTTTAATAAATTACTTAATGGTCTAGCAATACCCGAAAAATTCGCAATGAATCGTCTATAATAACCTGCTAATCCTAAAAATTGACGTATTTTTCACTGTTTTTGGAATTGGAAATTTTTTTACTGCTTCTAATTTTTTGGATCCGGCAAAACACCTTCCGGTGATAGTACGTGTCTCATATACACCACTTCTCTCTTTAAAAATTCACATTTGTCTGGCTGTAATTTCAGGTTTGCGGCGCGTACTCTTTGCAAAAATTTTTCAAACTTTTGGTTATGCTCTTGAATATTTTTAGCGTATATAACTGCATCGTCAAGGAAAAAAATATTTCTTTGCCTTGCATGCCCTCGAAAACACGATCAATCATTCTTTGAAAAGTGGCTGGAGAATTGCATAATCCCATAGGCATTGTTTTAAATTGAAATAAACCGAATGAAGATGCGAAAGCTGTTTTATGTCGATCTTCTTGAGCTAACGGAACTTGTATAAATTGACATAAATCCAAGACGGTGAATACACGATTTTCTGGTCCGATTTGATCAATAATATCTAGTATAGTAGGTAATGGGTATCGATCTTTTACGGTTTTATCGTTTAATTGTCGAAAATCGACAACTAGTCGGTACCGTTTATTACCCTGACTATCAGGCTTCTTTGTTACTAGAAAAACAGGTGATGTATAATTGGAACTTGATGGTTCAATTATGTGTCCTTCCATCATTTCTTTTAATTGTTTATCAAGTTCGCTTTTGAGAGCATGAGGAAATCTATATGGCTTAGCTGTGATTGGTATGTCGTCGACAGTCGGCATCTTATGTTCTATAGCATTTGTCACGCCTAATTTTTCTCCTTTTAGACAGAAACAATCCGAATACTTATCAATTAAATTTTCTATTGATTGTCTTTGTTCCTCGTCCATTTTATCAAAATGCAAAGCTTCTTTTAACCGTTCATTACGATTAAGTGTACTTGTATCCTCCGTTATGTTAAGTATCCTCGCTTCAGCTTGATTGTCAGAAATGTCGTGTATGTCGACCTCTTCACTTTCATAACTATAAAAATTATTAATATAAGGTTTATTTGAATAAACCAAATAACTGTTATTCATTTCGTTTTCGTGTATGGCTTCAACAAATTCACTTGTAAATTTTCGTTTATAACTCGTTCATTCAATAAAAAATCGCTAGGGTCCTCATCCTGTTCATTTTCTTCCCGTATGTTTATTAAATTCTCGTTATTTATCTCATTTTCAGTTTCTTCAGTTCCTTGTTTGTTTATCCATAATATTTCGGTTCTCGGGATAGTATCTAACTTTTGCCTCGACATAACCAATTCTTTGTTATTCAATTTACAAACATAACTAACATTTTTATCATGAGGTACGCATTTATCGCCCTCCTCGATTTCGTAATCCATTCGTACTTGACAATTCATTTTTTTATCAACAAAATCTTCCTTATTTTCACGAGGTCCGCATTTATCGCCCTTCTCGATTTCGTAATTCATTTGTACTCGACAATTCATCTTTTTGTCAACAAAATTTTCCTTATTTTCACGAGGTCCGCATATATTGCCCTCCTCGATTTCATAATCCATTTGTATTGATTCTCAGCCATCCTATCGAACAGTGGTGCTTCAATAATACCATAATTTTCAGTAATTTCATCAAATTTTTCTTTAATACGTGGCTCAGTCACATCACATACCCGTGGCTGCGCTTTTTCATTATTTATTTGTAATCGTTCTTCCTTCATTAATCCATAACAATTTTCACTTGCTTTACATGTATTATTCTTTAGATCCGACTCCTCGTCGATCTGATGTACTTGTATTCCGTCATTTTTATAATCGTCATATAACTCTTGTTCTTTTTCACTGTGATTGTATAGGTTTTTGTCGTTGCCATTTTGATTTCTTTCATTTTTTTGTTCTTGCTCGTAGATTTCGTACGATTCGTTTGTGTCAAATTTTATAAACGTTTCATCATTTTCGTGTAATTGAAAATCACGTGACGTTTCTGAGTCACTATCGGTCTAATTATAAAATCTTGAATTTTTCATGTTCGTATAATCATTGTTTTCCCTTGGTTTAGGCATATATCGTATTGATTTGCGGTCATAATTTTCGGTATCCTCCATTATATAAATCGATTCATCCGTTTGCATATTATTTGCATTTTCAAAGGGGAGGATTAATCCGTTAAATTCTAAATATTGTTCCAAATAATTGATTTTTGCATCGTTTCTACGGAAAAAATCGGTGCCTAAGATTCCGTCTTGTTGTATAGGGAACGAATCATATACTAAATTGAGTTCCACGGGAGATCCTTCGAAATCTATTCTAATTTTACCACGAGTAGTTAATGAGTGGTCAGTTATGCTTTTTAACAATATAATATCATTTTCTTACTCTTACTCTTACTCTTTAATTAGACTTACCGATGCTCCTGTATCTAGCAAGAATTTTAACGGACGTCTTAACTCACCGGTATCGAAGATTACGACCGGGGCTGAACTTTGTTGGCTTAAATTTATTTTCGCGGTGCGGAGGGGACGTTTGAGCGGGTTTCCGCACTCGAAGTAGAGGGAATTTGATTCGTAGCCTCTCTCTCGACCCTCCTCGGAGAGAGAGTATCGGTGTTTCCCTGATTTTGATTTCCTTCTCTTATCTCTCTTTGTAACATATAACAATCGCGCTTTATGTGACCGGGTTTTCCGCAATGGAAACAAGTAACTGGTGATTTTATATTATTATTCGTTATTAATATATCGCGATTCTTGGGAAGTTGGATTAACCGGCTTGCGTACACCGCGAGTCCCGGAATTAATTCCCCGATCTTCTTTGTTAAATTGCTGCGATGAATATTTATTATTATCATGGCGAACAAAGGTATCATTTTTGTCTCTATCTCTATTTGGTAAAAATTCCGTCTGATTTTGATACTCGTTCCAACCACCAAATTGTAAATTCGGTCTATTATAATTACGACTGTTATCCGAGCGATTTTGTGGGCTATATGAACTGTCTATGGGATTGCGTCGGTTGTTATTATCGGCAAATCTTTCCGCAAAACTGCGTGCTAATTTGAAACAATTTATAGCTCCATGACCAGTTTTAGAACAATATTGACATACGATCGGAGAGTTATTCGAAATATAGTTTACTTTACGTGTTTCTCGAATTGAACGAAAACGAGCCTCTTCTCGGCTTGGCGTCTCCTCGTCCAGGACGCTACAAGCGAACTCGCGCTCCACCTCGAGCGCTTGTTCACGAGCTTGTTTTATAGAACTTGGAGTCCCTAAACGCGCACGAATTTCCCAACGAAGCCCTTTTAAAAAGAATTTTATTTTCTCCGCGTGCACAAGTTAAAGCTTCCCCATATAAACGCATTCGAATAAGTTTTGTTAATTCTTTCTCGTACTCCGACGGTAAAATTTCTTTTGCTTCATTGCATCCGTCCAAAAATTGTGATAAATTTATGTTATGACCGTTAAACCGCGGTATTAAATCTAGAGCGTCCTTTAACGATAAACCTCGAATTTGAGACGTTATTGTTTTATTATTAATTTGTTTTTTAACTTCACTCCTATCTATTTTTTTTTGGATTTGTTCCGGTGTTTGTTCTTAATTCGTCTAAATTAATTTTATAAAATAATTCGTCTTTAATCTTAGAAGAGTTTGCTTGTTCGGGTAACCTTTTAATTAATTGATTATCGAAGGGAATTGTAAAATCTGTCGCGCCTTGAATTAGTTTTTCGTCGAGTATTTTCGCCGTGTCTGTCACTAGAACCTTTGCTTCCTCAGTCTCTTTTTCGATCGGTGCGGAAATAGTACTTTACGATACAAGTGCGCAAAATAGGTGTTTCCCACACGAGTCGGATTTGCCGCTCGAGCGAAGCGAGGGTGACAAAAAGACGAGTGTGGGAGTCACCTATGCGCACGTGTATCGTATACTATTTTTCCTAACGAATTGCGCAAAGATTTCATTTTGTGCTGACATTTGAGCGAGCGATATAGTACATTGCTGCAATAGTGGGTAAAATAAAATTTTCCTGCAACAGTACTCACAATTATAAGAGAAAAAATTATTTCACCCCGAACCGATGTTTGCGCCCGAGCAAAGCGAGGGTAAAAAGGTGGTACGGGGTTGAAATCACTTTGTCTCTGATAATTTTGAGCACTATTGCAGGAAAAGTTTATTTTGCGCACGAGTGCGGGAATGTACTATTTTGCGCACTCAAATGCGTGCGCAAAATCGTATTTTGCGCACGGAGTTAAGAAAAAATATTTAACGCGCCTTTAATCTTATTTATGATACCTCAAAAAGTTGTCCCTTTTTTTACACTTTCTTGTAAACTTTCTATGATTTTAGGTTCCTCGAGATAAGAATCTAACAACTCTTTTTTTACTTCAGTCGCGAGCCGTTTTCTTACCGAGCTTATAACGTTATCCGATGTTAAAATCAATGGTTCATATGGACGATAAATTGGGGCTGGCGTACTAAAATTTACAGGATTATTCGCGATAAGTTCTTTTTGTTCCTCGTATTTCAAAACTGCGGGTTTTAAACTAAAATGTTTTACGCGCGTGGGAGTAATTATTGTGCCTTCTTGTTCGTCTTCACTAACTTCGGAAATAGAAAGATCAGTTGGAAAAAAAGGGTCTCTATATTCAAAATCGCGAGGTATTTTTATAGATAATGAAATATTTGCTGCACTTTTTTCTAGTCTATCTTTTAAATAATTTATTTCTTTTGTCAAATTTTGCACTGTTTCCCTAGGAGTTTTAGTTACATCGAGAGTATCGAGAGTCTGAACTTTTTCTTTGTATAAATTTAATAGCGTATCATTCATAGAAAATTCTAAACTCGTGTTTCTTTGTTTATTTACATAACAATCAGTATTTTTAGGCGAACCTGACATTTTATTTCTAAACACATTATTCCTTTAATCTCTTTTTTTCTCTCAAAAATGTGAGTTTCCCGGCCGATGCACCAATTTTTATTATAATAATTAATACAGTCTGTCACGTCCAGACTTGTACCAACTACATTAAAAATGTTACAAGAAGGCAAGTGGTTAATAAACCATTCGCGTTCCTTTCGCTCTTGTTTGACTAGGACTAGCCTTACGTCTCCGGGAGTAGCGAGCGAAGTTATTTTGAGAGTAGAGATGTAGGATATAATGTGGGATAAATAAAATAATATATGTTTTATTTCGTATTAATCATGCATTATTTATTTAAATATGTTAACTTCATAATATGCTGTTTTCCTTTAAATGAACACGTGTAACTAAATTCTTACAGCTTTTTAATGGGTAAAAACACATAAAATTACACTATTTTATTAACAATTGCATAAATTTATTTAAGTCAAATAACGTTTTTTTTGCAATTGCAATTCAAATCGTGAATATTGCAAATAAAATGCAATGCAACGAATAATTATTATAAATAAATTGTAGTATCAAATAATAATTGTTTTAGGAGAAAACGGTTGGTTCAGCAATCGAAATAACAAAAATTATCAGGTTTGCCTTTACGAATAATACAAGCGTATAGATAGCCGAAAAGAATATACCTTAAGTACCCAAATATATAGATATATATAAGTATATATACATATATATATATATATATGTGTGTGTGTATTCGGTGAGGAACGAAGGTCCACCTCGAACGTGGATAGCGGTGTCAAATTGTCGAAGTCGTAGTTCCTTGACTATGGCTCGTAGATGTCAACGATGCGTCTCGATTTCCGAATAGAAGATCTCTCTTGATTTTGAATGCGTACTGTTTTAAAGTCCGAGTAGCAGTGCCACGCCCTCGGATAAAAATCAAAGAGTTGACTAGCAGAGCTTCGCCTTATGAAAACTTTAGATGAAAAATTAGGAGTGGCTGTGTCTGTTCTGGGTCCTCTTTATATACCCTAAAAATCCATGCATCTGTCCTTGTCTTACGCTTTGCCTTATATGGAAATTGCGTAAGTAGTTCTCGATTTTTCTGTGCTTGCACCCGATTGGACCGTTAGATGTGCGTGATTAAAAATTATCGAATCCCATGCATTTTCTGTATCGCTTCGTAGTTAATTCGGAGAATTTGCTGTCCCCCTTTTATTACTGCGACACTACCCAAAGAACGGCTTAATTTATTACTTCCTTCTAATGCTCGAATTTTCTAGTCGATGTTTCCCATTGCCGGCTCTTCTCCGAGCATTGATTTTATAGTGCAGTACAAAAAAACTCTTGCGCAACCATTCGTTTCGATCTCACTATAGGCGATCCCGATTATATGCGTATTGGCTTTGAATAATATCTTCAACTCTACTTATCAGTCTCTTTTTCGTTTGAAACACTCGTACATTAATCTGTCCCTTAGCTCTATAAATTATATTTTATATTACTGCATTTACTTAGAATCATTCTTTATCAACCTTATTTTGTTCGTTTTCTACGCCGTATTTTTATTCTAAACTACGCAGTACTTTTTACGAAAAATAATAATATAATTTTCGTCGGGACGCGACACTATTGTATATAGCGCGCGCACGTATATTATAGTAGATTAATTATTTTAGTTAAATTGCGTAGTTAATTGATTAAATAAAAATATGTAGATCCGTCGGTAGAGTTTGGGACGATTTGTAATAATTTTTAAAATATGTATATAGTTTAAATAGTTGCTGAAATTAAATTTTAATTGTTGTGTGAGTGTGTCGGGATAGTTAGTATTAATTATATAGACGGTAGGCACGGGGCGGCAGCACCGACCGGGTTACCGATATGGTAATTATTTATTTGTAATGCGCGCCTTCCGAGTGCCAGGGATGATTGGTTGCGTGATCGACCCAATAATTAACATGTTGGTGGTGACGTAAACCACTATTATTGGATAATCGGCCTTGACGGAAATAAGATCAAGGCTGACTACGCGTATCGATCACGCAATCAACCACCATAATCAACGCCGGTAGATAAGGAGTAGAATAAGATAGAGAAGGATATGCGATAGGGTGGGGAGGAATATCCTTAATTTGGGAGGATCAAGCCACGCCGCGAGCCGGATGAAGAAGCCGGTCTCGACGATTCGCTACCTGATCGTCCGAGGAGATAGTCGTGAGTTTACTGAGTAGTGTTTTGAGGCAACTTAGCCATTTTTTTCTTTTGTCGTTAGTAGTCGAGTAGAGTAGAAGGAGTTGCAGTCGAGAAGTAAAATCGAGTTGAGTTGGTTGGAGTTGAGAGAAATTAATTAGGCGAGTAGAGTTACGGTTAGCCTGACAGGCGGCCGAATTATTATTAATATTATATTGTTATATTCGCCGGACGGACGGAGTTGAGTGAGTGTGTGCACGTGTGTGAGCCGGTCGCGAATCGCGTTAAATATTGTGTCGGTGCCGGAATTGTAATATCTCATTATTGAAATCTTTAATAAATTGAATTGTGGTTATAATATCGAATTCGAGAGTGTGCTGGTAATTATTTTCCTTTACTCTAAAAGCCGCCGGGATTCCCTCTGTGACGAGGAGTCGAAGTGAGGATTTGCCGGGTCGCCGAGTAGTTTGTTAGAATAATTATTCTTTTATTTTAAATATCTCCAGGCGTCCATATAATTATAGATCGGTGATATTTTAGCTATTTGAACGTTGCTACGACGTAACCTCCGTTGGTTCATAATTTTGTTTAAATTACGTTTCGACGAAAAGTAGCGTCGCAGCTTATATTATGAAAACTATTAATAAATAGAGAAAGAAGTTGGAAATACTTTTTGTAGGCCTTGAAAATTTCTAGCGAATAAAAAGAGTTTGTTAAGATTGCGTAATTAATTAATTAACAAATGAAGATTAAAGCGCAAAAATCGACTGTTTCGATATGTTTAAAGTATTAAATCTAAGATAGGAACCCCTATAAATAACAATATTAAAACATCACATTTGGCATAGATAAAAAGTACACAAAATTTCAAATCGAAAATTTTTTTTGTTTTTCTAAAAAATCAATTTTTTGAACAAAAGTTTTCCAATTCAGATGTTAAAAATAAGACTTTGTAAATCTAACTTTATAAATTAGAACAGTTTATTTATCAAGATCCATATGTCAATGTTTAAGAGTTATCTAAACTTTAATTTAATTATTAATTGTTTAAAAAGCAGTTTAAACTAATTAAACGATTTTTTTATCAGTTTTTGTTAATAATTTTGTATTATATTTAATATGAAGATTATCTAATGTACATATTAGGATTACTTACATTTTTCTACGTTTTTTAAAATAGTACATTACGATACAAGTGTGCGAAACAGGCGATTCACGCACGAGTTGCATTTGTTGGAGACAAACAGACGAGTGCTTGAATCGACTGAGCACACGAGTATCGTATACTATTTTTTGAAACTAAGTGTGAGAAATGCCGTTATTGTTTAGAGTGATAAATGGGTTTATTTATATTATGGGAATTTACATAAGTTTTGGAATTCGTTATATTAATCACGTGCAATTTGAAAGCTTGGTGGTCAGCAGGAACGAGGGGTAGGGTGGCCATTTTGAATGCCTGTGCAGCGTGTGCGAAATACTACTTTCACGCACTAGTGTGCAGAATACGCGCATGCACAGATTTCTTAATTATTGTATTTAATATTAATCAATTAAAAGAAACTAGAAATAAAAACAAAACAATAGGAAAGTAATTAAAATTAATACATATCAAATTTTAAGAAATATAAAAACAAATTTATTTCCAAAATTTAATGCTTTTGATATACAATTTTTTTATCTTTAATCATTTTATGAATTTTTATATGTATTTTTATAAGGGGGGGCTTTGCCCCTTGCACCCCCTGCGTCCCACCCCGCTATCATACCCCACGATCCTACTGACCGCCAAGCTTCCAAATTGCACGTGATTAATATAACGAATTCTAAAGCTTATATAAATTTTCATAAAATAAATAAAACTATTTATCACTCTAAACAAAAACGGCATTTCTCACACGACTTTCAAAAAATAGTATACGATACTCGTGTGCTCAGGCGATTCAAGTACTCGTCTGTTTGCAACCCTCGCTTCGCTCGGGCGGCAAATGCGACTCGTGCGTCTGTTTCGCACAGTTGTATCGTAATGTACTATTTTTTGTACTCAAAGACTAGTTGATAACCCCAATATCTTTTGTACTCATATATTCAATAATTTTCGGAAGTTTCGGAACGCCGGGCTGAAAGAAATGTGGAACGTCGCGGTTTTGTGTCACTTATGCTGGCACTCGCGGACTTATGCTGAGGTCCGCATAATTCTAGTTACACGGAAGGGTACTCATGTGGACTCGAAAAATTACGAATAATCGTACATTTTTGGTGCAGAAATTTTTTAGGGTGTCTATGTTGTATTGACTTGAAATTTTGTAGAATTACTTATTATCTAATTATCTACTGCTCCTGTATTCGGGTTTTGCATTAAATTGCGTATCTTTTTAAATAAATAGAATAATTTTTTTTTGCTCAGTCGGTAACCTACCAGTTATGCCACCTCAAGGGGACAAGCCTGGGTTGACATTGAAAAAAAACATCTCACAATTCCAAAAAATATGCTCTATACAACCAATTTCTTGATGCAATTTATAGCGATTATAGCTTTTCTTGAAAAGTCAGAAATATTGCAGAACCAAGGCCTCCTACCCTTTTTACAATAACAATCAAAAATTTTTTTTCCTTTACTCTCAGCAGTAAGCATTAATTCTACAGCAATGTCTGCATAATTGTACAATCAAAGGGGAAATTTTCCCCGAGCAATGCTAATTCTTCAAACTTTTCAATACACTCTCAGAGTCAGTAAAGATCCTGAAATTCTTATCATAATTCTTATTTATATTTTTTTAAGCATGAATAATTGCTGTACATTCAGCAGAAAAAATGGATGCCAAGGCTGACGTATTGTATGATTCAGTATAATTCAATATTCAGTATCGGTTAGCGTAATATCTGCAAGTATATTACCACGCAAATGCGTAAATTGTATTTTTCCATGTTTCTAATTAACAGAGATGAAATATGTATTAAAATTATAAGATTTTCTTACTTATAATCTAATTTTATTATTATTACTTAGAATAAAAATAAATATAACATATTAATTAAAACCATTATCACAACTTATTAAATTAATATAAATACCAAATGGATACAATTTATTTACTATTAATTATTACATTAATAATTCGTACCTTTATCATATGTCTCAACTTTTAATGCCTATCCTACCGCGTCCCAGGAACTCGGTCGACTCTCCAATCCCTTCGGAAGTCGCTACGACTCCACCCAATTCGCTGGACTATCACTCCGACTTTATATTTACTAAATTTGACGTCATTTACGTATCTTATTTTTAAATTCGTTTAGAGTGATGTCGGTGATAAAATCGAGGTTTACGTAACTAACGTGGGGATTGCGCGGTCGACCGTCCGAAAGGATGAAGCGCGTTTCGCGGTCATCGGCAAAAGAAGCTTTTCTATGAAAGCGCCAGTACTTATTGTGCTGGCGTTCTTCCCCGCACTGGGAGCTTTATCGAAAACTCGGTCCTCTCGATTACTATACTTGAGAGACTGTTACAAAATATATTTTTGAATTAGATTTTATTTTATAAATTTTTATAAATGCCATTCTAAAGAAATTAGATAAAGTTATCAAAAGGATAATTTGAATATATATATGGGAGCGTCCAAGAAAGAGTCGCCACCCGGCGCGTGCGGAGCCTTTTTGCGCAAAAGGCGCTCTGTTCAACTCGCTCACATATTGATCCCTGACCCTAAAAAAATATACCAATTACATAGAACGACAGAATTTAATATACCATATTAATAGACGACAGAAAAAGTGAATGGAAATTTCGAATCGAATTTACTTAATGCATGGCAGGTTTCGTATCAGCGTTCGAATGGTTTGATTATTTTTGTTTTAAAACGCGACCCGCATAAAGTAAAAAGGGTTTTAATTTTTCAACCGTAAAATACATTCTACAACAAAATTAAGGACGCCATTCGAAAGTTGAGAAAAAAAATCTTTGAATTTATGTCTTAAGTTTCTTTTTTTAATTTGAAGGGTTAAGTTAAATTATTAAACGGTTAAATTACGGAGCTGGCGCAGCGGGCGTTCCGCGCAGACCCGCGCGGTCTTCAGTATTTAATTGCTTTCATACTTTTCATTTCTCCAACTTGAATATTTGATGGTTTGAATCTTAAAACTTCCTCTATCAATTAGTACAATTAATTTAAAAAAATAACCTGTCACACATTGTATAAAATCAATATGATCTTTCCACTCACTATTTCGACCTTTAATACATATTATCTCTGTTAAATAGAAACATGAAAAAATACAAATTACGCATTTGCGTAGTAATATACTTCCAGATATTACGCTAACGATACTGAATTAAATTAATAATTAAAAATTGTTTTTAAAATATTTATTAAATAAACGATAATTAAATAAAGAAATAATCATTAATTAAAGTGGATATTTAACCTTTAGAGGACGGGATGGCCCCTATACGGGCCATGCCCATGATCGACCCTTGCATGTGTTAGTTTTGAGATGTGAGACATCACAAAAACTCGATTTCTATAGAAAAGTGAGAGAAAACAGTAAACCCAAATCCCCGTCCTCTAAAGGTAAAAAGTGATCTGATGATTTTAGACATTTAATTTATTGAAAAAAGAAGCTTTTTTGAATCAGAAAATTCCCGTCCTCTAAAGGTTAATTCAAAAAGTAATTGAATATTTGCAACCTTAGTTAGAACACAGATATTTAGTATTTGTGCACAGTACCCTAATTAACACAATTGTAAACAAATAAACGAGTTAAGAGGACGTCGAAGCTAGCATTTTTACCATCAGAGTAACTCTACCTAATGGCACATATTCGCAATCAGTTTTCACACTATTCTTCGTTATTTGCTGCTAGATTTCAATGAAATTTGCACAGGATATATAAAATGATGCAGAGAATTGGGCTGTGCATCGAAAGCGGCGAAAATTGAAAGAAAAACCTTTCTGATTAGTCTAAAACTGCTAACCCCAACATCGATGCACCCATACAGCGCCACCTCTTGGGGAATATCCTTACTACATACGTATAACGTACGCAGTTGGGGTTAGCAGTTTTAGACTAATCAGAAAGGTTTTTCTTTCAGTTTTCGCCGCTTTTCGATGCACAGCCCAATTCTCTGTATCATTTTATATATCCTGTGCAAATTTCATTGAAATCTAGCGGCAAATAACGAAGAATAGTGTGAAACTGATTGCGAATGTGTGCCATTAGGTAGAGTTCATCAGTTTTAGACTAATCAGAAAGGTTAAGTTAAATTATTAAACGGTTAAATTACGGAGCTGGCGCAGCGGGCGTTCCGCGCAGACCCGCGCGGTCTTCAGTATTTAATTGCTTTCATACTTTTCATTTCTCCAACTTGAATATTTGATGGTTTGAATCTTAAAACTTCCTCTATCAATTAGTACAATTAATTTAAAAAAATAACCTGTCACACATTGTATAAAATCAATATGATCTTTCCACTCACTATTTCGACCTTTAATACATATTATCTCTGTTAAATAGAAACATGAAAAAATACAAATTACGCATTTGCGTAGTAATATACTTCCAGATATTACGCTAACGATACTGAATTAAATTAATAATTAAAAATTGTTTTTAAAATATTTATTAAATAAACGATAATTAAATAAAGAAATAATCATTAATTAAAGTGGATATTTAACCTTTAGAGGACGGGATGGCCCCTATACGGGCCATGCCCATGATCGACCCTTGCATGTGTTAGTTTTGAGATGTGAGACATCACAAAAACTCGATTTCTATAGAAAAGTGAGAGAAAACAGTAAACCCAAATCCCCGTCCTCTAAAGGTAAAAAGTGATCTGATGATTTTAGACATTAATTTTATTGAAAAAAGAAGCTTTTTTGAATCAGAAAATTCCCGTCCTCTAAAGGTTAATTCAAAAAGTAATTGAATATTTGCAACCTTAGTTAGAACACAGATATTTAGTATTTGTGCACAGTACCCTAATTAACACAATTGTAAACAAATAAACGAGTTAATGTACTACAAGTTTATTTATTTCACAACCTTATAAAAATAATTTCCATAAACATTATTATAGAAATCTTGTTGTATAAGAAAAATAATATATTAGAATGGAACATTAATTTCAAAGGAATATATTGAAAAGTTATAATTTTTATAATAAATAGATTAGTTAATAATCAACTTATTTTATTAAAAATATCTTAAAATACAAAAATAATTTTATAATAGTAACAATAATAGTGTTACGTCTAAGGATAACTAATTGACTAATCCCGCTTTTTTGCCAACAAATTAATGTTAGAGCTAAGGACAAGTTGTAACAATGAGTAGGTAAAGCAGAAGCCTATGCATGGAATCATTAAAACTTAGAAACTAGGAAACTAGGGTGCTGGAAGGATATGGGTACTTTTATGTTGGGCGCCATGTAACAATGAGACTCATTTGCTACAAATTAAAAAAAGGAACGGGCGTCAGGTCTTGAACCCGAGCCCCTTCGGATCCGAAGGCGTTCACGCTACCACTGCGTTACGCCCGCAATTGGTCGTAGAGCTTCTTATCGCTCTTATATGTTACCGAACACGCGCCACCTAGCGTGTCGGTATAGCTGAGATCTATGACAAGTGGATTAAATCCACCTTGTCACAAAGTCAAATTTAATAAGTTTAAAATGGTAATACTATATAACGGATTACTAATGATTCATATATAATTTATAGAATTTGTGACGAGCGTTTCCTTCATAAATATGAATAAAATAGGAATCCCGTACACTACGTACCATAAATAATAATGATAGTAACAATCTCGATAAATATGCGTATTTTTGTTTAAACAATAGGGGGAATTAATATTCGTCCTTCGTCCTATCAAGATGGCTGGCTCAGCACGTGCACGAACTTCTTACCTGTGCCGTGGATCCTTGTCTCGCCGACGGGAAAATGGCGGGACTAATAGAATTCTTTCCTATATAATTAATTACGATCACAAAGGGAATAATTAAAATCACACAAAGGAGAATGAATGTAATTGTCCATGTAAGGGAGTAATCAACTATTTATTCACTTCACTTTAACCATAGTTTATTCTTACAAATTAAAATTTTATAAACGAAGTCGCGAACTATTAATTAACATAGGAAAATTATAGTACGGAATTTTTAATCTCAATCTATAACAATCATTTACTCAAATCCCGAAATTAAATAATCGAGTCGATATTTCCAAGATCCTCCAATAATAATTTCCTGGACTTCCTCTCTACTAGATCCTTTCGAACAATACTTTTTATAATAATCTCCTTCTCTTCCAACAATATCTACCTTCGCTATCACAATAAATCCAAAATAATCAACTCTTTCAAGATAATATCTGAACTTTGCAAAATACACTGGCGTCTCGTTTTACGGATCAGCTAGTAATGATTTCCTCTCCTCCTTTTTCCGCTTTCTTCTTCCTTTTTTCTATATTTCCTTGAAGGCCGACCCGCGGCGCTGTCAACTTCCTTCATTTAAATATGGCACCCGTTTTCCATCATTGGCAGGTCAACAGGTGCTATCGATACTACTGCCACCTTCATTCCTCCCGTATTATTCCTCCTAACATAGCGGTGCGAATATTATTTTCAGTTCCAAGTGTTAACTGGGCTAGCGCCTCCACTTGTGCAATTCGCACTCTTCTTTTCTCTCTCTTACACACTGGAGTCGAGTACGAGAGAGTCCCGCGCTTCGTTGCGCCTGCGCGCTCTCTCGGTAGTCCTCGTGGTGCAAGCGAGTGAGCTCCCCCCTCTCCGCCGCCGCCTATGTACACGCATGCGGCAGTACTGCCTCACGCGCGAGTCTGTTCTCTCTCTCCGTCTCTCTCACTTTCGTGTTTACGAATACTCGGCGGTTGTGCGGCGATCCGAACCTGGTGCGGCTTCACGGCGACGACGTTTACGAGGAAAGGAGTTCCCATCATCCGGAGGTGTTGTCTGCGCGGGTCGGCATTCCCATCATTTCTCCTTCACCAGCAGCGAGTAACCTCTCTCCCTTCTTCAACGAGCTCGACGTTTACAGTAAGTGTCATTTATTTATTCCTCTCTCTTCCTCTCCGACATATAAAACAAACCAATTTAATTCCATTATTTCCTATCCTCTGCTTTTGTTTATTCATACAGTTCGGTGATGAGAATGGCTGAAGCTTATTGTTATTCATTGTTTACCTTTTTCCCTAACCTCTCTAATACCACATGTCAACCCTACCTCTAACCTATCCTATACATTACATTTATTACAAACTCTTCTCATTTAGTTTAAACAATTATGTGATTCCTTATCATTCTAATTTATAATCTTCCCTACAGGTAGCGATGCCCAGGACCAGCAGGAGCCAGTGCCAAGGAGTCGCCAAACAACCAATGTAGGAGTTTTCCCTTGACCCAGGAGGAGGTATCATCGGCATTTACACACAGGTAATGCACAGGCATTACCTGTGTTAGGTAAGATGTTCTTATTTTAGTATCTTTGTTTCATTACTATATATTAATATTATATATTTGTGTTTCAGGTATTGAACAACGACCAGGTTAAGATATTATTTATTCATGTGAGGTATTTACTACCTCACAATACCCCCCTCCTAAGTCAGGACACACTCCTACAAGGAGAGTGGACTGCACTTACAGAATAATTGGCCAATGCGATATTCATCACCGATCACACATAACCCATTAATTCTCATCCATTCCAACATCTGTCCTCATACTTCTGCCCAAAAAAAAAATTTTTAACTTAAGATCATAAAAGAATTACCTACTAATAATAATATATGTATCAACAATAAAAAAAAATAATATTAATAATAAAAAAAAATCGTTCGTTACCATCCAATACTTACTATCATTCCTAAATTTCCTTATCCTAATACATCCTTCCATCTATTCCATCATTCCATCTGTTCCATCATATCTACCATCATTATCTTCCTGAAAATGAAGGTTTTCCATCATTTCACATCCTTCCATCTATCCCATCATTCCATCTGTTCCATCATATCTACCATCATTATCTTCCTGAAAATTAAGGTTTTCCATCATTTCTTATTTTTCCATCATTACCATCATCTCTTCCTCTCCTCGGTCTTATTTGGATCGTCCCTGTAGGAGGGAAGCAATTATCTGCAATTGCTCCTCCTGGGACAGTTCCATCAAGGCTCCCATCAGCCCAGCCCTCGAGGGTACCGCGGTGGAAGGGCCTGGTTGTTCCTGAGAGCTGGGGGTTCGGTTGCCCCGGTCCTCGGGCGTCGGAGACGGGCAGAGAGTGTAGGAGGGGGACCCGGGATGGTTACCGTCGGAGCCCTAACCTCCCTAGGTGGAGTTGGGGGTCTTGGTTCTTCCCCCAGTCCGGCGTATCTCGCGGGATTCACCTCCTTCAACCGCTGGATGTGGATCCGGCCACATGGGACACGAACGGGTTCGTATGCATTTACGGCCGCAATTGCGGCAATACTCGTGTCCCAGGGGTCTTGGACACTGGATGGCGAGGTGGCCGGTCTTCCAGCAGGCAAAACATGAACCGCACGGGGGGTCCAACATAGGGTCTATCATCACCGGGTCCAGATCTCCAAATATTATGCCCTTCTTCGGTATTGGTTGGGGCACTGATACCTGAGGGGGAACCTTGGGTCCGTCGTCCCAACGTGACACTTTTCGGGGAGTCTGCGGAGGTTCCTCCCCCTCTTCCGGTGCACGCGGTGGGGACTTCCGTAGTCCTTTTTCTTCTTCTTTCTTCTTCTGCAGTTCTTCCCTCTCCTTTTTCAATCTCCTTATTTCTCTTTCTCTCCTTCTTTCTTCTTCCACGTGTCTATCCCATTCCTCCTTTTCCTTATTCTTCCGTTCTTGTTCCTCTCTTTCTCTTTTCTTCCTCCTCAGCTCTTCCTCCTCTCTCTCTCTCTCTTTTCTTCCTTCTCGACTCTTCCTCCTCTCTCTCTTCCTCGCATTTCTTTTTCTCCTTCATCTCTGCCTCCATCCTTTCCTCGTCGCGCCGAGCGTGGAATTCCTCCCAAATCCTCTGGGCTTCCGCTCGTCTCCTCGCGTCCTCCCTCTCGAATATCCTCCTCTGTTCAAGGTAGCGAACTTGAACAGGGGGTTCTTCGGGAGATGCTGGTCGAGGAGGGCTGGGGAATACTACTCACGTAGTCGTCCATCGTGAGTTGACGGCGGGGATTATATCTCCGCGCTCGGCGACGTGCGGAAAGGCTCCTTGACTGGTCCCGGTAGCTGTCGTCGTAGGCAGGGATCTCCCCCTGCTGGGGAGGTAATCCCCTGACTGTGGTGGTTTTCTCCACTCCCACCTTCCTTGGGAGTGGTGCCACCACAGCAGCCGGAGTCCCTCCCCGGACAGGGAGGTTCTCCTCGACGACTAGCCGTCCGTTAGTGAGGGCAGCGATCCCCTCTGGGGATTCTAGAAGAGCTCTATGGATTTCCTCCACTGCCTCCATGCTCTCCCGTTCCTCTAGACTTATGGAAGCCACTCCCATGGTGCTAACCTCATACGTAGCTGGGGTTGGTAGCTTCCTTTTGGGGATTGCTCCCCTGGACCGGTCTATCCCATCATCCATCAGTAGGGATGAGGGGGTGGGGAGAGGTTCCGGAGTTTCCTTGCCAGACATAATGTCTAGCATTTTGTTCCGGTATTCCCTCACCCTATCCGGGTGGTTTACCGGGGTTGGAGGTAATACTGACGGGTCCCATGGGTCAAAGTCCATGGGCTGGTCCATCCGTGCCTCCTTCCCAACCTCCCCCTCAATCCAAGTGAGTCCCTCTTCCAATACCTTCCTGGCCGTGGCCTGGTCAGAAAGGGTGGACTCTGGAGTTGGAGGGGCCGGGGTGGCCAACTCTGCCAACTCCTGTCCGATTGGAAGAGGAACTTCCTTCAATAGCCCGTCTTCAATGGTGTCCTCGCGTTCCTGCTGTCCTTCATTAAGAGGTTGGGACACCGATAGAATTTCGGTGGCCCTCTCCCCCCCTCCAGACGAGGGCACGCCCGAAGTCGATTCACCGGGTAGGGGAAACGCGTCCAAACGGGCCCACCGATCCTGGTCACCGGAGGGGCGACTGGGTTGAGTTGGAGGAGCGTGCAGCCATTGTGCTAATAACTGGACGGCTTCCTCTTCCTCAGGACCCAGTGTCTCCCGGAGGTGTTCGACGGTGTGCACAGGTGGCTTCGGGTGTTAACGTTCCATCTCAGATTCTGCAACAAAACAAATACCTTCATAGTACCATCACATACTTACAACATCCTCAATAATTTTGCATCCATTCTTGTTGTCTCAACACTCTTATACACGGGAAGGGGCATATGGGATCAAATCTTTGATGTGCACCTTCGTGTCTTTTTTATTTTCGCGTCTCAATAAATAAACCGTTGGGGATAAGATCTTTACTATTTCATATGGACCTTCAAATTTTTCATGTAGCTTTGCTGTAAATTTATCTGCTGCTTTTGATAGTACATGCGTAGTTTTTGATACTTATCTCCAACTTTAAATTCTACATGCTTTTTATTTTTATTATATTCCTTCATCTGTTTTTCTCTTGCTTCATCTAAGTGTTTTGAAACAATATCCCTCAATGCATCTAACCTCTTAGCGCGATCTAACCAGACTGTTGGGTCCAATTTCATTATGGGTTTCTTTCCTTCTACCTCTCTTCTTAGATTTTCACCGGGTGTGGTTTTCGTCCAAAATTTAGAAAGGCAGGGGAAACTTTTGTAGAAGATTGGACTGCGGTGTTGATTCCGTGGCGAAGTTCGTGGATATGTTCGTCCCAGCAACGATGATCGTTCTTTACGAACATGGCGATCATGGTTTTTAGAGTCCTGTTGCATCTTTCCACTGGGTTTGCTTGCGGGTGGTATGGTGGGGTTGTGACATGTTTGACTCCATATTCGTCCAGCATTGCCTTCAATACTTTGTTATCAAACTCTTTGCCATTGTCTGATAAAAAGTATTCCGGCGTTTCCCACCTAAAAAGGATTAGATCTTCTAATGCTTTTGCTACCGATTTTCCATCAGCTTTCCTAATTGGTTTAACTTCGATCCATTTTGTAAACAAATCTTGGAAAACGATCAAATATTTGTTTTGACTTTTACTGGGTGGAAATTCCATCAGGTCTGCTGCAACAATGCACCACGGTCTATCAATTATTCTCATTCCCATCATTCCTTGTTGTCCACTTTGAGGTGTTTTGTAATGGTCGCATACTTGATATCTTTGTATGTATTTATTAACGTCGTGCCACATACCTTGCCAATAATAATCTCGTGCTACACGATCATATGTCTTTTCTATACCTCCGTGTCCAACTGATGGTATGTCATGAGCTTCCTGCATTACTCTTTCACGATATTCTAGTGGTACTACTAATCTCCAAGTTTCCTCTCTATTTACGATAGGGTCAAGTAATTCATCATATCTATATCTATATAACATTCCATCAATTATTCTCCAATTCTGAAATTTATCTGGAAATCTTTCTACATCACGTAATCTCTTTAAATACCATTCATCCTTTATTTCTTCAAATGCCGCTGCCTCCATAATATTATCATCATCTCCATCATCGAACATTCGCGATAGCGCGTCGGGAACGTGGTTAAGAGCACCTTTTCTGTGTACTATCTCAAAGTCCCATTCCATCATTTCTAATGCCCATCGTGCTAGTCTACCCGATGGTTCCTTTTTGTTCCTCAGCCATTTTAGTGCCATGTGATCTGTTATGACGGTGAAGTGATAACATTCGATGTAGGGTCTCAACTTTTTAATTGCCCAAAGGACTGCTAGGCACTCCTTTTCTGAAGTTGAGTAGTTCCTTTCAGCATCGTTCAGGACCCTGCTTATGTATATTATCGGGTGTTCTCCATCATCAAAGTTTTGTGAAAGCACTGCACCAATGGCGTTGTTACTGGCATCCGTCTGTAGACAGAAGGGCTTAGTGAAGTCGGGACGAGCAAGTACTGGGGCTCGTGAAATAGCATCTTTTAATTTCTCAAAGGCTTCCTGTTGTTCCTGTTCCCACTTCCACTTCACTGTTTTCCTCAATAGTTTTAGCAAAGGTATTTTCGTTTCCGAGTCTTTGTCTAGGAAACGTGAGTACCAACCTATCATCCCTAGAAATCTTCTTAATTGTTTAACGTCTTTTGGAGCAGGATAGTTCTTTATTGGTGCTATCTTCTCTTGATCTGGACGTAGACCCTCTTTATCGGAAATTCGGTTCGAAAATCCTCAACTGCTGTAAGTAATGTTGGCATCTTCTTGTAATCGGACTTTTCTTCTTCTTCAAATATTCTCTTCATCTCTTCATTAGGCTTAACATAATTCAGGGTGATCCTATCACACCCGGAATTGTTTTCACCGTCATTAGCTTCTTCCATAACTTCATTAACAACATTATTATTACTAACATCTTTCACTATTAATTTATTTTTCATTTCATTTCCTTCCTTTCTTTCTGGATTATTGCATGGTAGGTGCTTTGATTCTTCCGTCATTTTCACAAACATTTCATTCATCCTCTCTAACCAATCAACTTTTTTACTTTTCTTCCCTTCACTTCTTCTCTTCAATACTTCATCTATAAGAGTCCATTTCTTCTCGGACAGTGTGTTCGAGTTTATTGTCTCTTGATGAATGTTTGGGATCCCTGTTGCTGTTGCTGAGGGGTTTTGGATCCCAATTGACCCCCAGCGTTGCCGTTTCCCCATGCTTGTTTTAACGGTACGCATGTCGGACAGTTATTGAATGTATATCCTTGAGTCCCGCAAACTTGGCATGAGAAGCTGTTCTGTTGTGGTCTAGATGGGCAGAAGTTAGCCTTGTGTCCGTTTTGTTTGCAAATGTAGCAAGTTACAGACGGACATTCTGAGGCTGTGTGTCCCACCTGGTTACAGTGAAAACAGGCTCCAATGAATCTCTGATTAACAGCAGAGTTTTCGATTTGTGATTGTTGGTTAACCCGAGGCCTAGCCCCTGTTTGGTTTTGAGAGAAATTGCCTTGATTACCAGCATTTCCCCAATTTCCAACATTTCCTCCGTTGTTAGTCGAATTTTCAGCATTTACCATATTTCCATAACCACCATTATTTTGTTTATACGGTCGATTGTTTTGCCAGTTCGTCCATTTTTGTGTTGGCTGTCCACTTTGTTGAGGTCTAGTCACATTTGCAGCAAATTGGGTTACGTTTACCGCAGCTACTGTCGGTGGAGGCATCATATCAGGTAACTCCACTATTGCTTGTATGCTTGGTTCCTTTGACGATTGTTTCGCCTTCTTATTCGTACTCTTTTTGTTGCTCTTGTTTTTCTTATCCTCTGTTTGGACAGGGCAAGTTTCCGACACTTCTTTTCCATCAATTGTTGCAACTCTACCGATTTTCAACGATTCCGGTGCTGCTGCTTCAAGAATTTTTGTGTTCTCTATTGATGGAGGTGGTCTAAATCTCTTATCTAAATCAATTTTATCTTCATATCTTCTACCATATTTTTCAATTTGTTCGTATGTCTTACATTTTCTCTCAGGCATGTGATCTCTGTAATCTGGTTTCAAGTTTCTCCAGACTACTTTGATCTGTCTTGCCATGGAAGGAGGAGTCCTTAAATGAGAGAATATGTGTTTCATACAACTCACGTAATTGGTTATGGTTTCGGACTTCCCTTGAGTTCGCTTCCAAGCTTCATCCCACACATCTGTTTCCGTCAGTTTTTTCATGAATTGTGCACGGAATGCTTTAAGGAAGTCTTTCCATCCTTTCTTCCGCAATTCATCGTGCACATTGGTATACCAACGACCTGCTTTCTTCGTGAAAACAAATGGCAAACCTTTGAAAAATTGTTTATCCGTCATTTTCATGTTCATGCGGAAATTGGTTAGCCTGCTTAGAAACTCGTTTGGATTGTCCTTTTCCTCATCAGAGTATGTGAGATTCCAACTCTTAAAGGCTCTGATAATTTGATCATTCTCTTGGAATTGGGAATTTTTCGACTTCTTCTTTTGTTTAGATTTCTTCTTATTTTTCTTATTCTGTACTTCATCATCATCTGAATTTGAATTATCTTCACTACTACTGTTAGAATCATCACTGATAGTATCCTCTTCATCATCACTATCATCGGAGTTATCATCATCATCACTATTATCATCAGAATCCGAGTCATCACTATCATCACTACTATTCTTTTTCTTATTTTTCTTTGTTTTCTTCTTTTCTTTTTTCTTTTTCTTATCATCCTTCATTTTCTTGTGCTTTTTCGTGTTTGTCCCCTTTTTCTTTTCAGTTTTCTGTTCTACCTCCTTCTCTTCGAGTTTTGAGTGTCCTGTTGGTGTATTTTTATTTTCGGCTGCCGGAGTAGTGTCCTGCATTGGTTCTTTAGGATACATTTCTTTTCCATCAGATCCCAATTTGTCTTCCTTTTGTGGATGTTGTCTATGATTCCTCTCGTGCGATGGTGTGCTTGCTCTTTGGCTTAGATTCATCTGTTCTAGGTTATCCATGAATTGGTTGACCAATTGTCCAATGCTAGTGTTTCCTCCAGCTTCTCTATTATCAACGTTATTGTTTTCCTTCCTTTTACTATTATGCCGTTTATGTGTCCTTTTTCGTCTCTCTGCACTTCCTGAATCCGTGCTGCAATCATCATCACTGGTAACTGATGAGGTTGAGTCTCTTTGTGGTCCTTGTGTAAAAGGTTTCAAAGGCTTCTTACTATTTTCCTTTTGTTGGTTGTTTTGCACACTCTGTTGTTTTGTAGTTTCCTCTAGTGCCTCACAGACAGGTATTGCAGTTAGGTTGATACTTTCTTGTGCCAACTGGTGAGAAGGATCCGGACCATTTTTGTGGCTGTATTCGTTTGTTCTTATTGCGTTTAGACTTGTATTTGTTCGTTCTTCTCTTAGTAATTTTTGTACTTCCGGCATTACTAGTAATTGTCTGTCCAAATTTTGCAACCAAATTTTCTGTGATGCTGAGGTCGATTGGATCAGACCTTGTTGGGTTGATATTAGTCTCATCGTCGTATTTCCTACAAATGTCGACGCCATCGATACTGTTGGTGTGCAACTTGTAGTAGTGGACGTTGTAACGACACAAGATGCTGCATTCGTTGAAACTACTTGTTGTTCCTTTCCTGAGTGTGACGGTAGTCCCCTACTTGTTGATGGGATGTTGGATATATCCTTCATTTGATCTTTTTCCTTCATATTTTCCTTCCTCTGTGGTACTTCTGTTCCATCAGATTCTGTACCAGTTGAAGGATCCCTATCCTGTCGTTCGTCAACTCTACGTATCCATGGTACATCTTGTCTTGATTGTCGTAGACTTCCTCTAAATAATCGTGAGACTAATGTTGGCTTTCTGCCTTTTGTACTTAATCCCATTTTCGCTAATAATACTGATAATTCTGTTATAGTATAAGAGTCTATCCTTGTATAAGGTAGTACTGCCTCTTCATCTTCTTGCAATACTTTCTCTAACCATTCAGTATTCTTACTTTTTCGAACAGCTATCTTTAATAAGTTTCAAAATTCGACAATAATATCACTGAAATAATTTAAACTTTCTTCTAAATTCTTATATTTCCTCAATATAATACTTAAATCCGTCAAAATTAAAAAAAAAAATTATCTAAATGCTTCAATAACTTTTCCTTAACTACAGCAATAATTTATTCACTAAACCAACCATTAATTTTCACAACAGCTCATGATAACAATAATTATTATCCAAAGGGGAGTTTATTTTATTTAACGCGTAGTCAATTTACGATTAAAATAAATTAAATTATTCACGAAAATGCACGTTTCAGATTTATTACTGTGGGTTCTATTCTAATATCTATTTACCATCAATATAAATAAGTTACCATCAATTTCCATCAATTTGCCATCAATATAAATAAGTTTCCATCAATTTCCATCAATTTACCATCAATATAAGTTATAAATGCTTATTAATACATATATAAGCATAAACATAAATATAGATATAAATAATTAAATATCATAAGATTTTATAAAAATTATATATATATATATATATATATATATATATATATATCCCTAGTGTCACACCGAATTAATTAAATAAATATATAAAAATGGTCATTAATAATATTAATGAATATCACTTGTGACGTGGTGGATCTGTATGAGTACAGATCGCCGTCACTTAGGGCTCTGTAGTACCGACGCGGCCAGCGCAAGAATCGGCACTTGGCATATGGCGCGCGTATCGGTAGGCAGAAGACATGGAAAAGTACAGCTACGACCAATTGCGGGCGTAGCGCAGTGGTAGCGTGAACGCCTTCGGATCCGAAGGGGCTCGGGTTCAAGACCTGACGCCCGTTCCTTTTTTTTAATTTGTAGCAAATGAGTCTCATTGTTACATGGCGCCCAACATAAAAGTACCCATATCCTTCCAGCACCCTAGTTTCCTAGTTTCTAAGTTTTAATGATTCCATGCATAGGCTTCTGCTTTACCTACGACCCGGCTCCCTACCCTTTCGTCCTAATATTACGATGAATCCGGGGATATTCATCGTTTAGGCGGGGGGGAGTTGTGACGTGGTGGATCTGTATGAGTACAGATCCCCGTCACTTAGGGCTCTGTAGTACCGACGCGGCCAGCGCAAGAATCGGCACTTGGCATATGGCGCGCGTATCGGTAGGCAGAAGACATGGAAAAGTACAGCTACGACCAATTGCGGGCGTAGCGCAGTGGTAGCGTGAACGCCTTCGGATCCGAAGGGGCTCGGGTTCAAGACCTGACGCCCGTTCCTTTTTTTTAATTTGTAGCAAATGAGTCTCATTGTTACACACTATTCACTGAAATAGATTTCCTTTAATTGGCTGAAACAGAAAAATTTTCCATCAACATCAAATTCAGTAATCAATATTAAATTATATAATTTATATATTTTAAATGTGGTGTGACACAAAATATTTATAATACTTATAAATAAAATAATTTTTAATTGATAGATTTCTCAATAATTGGATGGTAACCTCGCAAAAAAAAAATATAAGTAATAAAACTATGAAAGAAAATGAATTTTTGTGGGCAGAATTACACTTTGTAATATCTCTCACACTCACACACACATACTATTGGATTATTTCGGTAAAAGAAATTTTTCCTATGTTATTTATAATTTAATTTATATAAAATGTTGGGCGCCACTTTGTGACGTAGCGTTTCCTTCATAAATATGAATAAAATAGGAATCCCGTACACTACGTACAATAAATAATAATGATAATAACAATCTCGATAAATATGCGTATTTTTGTTTAAACAATAGGGGGAATTAATATTCGTCCTTCGTCCTATCAAGATGGCTGGCTCAGCACGTGCACGAACTTCTTACCTGTGCCGTGGATCCTTGTCTCGCCGACGGGAAAATGGCGGGACTAATAGAATTCTTTCCTATATAATTAATTACGATCACAAAGGGAATAATTAAAATCACACAAAGGAGAATGAATGTAATTGTCCATGTAAGCGAGTAATCAACTATTTATTCACTTCACTTTAACCATAGTTTATTCTTACAAATTAAAATTTTATAAACGAAGTCGCGAACTATTAATTAACATAGGAAAATTATAGTACGGAATTTTTAATCTCAATCTATAACAATCATTTACTCAAATTCCGAAATTAAATAATCGAGGTAGTAAAGCTTTCGTTACATTAACCGCGATACCGAAAATAATCCAACAAACAATATATTCGCATCAACGAAATAACGTGGCCGGCGGGCAGTCCACTTACCGCACGCGAGTCGATATTTCCAAGATCCTCCAATAATAATTTCCTGGACTTCCTCTCTACTAGATCCTTTCGAACAATACTTTTTATAATAATCTCCTTCTCTTCCAACAATATCTACCTTCGCTATCTCAATAAATCCAAACTAATCAACTCTTTCAAGATAATATCGAACTTTGCAAAATACACTGGCGTCTCGTTTTACGGATCAGCTAGTAATGATTTCCTCTCCTCCTTTTTCCGCTTTCTTCTTCCTTTTTCCTATATTTCCTTCAAGGCCGACCCGCGGCGCTGTCAATTTCCTTCAGTTAAATATGGCACCCGTTTTCCATCATTGGCAGGTCAACAGGTGCTATCGATACTACTGCCACCTTCATTCCTCCCGTATTATTCCGCCGCCGCCTATGTACACGCATGCGACAGTACTGCCTCGCGCGCGAGTCTGTTCTCTCTCTCCGTCTCTCTCACTTTCGTGTTTACGAATACTTGGCGGTTGTGCGGCGATCCGAACCTGGTGCGGCTTCACGGCGACGACGTTTACGAGGAAAGGAGTTCCCATCATTCGGAGGTGTTGTCTGCGCGGGTCGGCGTTCCCATCATTTCTCCTTCACCAGCAGCGAGTAACCTCTCTCCCTTCTTCAACGAGCTCGACGTTTACAGTAAGTGTCATTTATTTATTCCTCTCTCTTCCTCTCCGACATATAAAACAAACCAATTTAATTCCATTATTTCCTATCCTCTCCTTTTGTTTATTCATACAGTTCGGTGGTGAGAATGGCTGAAGCTTATTGTTATTCATTGTTTACCTTTTCCCCTAACCTTTCAAATACCACATGTCAACCCTACCTCTAACCTATCCTATACATTACATTTATTACAAACTCTTCTCATTTAGTTTAAACAATTATGTGATTCCTTATCATTCTAATTTATAATCTTCCCTACAGGTAGCGATGCCCAGGACCAGCAGGAGCCAGTGCCAAGGAGTCGCCAAACAACCAATGTAGGAGTTTTCCCTTGACCCAGGAGGAGGTATCATCGGCATTTACACATAGGTAATGCACAGGCATTACCTGTGTTAGGTAAGATGTTCTTATTTTAGTATCTTTGTTTCATTACTATATATTAATATTATATATTTGTGTTTCAGGTATTGAACAACGACCAGGTTAAGATATTATTTATTCATGTGAGGTATTTACTACCTCACAAATTATGAATTAACCTGTACCTTATTTATGGTATTCGGTCAGTTATAAATATTAGTAAATTTTTCTACATCAACCTGTACCAAAGATCCTTGGTTGATCTTGGTTAGCTATTAGTTTTCATTATTATAGTGATTCTTATGTGTACCTTTTGGTCCTCATTTGACAATCACCAATTGTGAGTACACACACACGCGCACGCACACGCATGCACGCACGCACACACACACACTTGCATGCACGCACGCACCCAGACACACACACACACACGCACACTCCCCTGTCGGGTTTGCTGGTCCCGCATCGTGGCGCCTCCCCAGGTGGTCGATCGGGGAATGATTTCCAGATCTGGATGGTACCGAAAAAATCAAATATTCGGGGCAAACCAAAACCAAATAGGGGAAGGCACACCGAAATTAAACCAATTATGGATAGTGAGGTTAAAACAACACTATCCCAAGCGAGCACGGCAGTCTTGTCAAATCCCGCCACTGATTCCGATCGAGTGAAAACCCCGGTGGTCAGAGCTGGTCCCACGGATTTTGAGGGAGACTAAACTCACAACGTTGAATCTGTAAGTGCTGCGGAGGTTGGTCACTCGACCTCTGTAGCATCAAATGCTACAAGTGACAGTAACAAAAAGAGATACGAGGAGGAGGCTGATAAAGCCCTTAATCTCCTCGGTGACAAAATTAGATCACTTTTGGACTTTGAGAGACTTTGAGACTCACGAAGAGATAAAGACTTTAGCAAGGGCGGTGAGCAGGGCACTGGCCCATTATAACAAAGTGCATCACGTCAGTTCAGAAATGGCGACACCATCAGCCATAAGCAAAAGGAAGGACGGGGGATGTCAAACCTCCCCTATCTTTAGCTAGAGTGTTCCTAAAAACACCGGGGAACGTGATCCGCCAATGCCGCCTTTACCACCAGAGACGAAAAAGGAGGATGGTGTCACGCAGACTCAGTGTAAAGCCCTTAACTGGGCTACAGTAGTAAAAAAAGGGCAAAAAGAAGACCGGCTACTGACTCACAGAGAGCCCATCTCCATCAAGGACATGGACGAGTCCACGACAGTACAGGAAATAGCCGCGGCGCTTGCGGCAAAGATCGGGCCAAACGTGGTGGCCCTTGACATCATTAAAATCAGGGGCTCTTATAGTGGCAATCTATATCCGCAATAATGCATCTCCCGGCAAGCTGCCAAAAAGTTATTGCAAGACGGGAGAATTAAAATCGGATGGGTCAACTTCAGTGTTTGGCTGCGACAAGGGTCCTCGCGGGGCTACAGGTGTCACGAAGGACTGCAATAGTGCGGTTGACCTCTACCGGTACGATCGAGAGGGTCACAAAGCAGTAAACTGTGCGGACGCAATAAAGGCCCCGCAGGAAGCTGGATACCGATCAGAAATGATTAAGATACTCCAGATTAACCTCAACCACTGAGTGGTGGCCCAAGACCTTCTACCCCAGTTGGTCAGAGGAGAGAAGACAGACATTGTCACCGTCAGCGAGGAGTATTGGGACCGCGAGAGCTCAAGCTGGGTGAGGACACTACCAGCAAAGCGGTTATCTGGGTGTGTGAAAATTTACATATATCCCACAAGATAGTCGCCCCTCTCTCTGGCTTCACCTAGGTAGAAGTGGTGGGTGTGCGGATTTACAGCTGCTACCTTCTGCAAAGTGACACCATCGAGGATTTTGCGAAGTCCCTGGACGCCATCGTCGATACCGCACGATCCTCCCGTTTGCCTGTGGTAATCGGTGGGGACGTTAACGCCTGGGCAACGGAGTGGGGTAGCGCAAGGACGAATGTCCGTGGACGTCTTCTTCTCGACGCCTTCTCTACACTGGAGTTGGAGATCACTAATAAGGGAACGACTCCCACGTATGCCAAAGGGGGCAAGTCGTCCATAGTCGACCTAACCTTCATCGAGCCGATCATGGTGGGGGAAAGGCTCGGCTGTAGGGTTAGCGATAGATACACGGGTAATGATCATCAGGTTATTGTGTACTGGCTCCAACTGACCAACAGGAAACCTGCGGCTAAACAGCGGCCGGTGAAGAAGAAATGGGTACCAGCTTCCTTTGATCAAGAGGTGTTTCTTTGCTCCCTGGAGAGGGCAGTGGTGAAAGGAACACCCAACGAGAGAGCCCGAAACCTTGCGACGGCTATAACAGCGACCTGCGATGTGTCCATGGGGCCACGAAATTAAATTCTCGTAGCTGACCACCAGTTTATTGGTGATCAGAGGAAATAGCGGAGCTGCGTCGCGAATGTTTGCGGGCTAGAAGACTGCACCGAAGAGCAGTTTGGTGGTACTAATTTTTCTAATAATTATTTTATTTAATTTCGTATAACTTCTTTGCATACATTGTTTTCCTGATTAAGATCTTTATAACGTAGATCAAGAATGGAAGAAATTTGCCTTACTAAAGCTACCTCAGAGTCTTACGTAAAAAACAATAGTTTTTTTAACTTATTTCTAAGGTCGACTTTGTATTCCTCCATGCAAAAAACCAATGTTGCCATTTGAAAAGGTCAAGCACATTTACTAAGAATTCCATATCCTCCTCTGAGATGCTGTAATTGCAAGCTTGTTGGCTATAGAACGAGCTGTGACGTACTTATCACTGAGAACACTCATTACTAGATGTTTTTTTTAATAAACCTTTGAAGCATAATAAATACTGAATTTCATCGCGTGTTATTACATTGTAAAAGCGGCAATGCTGGTCGGTTTAATTCTTTTTGTTTTCTTCTAGTGCATGTTTTGCGACATTTCAATGCTTGAAATGACCGACGATTTTATTCACTTACTTAATCAACTCTTGAATATTGTCTCAAGCAAGTTCATCGTCGACAGCCAGTTGTAAAGTGTGAGCTGCACAAGTCACGTCTAATTCACCTTGAATATCTCTTATTTGATTCACAGCTTTTACTGCATTAGCAGCGTTGTCAGTAACAACACTCGCTATTTTCTCCTTTAGATCCCAATTCTTCAAAATACTACTTATTTTATTAAATAAGTTTTTAGATGTATGTCGTTCATTCATTTCAACCATTTCATCAATAAAATGTACTGTTTCAGTATGAAAAGACTTTTGAGCCAACGATGTCCAACAATCAGAAGTAGATGCTACTGATTTAACTTTACTGAGTTCAGTTTTCATGTGGACTTCGTTATTATTTTTAAGTACAATTAATCTTTTTTTTAGAGCCACATCTTTCAATTGCCTTATGTAAAAATTAAAAATAAATTAATTATTATAAATAGTAAGTACTAAACATAATAATGAACAATTATTGTTACACGTAGGAATTACTTTCATAATAATTTTTACAAGCTTACGACTTACCACCAGTTTTAATTTATTTGATTTCTGGAAACTCCCTGAATTCCTTGCAGGTGTCTCATCGAAATGCCCATAGAACCACCACGACAAGGCAGCTCGTTATTAACATCTTCACTGCATAAATTATAATATATGCTTTGTGGTTTTCTCGTTTTGTATAATTCCACACCCAACTCTTCATTTTCAAAACAACTTATCAATTTTTAAAAATAACAATTACTTCACATGAAAATTTTAGAGCATTTAATAGAATTTTATGGAACGGAAAGCGGGAGCCCCTCCCTCCGCGCAGAGCTCCTCGCTCGTGTGTCCCTTTTGATACAAATATAAATATAAACAAATATAAATATAAATATAAATTTAAATATTGTGACGGAAATCGTCACACAATCTATTCACGACGAATTTAAATTCGCGAATTGTAAGTCGTCGGAGCCTCTCGTATGTCAAGGCCAACCGACGACACTTGTTTATTTTTCTACGAGTGTACAATTACGCGCGTGACTATACGTAGGGATGGGAGCGCGAAAGAGTGTGTGTGTTTCCCCACTCTCATCCCTTTTTCGAGAGATTAGGCGATCGCCTAATCAGTGTGGAATAATCCGTCGATCAAGACGGATTATTGTTTGACCGTGATCGCGTGCTACCCGAGAGTGCGCCCCACCCCCCTCCTGCATTAAGCTCTGTGAACGGTTGTTCCGGAGCAGAGCTACGTGCGGAGACCCGGGTGAACTTAAACGCGTGTCCGTATAGTTTTGTGTGTGTTTGTGTGTGTGTGTAATCAAGGACGGGGTCGTGCGCGGGTGATACCCGCGGGCCATGGGCCATCCCCGAGGAGCGTCACCGGTAAGAGTTTTAGTTCACTATCGTGACCCTCCCCCCTCCCTTGTGTGTGTGTACATCGGGAGTGTGTTCGGGTTCGACGGTACTCGAACAGCGGTTCCTGGGAGCGAAACCTGTCGCAGGCAAGGATCTCGATCCGACAGGTTTCCCGGGACTTCCGCCCGCGCGAAGCAATATTTGTCGCGGCACACGGCCTGAGTGGCCATTTTTTTAATTATTTTACTTAAATAAATATTTCTCTTATTTTTATTCTAATCATTGTGTGTTTATTTCGTTCTCCCCGCTCCCGCCGACATTCATTTAATTTTCATATCGTGTCGAGGCAAGGAGGATCGCCCGAATCCTCCACACCGTTCGTCCCAGCAAACTCGCGTTCCTGGCGACAGCCGCAGTTCGGAAAGTAAATAAATTAATTGTGTGCGCGGTATTGGGCAACGCGGCCCAACGGTTAATTTAATTATTAAAATAATTAATTCGATCGGGTACGCGAATACCACGTCACAATATAAATATAAATAGTGAACATTAATATAATAATAACGGTTTTGTCATAATAGCAAGGAAAAGAATAAAATAAGATAAAAATTTCTAAACAAACTGTTTCAATATGCTCTAGTATCTAATATATGCAAGAATAATTAAATGTCTGCGTATTATAACGCATTATCCAAATGCACTGGTTATTCCAAATCACAGTTTCTATTATTAAATATCCATGTAATATTACATATGTTACACGAATTCACGGTTCACGGGTATACGTGTGTTACGAAACACGGTTTCGATCGAGGGCTCTAATCGAAAGTCGAATTTAAATTATTTTCCTTATAGTTTTGTAGGATTTCTTTGCCCAATTTTAAATCTATGTTACTTTCATAAAAACTATTAGAAAATGGATAATTATATAAATAATAAATTACTGATTTAATAATAGTATAATTGTGAAACCAAGTATATTCAAAACATTCTGTAAGCAGAGATTTCTTAAAATTAAAATCAATAGTAGAATTATTTGATAAACCTAATAATTTTTCAAAATTTTGAATCAACATATTATTTTCATAAGAGAGGAATTTTAAGGTATATCTATAACCCAAACACTAAAACCTAAATTGCAAATAAGATAATCTAAATTGTCCCAACAATGATTCTGATGGAAGAATTTTGTATATTCTGCAAAAAATAATAAAAGATGTTTTAGAGCATGGAGAAATTAAAAAACCCCAGTATTCATTCTTTGATCTTATAGCTTTATACAGCATAATTTAACACGAGGGATCAGCGCCCCACCATGTTTTTCTTAAACAACTTAAAATGCTTAAAGAAAATTTACTGTGAAAAAATACATAATCAATATGCTACTTCCAAGTTAAGCTCTTATCTAATAACATACCTAAAAATTTTATAGAATTTAAAGGCTTATCCTTGGCTTGGTCAATATTTATAAATAAATGCTTGGTCATAATATTGTGTTTGTTCAAGGTAACACAGACCAACAAAAAAAAAGTTTCGTGCGCGGTATATCAGATAACGTGGATCATTTGACCCGGACACGTCAGCGAACAACTCAAATTATGGTTACTGACCATTTTTTCGCAAGAAAAAATATCAGAAATGTCAAAAACATAAACAAGAATAAAAGATCTCTTGAAAATAGGTATATTTTCCATAAATGACTTAGAACAACACGAGAACATAGTACTTGATATAAGAACTTATATATGCGCAAATGGTAACTGTAAATATTATAATAATAGACAACATCGACGTATATCGAATTTTAACTACTCCAAAATGATCACTCTATACTCAAATATCGAAGTAAAAATAGATAAACTAACCAAAAAAATCATGTATATATATTTACAAGAAACAGGGACAACCAAAACAGACATACAAATTATAGAATTTAAAAAAGAAACACCTAGTATAGAAAAAAAAATTGATTCAACAACTGAAAGATATAAGCCAATAGAAACAGTTTTTAATAAGATTGATGAAATGGCTGAAACAACTAACAGAAGAGCTAGAAAAAAGCAAGCAGATGAAGCACCAGGTCAGAAGATACTACAAATAAATAATCATAGGATGACCTATGGAGACATTAATTATTTAGGATCAAACAAAGCCATATTCTACTTTAACAGAAGAATAAGAGGAATTCAGAGTTTCACAAACTGTATGTATTCTGAAAAACATCAACCGCCTCACAAAGACGGTGTAGTAATAGATGATATTGTTTTTACATCAATCTGCAAATGTGACTCAGCATTACAACTCAGAACAATGTTTCCGCACTATACAGTAACCTGTGCAGTTGGACTTACATGTCCTGCAAGACTAAATAGCATTGAAAAAATAATATTTGCCAGAAACAAAAATGCATCAACAGAAACGTATGCAACAGCGAGATCAATATTAGTGAGATATTGGTAAAACAAGACCTTCGAAAAAAAAAAATTTACAAAATATAAATTTTATTTTCGTACAATAAATTAAAACTACAATATAGAATCTAAGAAGAAGTGCAATATAATCTTATCAAAAAAGTAAAAGTAAAAATAAAATCCAAAAATACAAATAATAGAATAATTATAAGTATTTAAACAAATTCTATAAAACAAGGCTGTTATCATTGTTAATAGATAGATTATATAATTATTAATACTTAAATAATATATAGAAATGTTAAATGTTTTGGTTATGGGAGTCAGATAGACCTCTATAATCAATGTAAGTGTGAATGAATGGTTTTGTGATGGTGCGATACATGTCTGGAAGTCCGATGTGGAATGGTAGCGTCAGGAAACCAAATATGATTGAATGAAAAAGGATGAATGAAGTATGGTTGGAAGCTATTGCTGTGATATCACAGCGAAGCTAACCAACATTGTTTTTTAGTTTTAAGATTATAATCCGGACCTACGAACAAGGAATAATATTTCTCTCTGTAGGATTCGAGGTATTGTAGTGGGTTATTGTTGTAAGATAATTACTGCACTGTAACCACCTGCGAATGTTGTGTGCAAGATTTTGTATATTTTATGTATATTATATATGATGTATGTGGAATCTATGTAACTCTGGATCTAAATAAATAAAATAAATAAAAAAATATTGTAAGTTTTGGCCTAAAATTCTTTAATCTCTTATTTTCTTCATAACTTTGCTCCAAATTGAGCAAGTTCTTTTTTCTAGAACTATATCTACTTGAACTCTTTTATTGGTATTCGGAGTAAATGTCTATCTCTTTTCCTTGGCTATCTGATGATGACGTTGAATTTGACCTTGAACTTGACCTTCAAGGTCATTTGAAGGTCAAATGTCCTTACACTCCAATAACATGGACACTCATGAAAAGTGCAGATGTAAGGGCGCTAAATAACTTCGTTCAGCAGTTCAACTGATCTTTGGATCACGTTTAACCCATTATGTTATGCATACCGTTGAATAGGAAATTTCACCAGCTTTTTATTTATGCCACAAAAAATGGATAGCCATAGAAAAATCATACAACTTTTGTCTGAAACATTTTCTTCGAAAATGCATATTTGCCGAGTTATTTTGTAATCTTTTATCGTTTTCGATATTCAAAGGTATTAATTTTCTTTCAAAGGTTAAATTCGTTTTCTAAAAATAATCTGATGTCTAAAAATAAAGCAGTAAGGCTTTCCTTTTTATAAAAACATTTTACCTTTTACCTTTACGAAAACAAAATTGAGAAATAGGTAATAATAATTTATTGCTTTCCAACCACCAATTCAATTGCCAGACAATCATATTTTCACAAATTTTTATAATACAAGATGCCAAAGCAATAGGACGAACTTTGCTGCTATTACCCTTAGGAATAAATACCATCAAATAAATTTTCTATTGCTCAGGAAATTGCCAGAATTTTTTCAAAGAATTTTATTAGATAAGACAAAACTTCATAAACGAATCTTTTTTCTCTTATTTCAATATTGCTACAATTAATTTCAATAATACTACAATTCCAATGTAATATTTTAATTTGTCTTTTATATTTCTTATATTCATTATTTTAATTATTTGAAAAATACATAATTAATATAAAAGTTAAGATCAATATATAAAGATATATTTATAATAAAATCTATGAAAAAAATTAAAACTTAAATATATAAAAATATAAAAAACAAAGCACAAATATAAACAAAAATACAATTACTAATAACCCTCTTATTGTACTTAAGTAAATTTTACCTCGTATTAATTAAATTTTCTTTCTACCTTTGTTACTATTATTACCGTTATTCGCATTAAGAAGCTTAGGAGGCTTCGATGCAAATGCAGTTGTAGATACAGACAATGCAGGTTGGTCGTCCACCCTTTGAGCGAGTTTTTTGACAGTGTGTCATTCAAAGTTGGATCCGCAAATCCTTTTTTGTAAGTATTCATTGCAGCTTCCAATTCACCAAAATTATTGTATCCCTGTCCAGCTAACGAAGCAACCTTTTGGAAATTCTAAACTTGCTGAGTAAGAAATTTATTTCTGTGAGTTTGACTCTGCTGCATTAACTGAGATGGTTGAGATCGCGATATCCGAGAATATGTGTAGCTGAGAGATTTGGGATTCCAACTCCACACGTGTACTTGTAGGTACTACCCTGTCCAGGCGACTTACCATTATCTCTCAAGCAGCTTTACAGCAAACGAGGAAGGGCTGCGTTAAATAAGGCTGCGGGAGGCATTTATCTTAAAACGGCCGTTTATTACTTAAATCATATATTTTACAGACTATTGACAAATCAACTGCTAATTATAATAATATATGTTAAGTGGCAACGGTCACAGGTGTAGCGGCTCATTTTGTGACACCGGAAGCGGGAGCGGATTAGGCTACTCTTCGCGCAGTACTATCTCCTGTTTCCGTGGGTGACGTGTCCTTTCCGACGTTACCAGATTTTGTCTATCGACTTGGCGCAAAGGCAAGGCCGCCACGTATGTCTAATATAACTGAGACTGCTGAGACTGCAAAGAATAAAATGAGTGAGATTGCTCTAATCCTTAAGAATGCTGAAGTTACAAATCTTGAGAACCAACTTTCAATAAATCTGCTGAATGAGATATTTAATTCATTAATTCCGAATCACCAGCAGTTCTATCTCCTGATTTAAAAAACTTACTAACTTTCTGTTGACCGACAGCTGGATAATTTTTCATGGAGCGAACAGGAGGTCTGTTTGTACCAAAAAATAGGTTTCTTTGCTTCATTAAACGAAACATTATCATCAGCCATAATAATATTAATTCGAGAATATTTTTTATATCAGAACAACTATAAAAAATACTTTTATGACTCTCCTTACATTTACATCTTGGAGTCGTTATATTTTAATGGTATATTACCAAATCTGAAACAATCATAACATTGCAATAGTTTAAAGACATATTGGTTCTACATTACTTTTATCGTAGCAAATAGAAACTTCAGTATAGGAAGTTTTCGACCAGCAAAGGTTAACAAAATAGACTGACTAGATATCCACCTATTCTCCGTATCTTCATGCTTAGAAAATCTATTTCTTTTTTTGAGTCTCTTAACTTCAATCACTTCCGAATTACATTTTGTCAAAATCTCTTCTTCAGTCAAGTCAATATCGACCCCTTGATTATATCCTTACATGTCTTGCGAAAACCAGGCAAATATAACAGAAAGTTATAACCAGATAAACTTAAATCATTTAACAACATTCAAATCAGCATTATCTTGTTCAAGTATGTTTCTTTTTTTCTACTCAAACACCAAAAGGACCCACATTTGTGTCGATCATTAAAATTATCGGCCCTACTAGCACACAACGTTATGGCAACGTTGTGGCAACGTTATCTTAGCAACATTCCAACGTTGTTATGAAAGTTGCTACAAGGTTGGAGAAACGCTGCTGCAACGTGGGAGATGCCCGCTAATATCTGCTTTTGTTGTGTTAAATTGAGGCTATAAACTTTAAAGCATATTCTAGCTGTTTGTTATAGCCTCAATTTAACACAATGACAGAAACAATAAAATAGCTCAGTTGGTAGAGAGCAAGCCTCCGAAGTTAAAGATCGAAAGTTCTAATCCCCAAACGAGAAATTAAAAAAAAAATTTTTTTAATATTTCATAAATTTTTCTACGTTTAGATAAATATTATTAAACTATTCTAGGACATTTATTCAACTTTCAGACAAAACAAATTTTGTAGGTTGTTTTTCAACGTTGCTTAGATGTCGTTTTAACATTGGTATCCACCCATCGCGGCAACTTATAAAATATTAGCGGACATCTACCACGTTGTAGCAACGTTTCTCCAACGTTGCAGGGACTTTCATAACAACGTTGGAACGTTGCTAAAATAACGTTATCTGAGGTAATATTACTAAATTGCGTCTGAGTATCAAACTTATAATTTTTTTCTTAAAATTTTTAGCATTCAAATTATTGTCCTCTTGATTAACAAGTTTTCTCTTCATGGATACTTGTTGATAATCCACATACAAATTTCCCTTCGTCATCCATCTTGTCGCCATCTTTTTTTACTCCTTCCATGATGATGAACGATTTTTCACCAACCATAAAAACGGGAGTGATATATTAAGATGAGCCAATAAATCGTAAAGAAATTGTCACAACTTGCCAAAAATAAATATACTGTCTCAAACGGGATAGATACAACCATAAACAACAAAAACACCCGTGTAAATCAGAAGATTAATGGAGGTCAACAAAATTGGTCTTTCCTTCCTGACGTTACCGCTTCAAATCTCAGTATTATTTATGCTGGAAACTATAGTAAAGAGTAGTATAGTAAGAACGAAGGTAAAAAAATTAAAAAATACATTTTTCTTCTCGAGATATTTGATCATAAGAAGTTAATATCTTTTGAAATACCTACAACAGTTAAACTAATTTTGACATTACTTTTAAAGGATTGAAAAAATAAAAAAAATATAAGCAATAGTATTTTTTGTCTTAAAATTCGTATTTTTGTAAGTTGGCTGCACTGCGAATTAAATTTTTTAATTTTGCCAGAATTTCAATATTTTTTTCTTGGAAATATAGAACTGTTCAAATTTAATAAACATTATTAATAAACTGTGCAATTAGGCCCCTATCGATCTATATATTTTTTAAATTATATTATCATATATTTTGCGACTGGGAGGGGGATGGTCTATGGACAGTACCCTATACTGAAGTAACAGTAGTAGGGGTAAGCGAGAGAATCAAGCGAACGAGATTCCGTCAGCAAAGCAGTTAGTCGCGCATTAGCATTCGTGCGCATGAGTCCGCCTGAGCGGACGAGAGATTGTAGATCTGTATTAATAAACTTGTTTTATTTTAGCAAGCAGCATCTAATCTCTTCACCCAACTTTCATCCCGAACTCGGATAGTCTGTGGGGGACTATTACGCACTTTCCTTCTGATACGAGGAAGCACAAACCCCACAGTGGTGACCCCGACTAAAACTGGCGTTCACGAGGAAGCCGTACAATTGAGGCTGGTAAACCGGTGGAAAATATGCTGCGAGGCCGAGTACGAGGTACTGTGGTCATAAGACCGAGAGGATTGCGAGGTCGAGGGCAATTTATTGCGAGGACGCCGAAAATTTTGTCAACGAGCCGGACGAATCTATTTTCGAACCGAACGAGTCCAATTTCGATGAGCTGAATGAGACCATTTTCGACGAGTCGGAGGAACTCACGTTGAATAATCTTACTAAGGAGGCAACCGTGTAGCCTAGACACCTTGTCGGCTATCAGCAGGATTGTTTCAAGTTTTCGGCTACCACGAAGTCGACATCGTTCGCTGAGCGTTTCGGCGTTTTCGAAGCGATCATCCTCTGCTGCACGACTCTCAAAGTAACAACAACAACAACAACATCGTCATCGACAACTATCGGCAATCATCAACGTTGGCAATCGTCATCGTAGATAGAAATCAACATCGTCATCGACATCAGCGAGAATTAACGTAGCAGGTATCCTGAGCATCGAGTTCTTCACATCGAAATTCGACATTATGGAGGTATGGCGTGCGATGCGAAAAAGAATAATTAGTAAGCGCAGTGCTTGATGCATTTCTCTCAATTTAGTGCTATCAGCACAGTATAAATAGCCTTGAGCGACACAAATAAATAAGCTCGGCATAAATAAATGAATAAAAACTTGCATATTTTATGAATTAATATATAAAATCATTTTTACGCTAAATGCGAAAATTGCAAGTAATAAATAGTAATTAATTTTTTACTAGTGAGAAATTGATCAATCCATATCAATTATCTCTAAAAATTGAGAAAACTTTGACGAGTTAATATTTTTTGCAATAAA